>JAINUG010001030.1:5000-35445 GCA_029706075.1 Aldrovandia affinis
CTCCTGAGCGTTCCTGAGCTCCTGAGCGTTCTCTCCTGAGCGTTCTCTCTCCTGAGCGTTCCCTCCTGAGCGTTCCCTCCTGAGCGTTCTCTCCTGAGCTCCTGAGCGTTCTCTCCTGAGCGTCCTCCTGAGCTCCTGAGCGTTCTCTCCTGAGCGTTCTCTGAGCCTCCTGAGCGTTCTGAGCCTCCTGAGCGTTCCCTCCTGAGCCTGAGCGTTCCTCTCCTGAGCGTTCTCTCCTGAGCGTTCTCTCCTGAGCGTTCCCTCCTGAGCGTTCCCTCCTGAGCGTTCTCTCCTGAGCCTCCTGAGCGTTCTCCTGAGCGTTCCTCCTGAGCGTTCCCTCCTGAGCGTTCTCTCCTGAGCGTTCTCTCCTGAGCGTTCCCTCCTGAGCGTTCTCTCCTGAGCGTTCCTCCTGAGCGTTCCCTCCTGAGCGTTCCCTCCTGAGCGTTCTCCCTCCTGAGCGTTCTCTCCTGAGTTCTCCTGAGCGTTTCTCTGAGCGTTCCTCCTGAGCTCCTGAGCGTCCTCCTGAGCCCTCCTGAGCGTTCTCTGAGCTGAGCGTTCCCTCCTGAGCGTTCCCTCCTGAGCGTTCCCTCCTGAGCGTTCTCTCCTGAGCTCTCCTGAGCGTTCTCTCCTGAGCGTTCTCTCCTGAGTTCCTCTCTCCTGAGCGTCTCCTGAGCGTTCCCTCCTGAGCGTTCTCCTGAGCGTTCCTCCTGAGCGTTCCCTCCTGAGCGTTCTCTGTTCTCCAGATGCAGGCCCAGTCTCAGGTGCAGGTGATTCCCGCGGGCCCAGCCCAGGTGCTGCAGCAGAAGTTGATCCAGCAGCAGGTGGTGACGGCTGCTGCCCCCGCAGATCCAGACCCCGCCCCCTCACAGCCCGGCCCCGCCCCCGGCCACGCCCACCGACGCCCCGGGGCAGCTGGGTAAAGCGCAGGCGCGGTCCGGAGCAGCCGTGCGCCTCAAAGCCCCCGTCAAACCCAGCAGCAGCTAGACCCCCACACACACACACACACACACACACACACACACACACACACACACACACACACACACTCACACACACACACACACACACACACACACACACACACACACACACACACACACACACACACACACACACACACACACACACACACACACACACACACACACACACACACACACACACACACACACACACTCACACACACACACACACACACACACACACACACACACACACACACACACACACACACACACACACACACACACACACACACACACACACACACACACACACACACACACACACACACACACACACACACACACTCACACACACACACTCACTCACACACACACACACACACACACACACACACACACACTCACACACACACTCACTCACACACACACACACACACACACACACACACACACACACACACACACACACACACACACACACACACTCACACACACACACACTCACACACACACACACACACACACACTCACACACACACACACTCACACACACACACACACACACACACACACACACACACACACACACACACACACACACACACACTCACACACACACACTCTCTCACACACACACACACACACACACTCACACACACACACCCTAACCCACCCCACACACACACACGCACACAGCCCCTAACACACACACACACACACAGCCCCTAACCCACACACACACACTCTAACCCCCCATACTCACACTCACACACACACACACACACCATCAATATTCGCGGTTGTGGATTCCCGTGTGGCGGGGTGTGGGGATTTGGGAGTTAGCGAGGAGTCTTAAGAATAAATGTGAAGTTTAATGTGTTCCTCCACCCTGTCCTGTACTTTGCCCCATAAAGTTTAGAATTTTTTCTTTTTCTTTAAACTGGTCACTGGTTAAACTGTTTTGATAACGTAGTCAGGACCAGTTAAGAATCCTGTTTCACTAGAATTGCAGTAGATGAATGGCATTGGCTTCTCCCGTACAACAACATTAAAAGGTAGAGGAGCTAGGTGCACACCTTGTCTCTCCTTGTGTAGCTTGTCTGTGATTGGAGACCCTCAAGTGTATGAGAAAGTGAGTTGGTGAACACAAACGTAATGCTCGTGCATCCTGGTTTTGTCTTGTTGGTTTGTGTAATGAAAAGATCCACTCATGGTGGATCGGTGTTGAGAGACTGCCCAGCCCTTCTGTGGTTTTACCATATTCACTTTGTGAAAATAATTTAATCATAATTTTCACTTTTCTGAAAGGGGCTTGGAGCCCTGCTGCCCAAGCACCCACACACAAATTAAAAACATTAATTGTGGAAGATTAATTTTTTTACTTCAAAAATTCAAATATTGAAAATGATACATTTCGTTATTAATTATGGTTCCTGATGTCTTTTATGCGTTACAAATCCGCCGTAAGAAAACAAAGTAGTGAAGTGTTGTGTTCAGTTTCTTGTCATGTATTTTATCGCTGTATTGAAAAACGGTAAATAACCTCTTCAAAAATACATTTGTACTTGTAAAGTAGTCGTGTTCATTTTTTTCCAGCCTAATTGTAATAAAGTGTTTGTTTTTATACATGCTGTGATGTGCCGTCTCTGCATTCGCAAGTATTGGTAACTTGGCATTGACACCATTTTTACTAAATAATCTAATTGGATTTAACTGACCTTTTCGTTTCTAATTCAAATGGTAACCAGTTTGGAGATAATTTTCTTGCAGTCTTGCTTTTTTCAGAGTAGGACCATGCCAGCTGGTGACATAATGCTCCTTAACCAAGAATTGTAAACGGGTAAACCTCCATACGCCATACAGGATCCTGAATCGTGGTTTAAAATGTCCGTATCTTGAATAACACCGCTGGGATCGAATGGTACAAACACCATGTCGTCTAACACTGCAAGAGATAACATTTCAATCAATTAAAATATCATTTCTGGGCTGTTATACTATATTAAATAACCACCACCTTAAGGATCATCTTCAGTGTCATGACTGCTGATTATTGTTGAGAGTTCCTCGGGTCGGGTCACCTAGGCACTCCATCACTGCACGGTTCGGTTTGTTTTCTTCCTTTGATTTGGGCACGTGACTGCATGACGTAGCAAAGGGGAGGTTCTGGAAGAAGGAACGGCGAAGAGGTGTTTGGCGTGTGAGTAACTGAAAGAGTGCTCTCTCTAACGAGTTCACCGAAGACCTTCCGACGGGTTCCGGAAAGCCTGTCGCTCCCCTAGCAGCGTCGACAGGGTGTGGACATCCTGTCCGTATGCAGACCCGTCTCTTTTATTTAGTCTTTTGGTTCTCCTTTACCTAACGCTACAACATTATCATCACATAACATACACCAGGTCAGGGCCTTATTCTATGCCATCATGTTCCCTAGCTGTAAGCAGGCTGCGGTTTGTCTCAATGGGTCGTTGGCTAGGAGGGTGTGGTGTTCTCGGGAGGTTTTTGTGGTCCAGGTTAGGCAGCAGGGGTACCAGCAAATTTTTTTGAAAACACATTTTTAAAAACCTTAGAGCCATGTTTTTGACCCAAGCAACCCTTGGGCAAGGTTGGCTGATTCAGGTGCCCTGCAGATCAGTGAGTGGCTGAATTTTCCCCAAACTTCCAGGCGACCTCCCAAGCGATGTGCCCAGGCTTGGAGCACCTGAAGGCGGCCGGTATGAGCGAGTTATACCCAAAATGGAGGTTTATGGAGCATGTTCACCAGGGTACCCGGAGTCCACAAGGGGAAATGGAATGAATGGAGGTCCATGAGTAAAGGTCACCCGTGACACGTTTTGCCATATTGTCAAACAGTTTTTCTCAGTATTTCTCCAGCCTTTTCAGGCGCACTTAATGTTGCAAGCACACAGTCTGTTTATTTAATTAATCTTCCACATGGCATTTGGAGATTTCCCATGTAATAGACTTTTTAGGATAAATGACTTCAAATGCATTTTTCCCAATTATTTCCTAACATTTGCTCATTGTACATGTTTCTTCTATCTGAACCCAAAATTCATGATTTTACACTTTTTATAGGGTCAATAAGCAGAGGAAACTGACCCAGGGTCAGTCAGCAAAGGTGAGCAGACGTGCCCTTTTACACTCACTGTTGGGTCATGAATAGCACATGACCCAACAACTGCAGCTCTGACATTCTACAACATAGTTATAACAAGTTATTAGAAGCGGTCATTTATCCTGCAAAAACCACTGAAGGTACCCTTACCCTGACTCTTAAGAGGTCCTGTTACCTGACCCTAATCGGGTTTGCCTGGGTTTGTTCCCTCTTTGTATTTTTTCCTTTTGTGGAACCCCCTCTGCATTTTTTAATATATAGAATTTTTAAGTTGGTCCATTTTGCATTAACCCACTCCCACCTCCCCATCTCCCACATCCGTTCCTCCAATATCTGCTCTTAGCCCCCCCACACACCCCCATCTCCATCTCATTCATACCTGTCTCGCTCACCCTTTCCACCACTTCACACTCCCACACATACCTGTTATTATAAAAATTATATTTTATATTTATATTATTTTATTTATTTTATTTTGGAGGGGGCCTCCTGATTATACCCAAGCGAGGAGGTAGCAGTCAACAAAATCCTTGTCATGCATATATAATAAATAATTTATTAAATAGTTTATAATATATTATATATTTATAATATAATATGTTCATAAAAGAAACACACACACACACACGTGTAAATAATTAATAACGTGTATATATATACACACACACACACACACACATATATTCACATTTATCAAATGTGGCATGCAATAAAAAAACACTACAATTTTTAATTCATGATATTTTATTGACTGCTCCTCCCCGCCCTGTGGTCCTTCCAGGGGATTCTATGCGCTTTTCCAGACATTGACAAGGGAGAGGGGACAAATGGCAAAAGGGAGAGGAGGTCCACTCTCTCTCTCTCTCTATCGCAGTCGTTTGCTGTGGGGGCTCCGCTTCATTATTAGGTTTCATCATTTTTTACTTTTTTTCTTTCATTCAGTCCGTGAGGAAGGGCCGTGTCCGATCTCCTAATCCATTTGACCTCGGCCCTCCTCGGGCTCCGTTCTGTCCTTAGTGTGTCAGACTCCAGGCCTACCATGTGTAAGTGTTGTCCCGGATGTATTTGAAAATGTTGTTAATTGTGCTTATTGATTGATGTTGTACTGATGTTGCTTGAGGCGTAAGAGTAAACAGTGTTTCGTTTCTCCCACATACAGTTTATCACATTGGTTTCATTTGATTAGATAAATTATGTTGTTTGTATTGGGTGAATGCGGGTTGTGAATGTTTGTATAGGCTGGTGCAAACTGTTTACCCATAGCCGTTGCCTCCACCTGTAAGTAATACTGGGAATTGAACATAAAGTCATTGTTGGTCAGACTGATTTCTAAGAGTTCTAACAATTCTGAATCCGGTCATTTATTGTCGGGAAATCTGTCAAATGTTTTTTAGGGCCTGCAGGCCAGATGGAGTGTTGATATTGGTGTATAAACTATCGATATCTATGGTGAATAGCTGTGCGTTGGAGGGAGCGGCTATGGGTCTCAGTTTCCGGATAAAGTCGTAGGTGTTCTTGATGTAGCTGTCGTGTATGACAGAGAGAGAGTCGATGTGGTGGTCGATGTATTCAGCCACGTTGTAAAGTTCGCTGCTGCAGTCTGACACTATGGGTCGGCCGGGGGGGATCTCATGCGGGACAGTCCACATCGCTGGATCTTTATGGATTTTAGGGAGTAGGTAAAAGATTCTGTCGCGGGGTGAGTCTGAACCTAAAAGGTATCTATTTGTTTTGTATTGATGTAAGTTTTACTGTGAAGTGAATTAATGATTCTGCCAATCGTGTGTTGGGTCTGCTTTTTTAGACTATGTATTATTCATTTGTAATATTTTGTATTATTTAATTGCCTGTTGGCCTCATATGTACTGAAATGTATCCATGATGACTATTTTTGAGCCTTTGTCTGCCGGTTTAATGATAATATCTTGTTATGTTTTAATTCATTTAGAGCCTGTCTTTCTACTGGTGTTAGGTTGTCCGTGTTACTCTCTGTGTTGTATTCTATCTAGACTGAGTGTGTTCTTGTGAATTAAATGTTTGATGGGATCCGTTGTCAGTGCTATGTCCGGTTCCCAGGTGGATGGTAAAGTGAATGGTAGACTGTGATAATTGTTTTTGTATTTGAAATGGTCTAGGAGTTTGAGTTTTCTGTGGAAATTATGGATGTCCCTCCTGAGATCCTCCTTGTTATTTTGGTTTGGGTGTGGGATGAATGTCAGTCCCCTCTCCAATACTTGGGTTTGAGCTGTTGTCAGTTTAAGAGTCTTGGAAAGGTTGGTGATGTTGGATGTATGTGGATGGGGTTCTATGAAAAATCCCCCCCGGATTGTAAACCCAACTGTTCACACCAGTGATTGAAAACCTTGTCTGCAGTTGCGGCTGTCCAATGTATGTTGTCGTGTACTGTAAAAAAATCATCTTTGTGAATCTCATATAGTTGTCGGCAGTGAGTGACTATGTAGCTGTTTATGATTTTTATATTATCACATTGTTGAGGTGTTAAGTGTGGAGAGTGATTCATGACCGGAACGTTGGACCTCTGCTGCTGCTGCCTGAATCTCCAGCTCTGGGAACGCAGCTGCCTGAATCTCCAGCACTGGGAACGCTGCTGCCTGAATCTCCTGCAGTGGGAACGCTGCTGCCTGAATCTCCTGCAGTGGGAACGCTGCTGCCTGAATCTCCTGCAGTGGGAACGCTGCTGGATCCCCCACGGCTCTTCCAGCACTCCGGTGAGTCACTGCCTCCTTTGTTCTGTCTTCAGGGGAAACTCACCACAGCAACACACAAGTCCAGTTTTCTGGCTATTTCTAGCCACAAAGTCCATATGTTATCAACAGTTGGAGGAAATCACAATCGTAACCTTCCCCTCGCCCCGGGGCAGGAACGCTGTCGAGCGCTGGGCTTTTATACCTGAGCGCTGGGCCAATCAGCACTCTGGCTTTCCTCATCAGTGTTGAAATGGCCAAATTGAAAACAGGTGTATGAAATCAGTATGAAACAAGGGAAGAAAATCACACAAAATGGTGGACAATGGGCAAGGGAAAATTCAATCAAAATCACGCCATAAAAAAAACCCAAAAGCAACCCAAAAGAACCAAAGAAAACAAATTACAAGACACAAGACAGCTGATTTCTTCTTCTTTTGTGTATTGGCTTCAGATGTCCAACTTGGTGTCGCTCAGCCACGTCCTCGTCTCTGGACCCACTAGAAAGAGCCCCTCCTCTGAAGGTGGTCTAAACAGGGGACAGGTGTGGGTTATGTGGTCGGCAGTCTGCTCAGGCTCCCCGCAATCGCATGCTGCGCTGTCCGCAAGGCCCCACTTCCTCATGGACGCTTTGAAACAGCCGATCCCAGTGCGCAGGCGGTTCAATAGGGTCCATTGACGGCGTGGTAGATCTTCTCCTGCAGCGCCATCTCCAGGGTCCCGGATGTAGTGGTGGATACGTGCGGTTCCAGCAGACTCCCATCCCTGCTTCCAGGATGCTGCCAGCCATGCTCCCATAGACAGGTCCTCAGGGGTGGATCTAAGCATCTCCTGTGCCACCCTATTATAGGGGTGGCGGGACCTGAGCCTTTTTGGGGGCAGCTCTGTCGTGGTGGTGTTGTGCAGGATGTGCCATTCGTGTTTTTGGGCTTTCCTTGCGAGTGCGAGTGTAGCAGCCTCTCGTCGGAGGCTGGCTGGGGCAATTCCTGCGAGGACTGGCAGGTAGGAGACAGGGGTGGGCTTAAGACAGCCAGTTATGACCCGGAGGGCGCTGTTAATAGCAATGTCCACCTTCTTGGTGTGTGGGCTTCTGCTCCAGACTGGGGCACAGTATTCAGCTGCAGAGAAGACCAGGGCTTGGGTGGAAATTCGAAGTGTCCTGGCTGAGGCTCCCCATGTCGTACCAGCGAGGCGGTGAATAAGTGAAACCCTTGTTGTTACTTTGGCCCTCACTTCTTCAAGGTGTTGATTAAAGGACAGTGTCCTGTCCAGCCGTACTCCCAGGTACTTGGGGGCTTGCTGGAACTCAAGCGCTTGTTGTTCACAGACACCTTCACTTCCCTGTTTGCTTCCCTGTTATTTAGGTGGTATGCGGCCGAAACTGTCTTGCCCGTACTAAGCTGTAGGCGCCACCTAGGTAGTCAGGTAGTCAGCCAAGATGCCCATGTCCTGGTTGACTAATTTATTTATTTTGTATGCGTCAAATTTCTTCTGGACGCGTACAGGAGACCGCATGGGCTGGATGTCCATGTACATTGCTGGGGTGTTGAACATCTCAAATATGATCTACAGAGATCTATATATACGTGCAAAGTTGTTTCCACGAAGTAAGGATGTCGTACACACGAGAGCAATTCCCACCACATCTTTCCACCATTCTTAACAAATTAAGCCAAAGTTAACTCCTGTACCTTCGAACTTCTTCAGCCAATCTTTCCTGAAGCTGGTTCATTTTATACCGTGTTGAACAAATTATGCTAGCTATCTATATCATTAGCTACTATTAGCGAGCTTTATTTGGCCATGATACCAGGTTGCTAGCTAGCTAGCTAGATACAGTGCATCCGGAAAGTATTCACATCGCTTCACTTTTTCCACATTTTCTTAGGTTACAGCCTTATTCCAAAATGGATTAAATAAATAAAAATTCTCAGGATTCTACACACAATACCCCATAATGACAAAGTGAATAAAGTTTTTTAGAAATTTTTGCAAATGTATTAAAAATAAATAACTAAAATATCACATATACATAAGTATTCACGCCGTTTGCTATGACACTCAAAATTGAGCTCAGGTGCATCCTGTTTTCACTGATCATCCTTGAGATGTTTCTAGAACTTCATTGGAGTCCACCTGTGGTAAATTCAATTGATTGGACATGGAAAGGCACACACCTGTCTATATAAGGTCCCACAGTTGACAGTGCATGTCAGAGTAAAAACCAAGCCATGAAGTCCTCGGAACTCTCCATAGACCTCCGAGATAGAATTGTGTTGAGGCATAGATCTGGGGAAGGGTATAAAAACATTGCTAAAGCATTGAAAGCACCAAGGAGAACAGTGGGCTCCATCATTGTGAAACGGAAGAAGTTTGGAACCACCACAACTCTTCTTAGAGCTGGCCGCCTGGCCAAACTCAGTAACCGGGCAAGAAGGGCCATGGTCAGGGAGGTAACCAAGAACCCAATGGCCACTCTAAGAGAGCTTCAGAGTTCCTCTGCAGCGATGGGAGAACCTGGTAGAAGGACAAACATCTCTGCAGCACTCCATCAATCAGACCTTTATGGTAGTGGCTAGACGGAAGCTTTTATCCAAAGCGACTAACAGTAATGAATGCATACATTTTTCAGTATATGTGGTCCCAGTGGGAAAGTATTTAGAAACATCGCTAAAACCGGACATTTTAGCGTAAGTATCGTTTTCAGCCTAGACACTGCGGTGTTCAAACGACCATCTAGCGGTCTTCATAGTACTGTAGCGTTTGTTACGTGCGGTAAATGCAGACCTGGACCCAAAAGCGGACTCGACACGGAAATGGTAATTGCGCTCCGCTCAGGAGGCGTTTAATCAAGGAACAAATAAAAGTGACGGAAACAAGCCGTCCAAAAACAAACAGGCAAAACAGGATTAGCCGTGCGGCTAAATAAACAAGAAACAGGGAATCCAAAAACAACCGGCAAAAAACAGGAAAGCCTTGCGGCTACTAAACAAGAAACAAAATAAACATTCAGGAATATTCGCGAAGTCAGGAACAGGTAACCAAATGAAAGCAGTGCTAGAAAAACTAGTACGCAAAGGCAATGGGCTAAACGAGTGCCGGGTTTAAATAGGCAAAAGCATTAACTAATAAGGGCAGCGTGCAGAATGTGTTAGGGGAAAACAATTGTGACAGGTTGAACGAAACGAGGGAACAAGAAACAGATTGGGGCAGCGTGCAAAATGTGCAGGGAACAACAATTGTGACAGGCTAAAGCGAAACGAGGAACAAGAAACAGATTGGGGCAGCGTGCAAAATGTGCAGGGAACAACAATTGACAGATTGCGGCGAAGCCGCGCCCCGCAACACAGACAACCCAGGGAGAACGCAAAAACCAGACATGACACGCAAGGAACAAAGTGGCAGAAAAACACAAGGAAAGTGAACAGGGCGGACAGCGATGTAACAGCGTTCTCACTTTGTCATGCATGCAGGGAAGGATGAGGAGAGTATTTCGTTGGTCAAACATGTGATGTTTTATTCGTATCCGGTAGCTATCGGCTGCTACTCACGCCTTCAGATTGTCACAGCTCACAGCTCGCACATGGACAATCAACACACGCATCTTCCCCAGTCTTACATCCGGTCCCCTCCCTATAACCCTCGGGGGGAAACAACCCCCCCAGCTAGACAGTGCCCTGAACAACACAAAACCCCAGAACATTACAGTACTTTAGAAGTGACCAAAATAGCTAGCTAGATAGCCATAGGGCCTTTCTCATAAACCATGGCCATATAATCTTCCAAAACGGCGAGAAAGTAGCCTATTTTAAAACAACGCGGAAAACGGACATTGTAGCCAGACGTTCACTCTCCAAAACCAGAAAGCGTGCATTTGGCTCCCTCCTGTGGACAAATTCAATAACTGCACTGCATTGTAATCATAGTGTATTTATATGCATAGGCCGTGAAAACTCTGACGTAGCGGTCTTCATAGTACTTTAAAAGTTACAAAAATAGCTAGCTAGATAGCCACAGGTCCCTTCTCATAAACTATTACAATATGGTCCTCCAAAACGGCGAGAAAGTATTTAGAAACATCGCTAAAACCGGACATTTTAGCGTAAGTATCGTTTTCAGCCTAGACACTGCGGTGTTCAAACGACCATCTAGCGGTCTTCATAGTACTTTAGAAGTGACAAAATAGCTAGCTAGATAGCCATAGGGCCTTTCTCATAAACCATGGCCATATAATCTTCCAAAACGGCGAGAAAGTAGCCTATTTTAAAACAACGCGGAAAACGGACATTGTAGCCAGACGTTCACTCTCCAAAACCAGAAAGCGTGCATTTGGCTCCCTCCTGTGGACAAATTCAATAACTGCACTGCATTGTAATCATAGTGTATTTATATGCATAGGCCGTGAAAACGCTGACGTAGCGGTCTTCATAGTACTTTAAAAGTTACAAAAATAGCTAGCTAGATAGCCACAGGTCCCTTCTCATAAACTATTACAATATGGTCCTCCAAAACGGCGAGAAAGTATTTAAAAACCGCTAAAAACGGACATTTTAGCGTAAGTATCGTTTTCAGCCTAGACACTGCGGTGTTCAAACGACCATCTAGCGGTCTTCATAGTACTTTAGAAGTGACAAAATAGCTAGCTAGATAGCCATAGGGCCTTTCTCATAAACCATGGCCATATAATCTTCCAAAACGGCGAGAAAGTAGCCTATTTTAAAACAACGCGGAAAACGGACATTGTAGCCAGACGTTCACTCTCCAAAACCAGAAAGCGTGCATTTGGCTCCCTCCTGTGGACAAATTTAATAACTGCACTGCATTGTAATCATAGTGTATTTATATGCATAGGCCGTGAAAACTCTGACGTAGCGGTCTTCATAGTACTTTAAAAGTTACAAAAATAGCTAGCTAGATAGCCACAGGTCCCTTCTCATAAACTATTACAATATGACACAATATTATATTATATTATAATATCACACACTCACACACACACCACACACACACACACACACACTCATACACACTGTTACGGTTGGCTCTCCCCTCGGAACCAAACCATAACAAAAAGCAGACAACAAATTGGGTAAGGTACAACAATCTTTTATTGTCTAGGGATAATAATAATAATACACCATCTGCGTATATAAGGGGAGCCAAAAACAAGAGTTGGTTGGAGCAGCCAGGCCACAGATTAGAATTTCCAAAAGGAATGCGGCAGCTCTAGGTTGGATCCAAGCTCCTTTATGAAAGCCTCCTCCCAGGTGCGCTCAATCAACTGATTAGACCTGGGAGGAGCAAAAGAGAGCAAACAGAAAAAGAAATAACGGCCAAGGGGCCAACACACACACACACACACACACACTCACACTCATACACACACACACACACACACACACACACATATACACACACACACACACACTCACACACACACTCTTATACACACTCACACACACTCACTCACACACACACACACACACGATTGGTGACCTGTGTCTCTCTCTCTCTCCGGATTACTGGAGCAGGTCTGACGACCAGAAGGGAGGAGATGGGACAGACTGACAGAAGCAGAATCGGCTGTAGGCCAGTGCAGTCTATCTGCTTTTATAAAGAAAACAGTGAGAGCTGGGAAACGCCTCGTCGAATCTGAACAATTACTGGCTCCATGTCTCTTCCTTCTTGTGATTATGTTTTGTTTTGTTGTGTATTGGTTATTTAATTTCAAAGGGGATTCCATGTTTTATTCCTGTTAACTCCTGAGGCTGAGGCCACAACTCAACATTTCACTTTAGCTGTTGTGCCCTTTCTTCTTTGTTTTTCCTTTATGTTGAACGATTAGCAAAAAGGCAAAAAGATAATAAAACCTTTTTTATATAAATGCATTTACTTTACTTTAAAATCCGATGTGCAAATTTTAAGAAACTTTTAATTGCGTAAAGCTTATTTTTTTAAAGAAATGTGGGCGTGGATTGAGAAAATGGATTGAAAGGAAAGAGCTGTTTTCATTATGTTTCCGTCCCGAGCTTCATGCAGCGCTGCATGGCTGGCGGTCGTCGGCTGTAATTGGCTGAGTAACCTGCACAGAGTGTAACATTCCTTTACAAACAATAATACAACCAAACAAAACAGAAGCTTCACGCCAGAGGGAAGAATGACAAGAATAACACGATTTTAACCAGTATTTTAGATAAGTAAGTAAGTAAGTAAGTAAGGTCTAGTGTGTTGGCTTCCCTGATATTTATGGGTAATGTGTTCCATAATTTTGGGGCGTAGTTGACAAAGGCCGCATCACCAACCTTCTTATGACAGTTTCTGGTGATCTCTAATAGACCTGCATCATCTGATGATCTCAGTGTTCTAGCTGGTGTGTAATTTGTAAGAGATTTAGCTATGTAGTTAGGTCCTTGTCCATTTAGAGCTTTGTAAGTGAGAAGGAGGACCTTAAAGTCTATTCTAAAGGTTACAGGAAGCCAGTGTAGAGCAGCTAGGACAGGATTAATGTGTTCTCTCCTTTTAGTTTTGGTTAATAATCTAGCTGCAGAGTTTTGAATGAGCTGGAGTCTTTCAATGGTTTTCTTGGGAAGACCAGTGAAGAGTGAGTTACAGTAGTCTAACTGGCTATATATGAAAGCATGAATTAGCTTCTCAGCATCGTTTTGATTTATAAATGGTCGTACCTTTGCTATATTTCTGAGGTGAAAGAATGATGTTTTAGTCACTTTATTTATATGGGAGTTGAAATTCAGTTCTGAGTCTAGGATGACACCAAGGCTTGTGACCTCAGATTTGATCCAGGGGTTAATCCTCCCAAGTTTTTAATTAGCATTTTCTCTTTTTGTTTTGGGGCCGATAAGTAGAATTTCAGTTTTATCCTCATTTAATCTCAGGAAGTTATTGCTCATCCATTTATTTATTGCTAATAGGCAGTTGGTAATGGAGTTTATAGCTGCCGTATCATTTGGTTCTGCGGATATATACAATTGTGTATCATCCGCATAGCTGTGGAAACCTACATTATGTTCCCTGATGATGTCACCCAGTGGTAGCATGTAAAGGGAGAAAAGCAATGGACCTAGGCAGCTCCCTTGTGCAACCCCATAGCAGTTGTCGTATTTCTCAGACATATAGCCTCCCAAGCTAATTTAGAATTTCCTTCCTCTGATGTATGTTTTGAGCCAGTTCAAAACACAGTCAGAGAAACCAACATACTTTTCGAGACGATTTATTAGAATATCATGATCAATAGTGTCGAATGCTGCACTGAGATCTAACAGAACGAGGATAGACACCTTGTTAACTATGTACCTAACTTAGTTTTTCCATTCCATGTTGATTTCAGTATGTATTGTGCCTTCATGTCCGTTTACTTCTGGTCTGTTTTTATTTGTAGAACTCACTTAGGCCTAATTCTTTCTTCCATTTTCTTAATGACCCAAAAACAAGGTAAACTAGTAACGATGATTACGGTATTGAGACAGAAATATAACACGGGAAAAAGGACAGTGTTTTGGTAAATATTAAAATGCTTTAAAAGTTGTATAATGATTTAATTTAAATAAAAGTTGAGTCACTAGACCTGCTCGTTCTCATCCTTTCTTACGTCCCTGACGCGATCGGAGAAGGGCCCAAAGAGGAGTAGAGGAGGAACGAGAGCAAAGGACTGGAAACGATGGAATTATTATTGAAATTCACATTGAAATGACTTAATGAATAATGTGAAATGAGTAATAAAAATAATTGATCATTTAAAAGCAAATTGCTGTTATATGAATGGTGAAAGAAGGCAGTACATTCATGAGAAAGTTTTTAATGGCTGCCGTCGCGTTCACCCAGGTGGGTGCGGCATATTGGTGGTGGTTGAGGTGAGTTGCAAAGTGTTTTGAGTTCCCTGGAAGAAAAGCGCTATATAAATCCAATTATCATTCATTCAGTTACAAAACCCTTTTCAGTTTCTGAGGAAAATCTCAGTGTTCTGCCTATTGATTAAAAAAAGTTGGATTGAAAGATTGTTCCCTTCTGGAATGAGATTATGATTGAATTACAATAGGGCGGTGGATAGCGTAGCGGTCTAACACACCCATATTTGGCTGGTCCTGTATGTGTGAGGGTTTGTAGGGGTGAGGCCCAAGTGCGACCAATGGGGAATAAGGATGTCACTAAAACACAATAGGGAGCAAGGGGCGTTAACCCGCGAGAATCGCTACAGAAAATAAATAAAACAAAACTCCTAGCGTATGACGAAATAACTACCCACAAAAAGAGCGAATAAACGTGGTGCGCGAACGGTACCGAACGATAGTAAAACAAAACAGAAAATCTAGCTGTGTAGCCCAACACCACACGACTCAGTAACTAGAACGACTCCAAGGAACCGGACAGTTTACCGAAATAAGTGTAGAGCTGCCGGCAAACAAAATGACCGCTACGGGGAACAGAGACTGATAATCTACCTCCTAAAAAGATGATCTCGGAGTGCTACGTGTTTAGCTCCCATAACCGATCACATCAAACAGGAGGAGAAACCCAGCCAACGACCCACGCAGAGAAAAAAAGAAAGAAAATAATTTGAGTTGCAACACAAACAAAAAAACAAAGCTGGAATAGAACCCAGACGCCTAAGACGCAGGTTAGGAAAACGAACGGCGAAAATAAGTGACCTGGGTCTGGGGGTAAGAAACCCCGAAACACAGACCAAACAAAATAAGAAAAGCTAGACTTCCGTAGAAGTGGCGAGAAAGCTAAAGTGAAAATACTTTTCTAAATACTTTCTTTTTAGGACTGACACCGTACCGGCTTCAACGCCACATGAATAGACACTGAAGCACGGAGTAGTGAAAGCAGCGAACTGAAGTAGGCAGTGAACACCTGAAAACAGTCCGCTGATTAGGTATGGAGATGAGCAGGCACGTACTCACGAGGATAGGAAAGGAGTACGCCCACACAGGGCTAAACAGGCACTCAAACCATGACAGTACGAGTGTGAACTACCTATCAGAGATAGATAGGTTTGAAATCCGTCTCTGCCAGACCGGCCCTGGCCGTTAGCTCCGATCGGGGCGGCATTTGGCTGTCCGCCCCAGAGGGAGGGGGGTCGGCATGAACTCGCTGTGAAGCAAGAAAGGGAGTCTCCAGAAAGGGGGTCGGTGAGTTCCGTCTCGGTGAGAGTAGCTTGTCCCGTAGAGACGGGCGGCGAGTTCGTGGGGGGAGGGTTAATCTAAATAAATAGAGGGTATAATTGGCTTCTTAATTGGGGAGAAAAAAGGGTGTGCAGGAAACTGCCAGCTGACTGTCGTTCCCAACCAGAGTTTCAAATGTGAAATCAGTTTAGTGACAGCCATGTATTAATGTACATAGTGTAAGTCGCTCTGGATAAGAGCATCTGCTAAATGTTTAAAATGTAAATGTAATGTAAAATGTATTCGGAAATCTAAGAGTGCCAACATGTCGTCTGCTGCCTAATTGTTTCCTTATTATCATTATTATTATTATTATTATTATTATTAGTAGTAGTAGTAGTAGTAGTATTACCAGATTGAACACATTGCTTAGGCTATACGTAATGGTTTGCACAATAAAGTTATTAATAAATTAAAACAAAATAAGCTAGGCTACTTGTGGAAAACAAAACAAAAACACACATTGGTTTTCCAGAACTACCCATATTAGCATAATTGAAGATTATATGGCCATGAAGGAAATGTATTTAATGTATGTATTATGGTTCCACACGTGTAAAACATTTCGGTCAATCTATAGGCTATAAAATGTCCAATAATGCAGTGGTTTGCAAGAGGAAGAATGGCAGCATTGTCACTTCTCGAAGATATCGCCAACCCCCCCCCACCACCACCACCTCGTTCACAGCCTGGGCTACAGACTGCCAGGCCACGTACTTGGTTTTACTTGTAAAAACACAGCACGAGCCGCCTCCCTCTCCTCCATCCTGATCCTGCTTGATCTCTCAGCTGCCTTCGACACTGTGGAGCACTCCATCCTCCTGTCCTCCCTGGCAGCAACAGGGATCTGCGGTACAGCCCTCGCCTGGATCGAGTCCTACCTCTCCGGTCGCTCCTTCCAGGTTGCCTGGGCTGGTAAAGTATCACCGCCTCGCTCCTCCCCACCGGGGGGTTCCACAGGGCTCAGTCCTCGGTCCCCTTCTCTTCTCCCTGTACACCCGCTCCCTTGGCTCTGTAATCTCTGCCCACGGCTTATCTTACCATTGTTATGCTGATGACACTCAACTCTTTCTCTCCTTCTCCCCATCAGACACTCAGGTCTCTACCCGCATCTCTGCTTGCCTGGGGGACATTCAGAGCTGGATGGACAGTCACCACCTAAAGCTCAACCCAGGTAAAACAGAACTAATCTTCATTCCTGCAGTAAACTCTCCCCACCTTGATTTCTCCATTTCTCTAGGTGACACCCTGGTGACATCATCACCCTGCGTGAAGAATCTCAGTGTGGTGATGGACAACAGGCTGTCCCTATCAATGAACATTGCAGCGGTAAGCCGGGCGTGCAGATTCTTCCTGTATAACATCAGGAGGATCCGTCCCTTCCTTACCACGTACTCTACCCAGCTCCTGGTCCAAGCAATGGTACTGTCCCGCTTGGACTACTGCAACTCGCTCCTGGCTGGCCTTCCCGCATCTGCCATCAGACCCCTGCAACTCATCCAGAACGCTGCAGCCCGTCTGGTCTACAACCTTCCTAGACACTCCCATGTCATTTTTACTTTTCATTTTACATTTTATGTCACTGGCTGCCTGTCCACTGGCTGCCTGTTCAAATGCATCAAATTCAAGACATTGGTCCTAGCATACCAGGCAGTCAAGGGATCAGCCCCAACATACCTCCTCAAGATCTTCAAACCCTACACACCTGCCAGACCTCTCCGTTCTGCTACCTCAGGACGCCTAGCACCTCCCCCTCCGCACCTGCGCTTCCCGGTCACGTCTCCTGTCGGTTCTGGCTCCACGATGGTGGAATGACCTTCCTGTGGAAGTCAGAACAGCTGAGACCCTGGCCACCTTCAAGCGACAACTGAAGACTCACCTCTTCAGGGTGCACCTCTCCCCGTAGTCCGGTTTTGTTAACTTAGGGACATAGTTGCTTAGTTTACACGTCTACTTGTTTATGTATTGTATTAGGCTTAGGCATTATTTCCTGCATTGAGTGCTTTACTGCTACCTCTGAATTGTGGCTACAGATTTACCTACAGGGTTCTAGTTTAACTATGTGGTTGCTCCTAGCACCCAGGAATTGTACTTCCCACTAGGGTGGCTTTCAGCTAAACTGTTCTTGACTACGGTTAACACTTTGTTGTACGTCGCTCTGGATAAGAGCGTCTGCCAAATGCCTATAATGTAATGTAATGTAATGTACAATTAACTCCCTTTTCCTGGGTGGCTTGGCCGCCAGGGTGCCCTGGGGCTCATCAGTCCTCCCGCTCACAGAGGGCTGGGCCAGATCCTCTTCCTGCAAGGGCTGGAATCGGTTGGACACCACAATCTCTTTGTCTCACAAATCTTTGTTTGTATGCACATTATTTTTCTTATGTGAAAGGGTTTTATTCTTTCCATTTGCACTACAGAAAATGCGATAGGCAATATGCGAAGGTGATACCGTGAGCGATACCCTGGGTTTGGTAGCCGGTGTTTGCCAGACGACTATCAGTTCGGCTGTAGGCTACATGCAGTTTCTTCCAGTCTTGTCCCACATGCAAATTAATTTATTACTTTTCCTACACCCGACAGCCAGCAAAGAACTAAACAGGATTTTTATACGCAATGCAGATTCCCTGGGGTCTACACACATGTGCAGTTGCATGCACCATCTGATCACAGTATCATTTATTTTAGCGTAAGTATCGTTTTCAGCCTAGACCCCGCGGTGTCCAAATGACCATCTAGCGGTCTTCATAGTACTTTAGAAGTGACCAGTCAGTGTAAAGCATCGCTAGGTATTGGCTTTGACACGCCCCCTCATTAACCAGGCCGTTTTCCCGTTCTAAATCTGTCGGAAAAGTCGTTTAAAACAAGTCGGAAACATGCTAACTGGCTATCCGTTCAATTCGATGGCGGCGATGGCAGCGGCGTGACATTTTCTAATGTAGCGGCGAATCTAGCGGTGTAGTCAGTGTAAAGCATCGCTAGGTATTGGCTTTGACACGCCCCCTCATTAACCAGGCCGTTTTCCCGTTCCAAATCTGTCGGAAAAGTCGTTTAAAACAAGTCGGAAACATGCTAACTGGCTATCCGTTCAATTCGATGGCGGCGATGGCAGCGGCGTGACATTTTCTAATGTAGCGGCGAATCTAGCGGTTTAGTCAGTGTAAAGCATCGCTAGGTATTGGCTTTGACACGCCCCCTCATTAACCAGGCCGTTTTCCCGTTCCAAATCTGTTGGAAAAGTCGTTTAAAACAAGTCGGAAACATGCTAACTGGCTATCCGTTCAATTCGATGGCGGCGATGGCATCGGCGTGACATTTTCTAATGTAGCGGCGAATCTAGCGGTTTAGTCAGTGTAAAGCATCGCTAGGTATTGGCTTTGACACGCCACCTCATTAACCAGGCCGTTTTCCCGGTCCAAATCGGTCGGAAAAGTCGTTTAAAACAAGTCGGAAACATGCTAACTGGCTATCCGTTCAATTCAATGGCAGCGATGAAACATTTTCTAATGTAGCGGCGAATCTAGCGGTTTAGTCAGTGTAAAGCATCGCTAGGTATTGGCTTTGACATCGATATCATGCTCCACCATAGAGGTGCGAGTCGGCACATAGTCAAGATGGCGGCGCCTACGGACAGACGTGCGATTCGTCCGGTAGGCAGAGTGGCGCACCGTTTCGCACGAAACACAGATGCAGCGACTTTAAAGATTCAACACAGTGTTCACGTTAGTCCAGTTAGTCCTGTATGTTCTGATCGTGTAACTTTATGTAATCGCCTGACACAACGAGCGAGATTCAACAGAAAATTTGGCAACACGGCTCCAACCAAAACAAGACCCACCTTCCCCAAAGCGGCCTGCACAACAGCGGATTTACCTGACCAAGCTGCCCAGGTGAGGGAAAAACCGAAGCGGTGTCGTCGCTCGAGGAAGCGCGGCAAAAGCGCGGGTGCCTTGTGGAGATGAAAAAAGAACCCAGTCCGCCCAGCTATTCCATCGGTTATGTTGGCAAATATCCGATCTTTAACCTGCAATCTGGACGATCTGAGAATGCGCACGGAAAGCACAGAGGGGAAAAGTTGCTGCGCGTTCATTTTATGCGAATCATTCTTGAACGAGAATGTAGCAGATTCAGCCATTCAGATTCAGGGGCTGACTTTATTTAGGCTGGACAGAGATCTAGAGCGAGTGGGGAAGAAATCAGACGGTGGGCTGTGCATTTTTATTCGAGATGCTTGGTCTACTAACACCTCTGTTGTGGCAACTCACTGTTCACAGCAGTTGGAGTGCATGGTGGTTAAATGCAGACCCTTCTACCTTCCTAGGGAGATGTCCACTGTTACATTGGTAGCATTGTATATTCCCCCGGAGGCTGACAAGAAGGAGGCCCTGAGCCAGCTCCACTCCATTGTTAGTGAGCAGCAGACAGCCCACCCTGATGGCTTCCTCCTTGTTGGTGGGGACTTCAACCATGCCAATTTGAAGTCGGTTGCACCCTGTTTCTACCAGCATGTGGGCTTTGCAACACGGAATGACAGCAAGCTGGACCTGGTGTACAGCAACATCCGGGAGCCTATAGGGCCTACTGCCGACCCCCATCGGCACCTCCGACCACAAGACTGTCATGATGCTCCCAGTCTACAGACCACGGCTGGTGCGCTCCAAGCCAGCTACTAAGACCATCAGAACCTGGCCAGAGGGAGCCACCTCAGCCCTGCAGGACTGCCTAGAGACCACAGACTGGAACATGTTCAGAGAGGCAGCCACCCAGGACCAGCACACGTGTGTAGAGGAATACTCAGCCTCTGTGACTGGTTACATCGAAAAGATCATCGAGGACGTCACCGCGGAGAAGACCATCACCACACGCGCTAACCAGAAGCCGTGGATGACAGCGGAGGTGCGGACCCGCCTGAAAGAACGGAACGCAGCCTTCAGATCTGGGGATGAGCTGTCATTCAAGGCGGCAAGGGCTGAGCTCTCCCGTGCCATCAGGAGGGCAAAACGCCAGTACGCACAGAAGATCAAAAACCACTTCTGTGACACCAACGACACCAGACGCATGTGGCAGGGCATTCAAGCTCTGACGGATTACAAGCCCAACCCACTGGCCATCCACAGTGACGCCGACCTCCCTGATACACTGAACAACTTCTTTGGACGGTTTGAGGCCTCAAACCACACACCAGCACACAAAACCATCCCCCCCGCCGGAGAGCAGCCGCTCCAACTGGACCCTGCTGACGTGAGGAAAACCCTATCCAGGGTCAACCCGCGGAGAGCCTCAGGTCCGGATAACATCCCGGGGCGTGTGCTCAGAGACTGCGCCGACCAGCTGGCGGAAGTCCTCATAGACATTTTCAACCTCTCCCTAAGCCAGGCGGTCATCCCATCAGGCTTCAAAAAGACCACTATCATCCCCGTGCCGAAGACGGCGTCTGTGAACCGCCTCAACGACTACGCCCCGTGGCACTGACCCCCATCATGATGAAGTGCTTCGAGAGGCTGGTCAAGAAGCACATCAAAGAGGCCCTCCCTGCTTCACTAGACCCTCTTCAATTTGCATATCGCCCCAACCGCTCCACTGAAGATGCCATCACCTACGCCCTACATGCCGCCCTGACCCACCTGGACAGACCCGGTACCTACGCCAGAATGCTGTTCATAGACTTCAGCTCAGCTTTCAATACAATCATCCCCCAGCAGCTGATAGGGAAGCTCCTCCAGCTGGGCCTCGACACCGCCCTCTGCAACTGGATACTGGACTTCCTGACAGAGAGGCCGCAGGCAGTACGTATCGGCAGCAGAACATCAAGCAGCATCACACTGAGCACAGGTGCCCCGCAGGGCTGTGTGCTCTCCCCGCTGCTGTTCACGCTGCTCACTCACGACTGCTCCGCCAAGTTTGGATCCAACCACATCATCAAGTATGCAGATGACACAACAGTAGTTGGCCTCATCAGCAACAATGACGAGGAGGCGTACAGAGAGGAGGTGAAGCAGCTGGCAACCTGGTGCAACGACAACAACCTGGCTCTCAACGTCGACAAGACCAAGGAGCTGGTGGTGGACTTCAGAAGAGAACCAGCTGACCACCCCCCACTGCTCATCAACAACACCGCGGTGGAGAGAGTCGAGAGCACCAAGTTCCTCGGCGTGCACATCTCGAACAACCTCAGCTGGTCTCTCAACACGTAGACCATGGCCAAGAAGGCACGGCAACGCCTCTACTTCCTGCGCAGGCTGAGAGACGCCAGAATGCCACGGCCCATCCTCACAACGTTCTACAGAGGGGCTGTGGAGAGCATTCTCACCAGCACCATCACAGTGTGGGGAGGGAACTGCACGGAGGCTGAACGAGACTCCCTGCAGCGCACAGTGAGAACAGCCGAGAAGATCACAGGTGCCCCTCTCCACTCCATCCGGGACATCTACATGAAGCGCTGCAGAAGTAGAGCCAATGGCATCATAAAAGACACCACCCACCCAGCGCAAGGACTGTTCGAGAGGTTACGGTCGGGCAGGCGGTACCGCAGCCTCGCGACAAAGAAACAGACCACCAGATTCCACGACAGCTACTTTCCCCAAGCTGTCAGAATACTGAATGGACATTAAACTGGAACATAAACACTGCCTCCAGCCCTGCGCCGTGGGCTGAACTGCACTAATACTATAATGTACCTCAATGTGTCCTAAATGTCGTCGTAAATGTTGCACTGTCCTAACTGGTGTGGAATTGTTGCACTGTTGAGAACAGTCACGCTGCTACTAGTGTCCACCTGCCGTTTCTGTTCTTTGCACTACAAAACAATACATGCCTGCACCTTATTGTTACCTAAATGTGCTTCTGTTGCACTTTATAATGTTACTGCACTTTATAAAATGTACCTCAATGTGACCTAAATGTTGTGTCGTAAATGTTGCACTGTCTTAACTGTTGTGTAATTGTTGTCTTAATGTTGCACTGTTGTAAATCGAAGCGCAATCTCGTTCTTCCACATACTTGTATGTGGCGGAATGACAATAAAAGCAACTCAACTCAACTCAACTCATCGGAGAACAGCTGCCAATGTGACTCCACCAGATCCACAATGTCAGCCCTGTAAGAATCGGAAAGATGTGCCAGAGAGTCAGATAAACACAGCGACATCTCCGAATTCTTCAACCTACCCTCTACCAAACATCTAGAGGGCTCCGTCACGACATCCACAGTCCGCTCCGGGAGCGAAGGCGTCGATACATGGTCAGCGCTCTGAGATGAAATAGGGGAGTTGACAATAATTGGTTTAACAGGACAAGCGACATCACTGCGTTCACAATAAGCCTTAAGCATATTAACATGACATAAGCGAGTTTTCTTTCTGCGCTCGGGCGTAGCAATGAGATAATCCACTTCACCAACTTTAGTGGTTACTATGTATGGTCCGCTATAACGAGCTTGCAAAGCTGAGCCAACAATAGGAAGAAGCGCCAGTACCTTATCACCGGGGGAAAATGAACAAACTTTGGTACGCCTGTCGAATAATTTTTTCATTCGGGTCTGCGACACCACGAGTGTGGATTTAGCCAAATCGCATGCTTTTCTCAAGCGTGCTCTAAAAGTAGAATCCAGCAGATTATGAGGTTTTTCAGATTCCACAAACTTTTCCTTCAACTGTTTCAGAGGTCCACGCACAGTATGGCCGAATACCAGATCAGCAGGACTGAAACCTAGCGATTCCTGTACAACCTCTCTGACAGCAAAGAGCAACATAGGGATGCTGTCATCCCAGCCCTTTTCATGAGAGAGACAGTAGGTGCGCAACATAGCTTTCAAAGTTTGGTGGAACCGTTCTAAAGCACCTTGGCTTTCAGGGTGGTAAGCACTGGAGAAACAATGCTGAATGCCAAGCTGTTTTAGCACTTGTGAGAACGTACGAGACATAAAATTGGAACCTTAGTCTGATTGAATCACCTTAGGTAAACCAAAGATTGAAAAAAACGTAAGCAGCGCTTCAATAATTACAGGGGCCGTTATCTTTCTTAATGGCACAGCCTCAGGGAAACGAGTAGCAGCACACATTATTGTCAGAAGATATTGATTCCCTAATCTACTGCGTGTTAAGGGTCCAACACAGTCAATAATCACCCGTTCAAATGGTTCTCCAAAAACTGGAATCGGATGTAAAGGAGCAGGTGCTATAGTCTGGTTTGGTTTACCCGTTACTTGACACTCATGACAAGATTTACAATGAGCGACAACGTCTCGTTTTAGACCAGGCCAAAAGAAATGTCGTAATATACGATCATAAGTTTTCGTTATTCCCATGTGACCAGCAAATGGAGAGTCATGGGCCAAAGTTAGAATTTCGGAAAGCTAAATTTGGGATGTGTTGTGACCACGTGCTATTTGAGATAATAAACTACAATGTGTTTCCTTTCAAATGATACCAAAGGTAGTCATGTGTTCAACACTTTTCTTGAGTTCTGAACTGTTATATTGGTGTGTCCAAATAAGCGTGAATGGCAAAAAATGGGGGGTGATGGTTAAGGGGTTGTTAAATAACTACCCTTTATTTTCACACTTGCACGCTGTTATAATGGATATAAAGAATAATGTTTAAATCACATTTAAACCTATGAAACCTATGGTTATGGTTAGATTGTCCAGGTTCTATGCTTTAAAACAAGCTCTCACTGGCGCTCACTGTTCTTCTTTTGTGTATCGTCATATGTCCAGCTCCGTGTCGTGCAGCCACGCCCTCGTCTCAGGTCCCACTCGGAAGAGGCCCTCCTCCGAAGGTGGTCTATGCAGGGGACAGGCGGTGGTGATGTGGTCGGCAGTCTGCTCAGGCTCCCCGCACTCACACGCTGCGCTGTCTGTTAGGCCCCACTTCTTCATGGACGCCCTGAAGCAGCCGACCCGGTGCGCAGGCGGTTCAGGAGGGTCCATTGCCGGCGAGGCAGGTCCTCTCCCCTCAACGCCATCTCCAGGATCCCGGATGTAATGGTGTAGGCATGTATGCCCTGCCGACTCCCACTCCTGCTTCCAGACTACCGCCAGCCAGGCTTTCGTTGTCAGATCCTCCGGAATAGAAGTAAGCATCTCTTGTGCCGCCTTGTTGTATGGATGGCGGGACTTGAGTCTGCTTGGAGGTGCTGCCTTGGTTGTGGTGTCATGGAGGAGGTGCCAATCATGTTCCTGGGCTTTCCTTGCCAGGGCGAGGGTTGCAGCCTCTCGCCGTAGGCCGGCTGGCGCAATTCCTGCTAGGACTGGCAGGTAGAACACGGGGGTGGGTTTCAGGCAGCCAGTTATGATCCGGAGGGCTCACTGTTGGGCTGACATGACGTATAAGAGCAATACAATTTCCCTGAAAATCACAGAAGCGCTGTGTAAAAAAAGCCCATTCATCATGGCATGTGACTGGCTAAAAGCATGGATAGATTTGGATAGATTTTTGGACATCAGGACACCTAGGTCGTGTTTTTAGAAACAACACTAGAATTTTAGACATTTGCATTTTACATTTACATTTGCACTACATATTTGCATCTAGTTTGTTTGGTGTACAAAAGTGTACAAACCCTTGGGGTAGCGCATAAAACAATTTTTTTTTTTGTCTTCGTGTTTTGTCCTTATTTTACATTTTATGTACTTATAAAGTGCACCATGAGTCTCATAGGTGACACATTTGACTCCTCATGGTACAACTGTCTACATCACATCAAGCCCTCAACCATGTCTCTGCAGCGTGTTTTTTTTAGATATTAGTCTTGCTGTATGCAGGGTTCCTACACATTTTCCATTTCAAAATTCCATACTTTTTCCATACTTTTCCAGACTCAATTTTCCAGACTTCTCTGTCGATTTTTAGCTGTGACCAGCAGCTCACTCTGTCGGTTAGATGGTTGGTCGGTTGGTCCACAAAAATTTGCACACCAGTAACCTACCTACCTTATCAGCTCATTACTGCCCACACCACAGCTGTTACTAATCAACTAATTAGACTTGTGGTTGCAGCTATTGCAAATGTGGGCTTGTTCAGATCATATTTGACATCAGAGTACAAATAGCTAGATGTTTATGTAAATAAATGGTTTTAAAATCCAACTGTTAACATGTATGTTACATTCTGACTATGTATGCTATTACGTTGCCAAATAATTGCCAGAAGATTGTAGCTAGGTACTGTAGCTCATACAAATCAATTAACACCAAACCCAGACAACTTCAATGCACAGCATTTTATTCAAACTGCAATGCTAATACAGTGCAATGTTATAAATGTAAATAAATAATAAATGTAAATAACTGTATACCTTCAACCCCTACAGTAACAGAAGGGATGTACTTGTACAATTCACCAGGGAACTAGAAAAGAGAACTAAAGTCCTTGACTTTGCTTCATTGGCTGTTGGATGGAGTAAAACATGTGTAGACACTGTTTAACAAATAACTATACATAAAGTCAAATAATAATTGGTAATCATACATTAAAATAATGCCTTTTGAGACCTTAACATACATAAGAACAAAATGTAAAATCATCAGCCACAAAAAAGTTTAAGAAAACTCTCCCATTGACTTTTTACCCTCAAACCCCACTTGCTCTCTAAAAATAAAGTGCTGTGTAAGCCACTGTGGGACTGTGAAGAGGAACAAACACACACACAGGTCTGACCTGTACTGCCATGGCTAGGCTATACCCTCAAAGTTTCTTCATTTCATAGATTTTCTTTTCAATGTCTTTGTCATATTTCATTAGCTCTTGTTCTTTCTCTTTTGCAGCTTTCCTGAGGGCATTTGATTTTGCAAGCACAGCGACAGAATTCCCTCTTATTTCGCTTTGACCCATAAACTGTAGTGCAGATTAAGCCCAGTATTTATAACGCACTGACGCCAAAGAGTGGCGATATAGCTAGAAAATTAAGTGCCTTCACTTCAGCTAGTCTAGATCGTTTGGCTAGTAAGCTCGCCCGCCACTGCAGAAGCGGATAACAACAAATAGGCTACTACTACTGTTGCAGCTGCAAATAGGCTTACTCCACGTTCCCACTAGCAATGGTTGTACACATACACAATGCAAAAAATTAAACCATGCCATGTAGCTTACTCTCTGACTAACTGGCTAACAGACCCATGCATTCAAATCATTATCTGGGTGCGGTAGCCTAACGTACTGCAGTGATTAGCTGACGTTAGCTTCAGTTCGTCAGCTTTCTAGACTTCCAGCTAACGTTAGGTAACTTAGTTAGCTAGTCAGTTGAAGGCTAGACTGACTAGCTCAAATTCTCACCATTCATCATTCGGTGCGTTGGCGGGTTCATTGCTTGTTGTGGTCGGTCTTGGTCTTGGTCTCTCGTTGGGTTGGTCCAAAAACGTCGTGACGCTGGGTGCAGAGGATGCTTTGAGAATGCTACAGTGCTTTTTCCCTTGCATATGGCTTACAATTGACATATATGCAATTCAAAGATATTGCCGCATTTCCTTTCAAACCAATTTGGTCGCGGATGATTTGGTACAGTGCCAAGGCACTTGGGGCAGAGCTGTTTTGCAGGCTGTGACATACAGGCATAGATGCAGCTCTGCATAGGAGTGTGCATTCAGTCGCTCGCTCTGGCCTGCACACTCTCACACAGCGGTAAACATTTTGGCTGTGCTGGCTGCCTGCTCCAAAGGCCACGAAAAACACTGCGATCAATTTAATTTGAGAAATTCTGAATTTTATATTTTAGAAAACAGAATAGGGGCAATAGTCTGGAAACACAAATATTTTTCCATACTTTCTTCTCTTTTTCCATACTTATCCAGACCTGTAAATTACTCAAATCAAATTCCATACTTTTCCATACTGCGTAGGAACCCTGTGTATGTGACACTGGGAGGGGTGGAGGGAGAGGTAGAGAGGGCTGTGCCTCCCTTTTGTCTGCTGTCAGGTGCTCCTGTTCCCTCACACAGCCTGGAGAGGACTACGGGACCTTGGACAGCAGCGGCCTCACTTACAGGCAGGCTCACCTGAGGCTAATGAGCAATCAACTCAGGTGTGAGCCATTGCCTTTGTTAGGCCATTATAAAGGCACAGCCTGCCATGCCTGAGGGGAGAGTTTTTGGGCATGGAGGATGAGGTTCTGGCTTTTTGTTGCTTTTTACCCTCTATGAATAATTGACTTTGCTTTTTTGTTCTTTTCAAGGCCTAAGAATGACTATTTCTGCCTGTTCTTCTCTACTACTACACTGTAGCACGGTGGCTGGGGTGGCCAGCATGCCAGGTGGTGAGTGGATGAAAGGCAAACAAAAAAAACAAGGTTCCAATATGCCAACGGACAGTTTATTCCACTAATTGTTTTACAAAATAAAACAAAGCACAAAAAACGAATTGTAAGCCATATGCAAGGGAAAAAGCACTGTAGCATTCTCAAAGCATCCTCTGCACCCAGCGTCACGACGTTTTTGGACCAACCCAACGAGAGACCAAGACCGACCACAACAAGCAATGAACCCGCCAACGCACCGAATGATGAATGGTGAGAATTTGAGCTAGTCAGTCTAGCCTTCAACTGACTAGCTAACTAAGTTACCTAACGTTAGCTGGAAGTCTAGAAAGCTGACGAACTGAAGCTAACGTCAGCTAATCACTGCAGTACGTTAGGCTACCGCACCCAGATAATGATTTGAATGCATGGGTCTGTTAGCCAGTTAGTCAGAGAGTAAGCTACATGGCATGGTTTAATTTTTGCATTGTGTATGTGTACAACCATTGCTAGTGGGAACGTGGAGTAAGCCTATTTGCAGCTGCAACAGTAGTAGTAGCCTATTTGTTGTTATCCGCTTCTGCAGTGGCGGGCGAGCTTACTAGCCAAACGATCTAGACTAGCTGAAGTGAAGGCACTTAATTTTCTAGCTATATCGCCACTCTTTGGCGTCAGTGCGTTATAAATACTGGGCTTAATCTGCACTACAGTTTATGGGTCAAAGCGAAATAAGAGGGAATTCTGTCGCTGTGCTTGCAAAATCAAATGCCCTCAGGAAAGCTGCAAAAGAGAAAGAACAAGAGCTAATGAAATATGACAAAGACATTGAAAAGAAAATCTATGAAATGAAGAAACTTTGAGGGTATAGCCTAGCCATGGCAGTACAGGTCAGACCTGTGTGTGTGTTTGTTCCTCTTCACAGTCCCACAGTGGCTTACACAGCACTTTATTTTTAGAGAGCAAGTGGGGTTTGAGGGTAAAAAGTCAATGGGAGAGTTTTCTTAAACTTTTTGTGGCTGATGATTTTACATTTTGTTCTTATGTATGTTAAGGTCTCAAAAGGCATTATTTTAATGTATGATTACCAATTATTATTTGACTTTATGTATAGTTATTTGTTAAACAGTGTCTACACATGTTTTACTCCATCCAACAGCCAATGAAGCAAAGTCAAGGACTTTAGTTCTCTTTTCTAGTTCCCTGGTGAATTGTACAAGTACATCCCTTCTGTTACTGTAGGGGTTGAAGGTATACAGTTATTTACATTTATTATTTATTTACATTTATAACATTGCACTGTATTAGCATTGCAGTTTGAATAAAATGCTGTGCATTGAAGTTGTCTGGGTTTGGTGTTAATTGATTTGTATGAGCTACAGTACCTAGCTACAATCTTCTGGCAATTATTTGGCAACGTAATAGCATACATAGTCAGAATGTAACATACATGTTAACAGTTGGATTTTAAAACCATTTATTTACATAAACATCTAGCTATTTGTACTCTGATGTCAAATATGATCTGAACAAGCCCACATTTGCAATAGCTGCAACCACAAGTCTAATTAGTTGATTAGTAACAGCTGTGGTGTGGGCAGTAATGAGCTGATAAGGTAGGTAGGTTACTGGTGTGCAAATTTTCTGGACCAACCGACCAACCATCTAACCGACAGAGTGAGCTGCTGGTCACAGCTAAAAATCGACAGAGAAGTCTGGAAAATTGAGTATGGAAAAAGTATGGAATTTTGAAATGGAAAATGTGTAGGAACCCTGCATACAGCAAGACTAATATCTAAAAAAAACACGCTGCAGAGACATGGTTGAGGGCTTGATGTGATGTAGACAGTTGTACCATGAGGAGTCAAATGTGTCACCTATGAGACTCATGGTGCACTTTATAAGTACATAAAATGTAAAATAAGGACAAAACACGAAGACAAAAAAAAAATTGTTTTATGCGCTACCCCAAGGGTTTGTACACTTTTGTACACCAAACAAACTAGATGCAAATATGTAGTGCAAATGTAAATGTAAAATGCAAATGTCTAAAATTCTAGTGTTGTTTCTAAAAAACACGACCTAGGTGTCCTGATGTCCAAAATCTATCCAAATCTATCCATGCTTTTAGCCAGTCACATGCCATGATGAATGGGCTTTTTTACACAGCTTCTGTGATTTTCAGGGGAAATTGTATTGCTCTTATCGTCATGTCAGCCCAACAGTGAGCCCTCCGGATCATAACTGGCTGCCTGAA
>JAINUG010001031.1:0-35443 GCA_029706075.1 Aldrovandia affinis
TGAATGGTAAGTGGTTTTAGACGGCATTTGGTACTGCTATAGAAATGGATCAAATTTTATAAGTAATGTCATGCATTCTATGATATTTCCTGTTTTGGCTTGTCTCAGTTTCTCCATGACCATGGAATGATTTGCCTAGAAAGGTAGTTACACTAACAATGCAGCGAAGGTACTCCCGTCTTTCTAACACTTCCATTTCATGTCGAGCTTTGAAGTTGCTGAATGACATCTCCATGCACCTTACCGCCTCTGAAAGAGGCCCATGCTATCATGCAGTCTTTGTGTGTGCCTGTCCCCGTTGCTGCTGTCCTGTGTTGTCTGCCTCTCCCTTGCTGCTGTCCTCCTGTGTTGTCTGCCTCTCTCCCTTGCTGCTGCTGAGGCTTGAAAAACTGTTTTATGTCCATCTATAAAATAATGGAATTGTTTCAAAATTGAGAATTTGCAAATCAATCGCAAGTGCAATTAATGTCAATATAACTTATTAACAAATTGATTAATACACACATTATCATCATTATCTTTTTAATAATCATCATAAAGCTAGGTGGCTACCTACCTACCTACCTACCAATGTCGTTAGAGGCGTTCAGCAGCAAGCTAACGTTAAGACGTTTTAGCAAACTAGTATGGAAACAGCAAGCTAACTTATCTAGATTGCAATTGTAATAACATCGATTTTCGACATAATGAAATAGCCTGGAGTTTAAGTGGACACTGGACACATAGAGTTTGGACAGTATCTCAGCCTTTATAATCGCTAATGTTACAGCATAGGCGTCAACCTATACGGTTTCCCTGTAAATACGTTTTTCAGCATTTCATGACTGTACAGGAGTCGGACAGTCTATAGTCGTTTATTCTATACACAAATTGTAAAATGCATTTGCTGATCAACTTTGTTGCAGGTGCTTAATGTCATTATAAATATAAGAACAATAATGAAACATTAGTTGCATTCTTTACATTTAATTATAATTTTAGCTAGCAAAGTAACCGAAGTGGCTAGCTTGGCTGGCTAGCGAATTTGATTAATAATCATCTTTTTTGTTAGCTACGTACCTATCTGAAAAATGAGTGACTTAACCGCTAGTCAGCTAACCACATTATAACCACATTTAGCAAGCAAGCTACCGCATAGCTAGCTAACTTAGGCCGTGTCCGAAACCACTCCCTATTCCCTATTTAGTACACTATTTTGTGTGGACGCCATTTTGTAGAGTGCGACGAATTCTAAAATGTGAATTTCGTACACTAAATAGGGAACGAGAAAAATACCCACAATTCACCGTGATTTGTAGTGTACATCGACTGTACCCTACTTTACCCTAGAATTGATCCCGTCTACCACAATGCAATGCGGTCGTGTCATACCGAAGGAGAGAAGGGAAACAATGGCGACAGAAAGAAATACAGCGACGGCGACAGAAATGACCGGAATGTCTACCGCCGCAAATTTTGTGTATAAATGTAAGTAACGTTAAGCTAGCTACCTTTTCTGTATTTAACACGTTAATAGCCTGGCTTTTGTACAAAAGCCAGGCTATTCCTGAGGTAATTTACGTACAAAAGCCAGGCTATTAACGTGTTAAATACAGAAAAGGTAGCTAGCTTAACGTTACTTACATTTATTTACATTTACACAAAATTTTGCCCGTCTTTGAAAATCAAAACTTTAGCACATTTAAACCTGCCGCCATGAGTGCTCGGTTTGTTTATGATACTGAGCACATCCGCTTGCGTCACCTGAATATCCTGCAAATGACGTTCAGTTGTAGTCTCCGAAAACACTACTTTCGTTCTCTAAATAGTACACTATATAGTATATACTATATAGGGAATAGGGAATAGAGAACGAGTGAGCGGTTTCGGACACGGCCTTAGTATCGATAGCACTTGTTAGCTATTCGTGCTAGCTAATAGCAGCTACATGGTCGGACTTAATAATTCGACGAAATAAACACAAAAACTGCATTTTTGCACATGTACAGCACCCGGAATGACACATCAATAATTAATGACATATTTAATATGTTACATATATACGATCATCACTTTTATAACATTGGACAACTTTTATAGTACATTGCCTGATAAACATCAACTTACTGCGAACGCGAAGTTCAAACTGGAGCATCTCTAACCGTCGCCTCGACCCAAGTAAGTGAGCCTCATGCGCTCGCCAATAGGAGAGCGTGATGTAACCTGCATGACAACAGACGTTAGGGGGAAGGGGGTGATTTAACACTTGCAGTGCAGTGTTCATGGTTTTATCAGTAATGCTCAACGTCAAACACAGTCAATAATATACAAAATAAAAATATAATTAATTTGCCAAAAAAGGAATGAAAAAAAAAAAAAAGATCCGGGGCTATAGCCCAATAGCCAGGCCCCAATCACGCCCCTGGCATGTAAGAATGATTATACTTGAAAAGAAAAAACCTATGAAAAGAATTACACATTGTTAATGGCGTCCATCCACGTTAGACAGGAGGTCACAAATTCTATCCTACAATTCTCTGCAGTTGGACAATTCTCGAAGGCTGTAAGTTAGCCTTTTTACAGCTAAAGATTTAAATAATTCCCAGGGTACATTGTAATATACAATAATGTACAGTATTAATGTAAAACAGTACACTGCTGTACAATTTAGCTGTATATTTTACTGCAATTTCTTAGTGTGTTTTATTTTACTTTAATTTGGTAAAACAGAGAGCCTACTCTGGCAATGTACAAAGTACATACAGTATGTATACATATGTATTCCTTCCTTCTCATCCCTCCCTGACTCCGACATCTTACAACTTGTTCACTCTGTCCTACTACCTGCCCTCTCGATCCTATTCCTTCCCCCCTTTTCCAGTCCATCGCTATGGACATCATCCCCTTTGTGTCCAATGTTATTAACTCCTCTCTTTGCTATCATTTCTAACTACCGACCTGTCTCTCTCCTCTCATTCCTTTCCAAAACATTAGAGAGGGCTGTATATAACCAACTGTCTGCCTACCTCCTACAGAACGACCTGCTTGATCCCAACCAATATGGGTTCAAGGCAGGCCACTCCACAGAAACTGCTCTCCTCGCAGTCACCAAGGCTCTACAAGTGGCAAAATCTCAATCACTCAGCTCCGTCGTCTTCCTCCTCCTTGACCCATCCACTGCATTTGACACTGTGGATCACCAGATCCTGCTCTCATCTCTCAGTGAGATGGGAATCTCTGGATCTGCATTGACATGGTTAAAATCATACCTGGCTGACCGGTACTACCAGGTAGCCTGGAGAGGATCTCTCTCCTCTCCCCACACCCTCTCTACCAGAGTCCTGCAGGGCTCGGTGCTAGGCCCCCTCCTGTTCTCCCTATACACCAAATCACTTGGTTCAGTCATCTCTGCTCATGTTTTCTCATATCACTGTTATGCTGATGACACACAACTCTTTCTTTCCTTCTCTCCTTCTGAGACCCAGGTCCCGGCATGTATCTCTGCATGTCTCATTCTGCCAGGAGCCTTGGAGTGACCCTGGACAACCAGCTATCGGGCCATATCGCAGCAATCACCCAGACCTCCCGATTCTCCCTCCATAACATCCGGAGGATCCGACCATTCCTCACCAAAGAGGCCACACAGCTCCTGGTCCAGTCCCTGGTGATCTCACACCTGGACTACTGCAATTTCTTGCTGGCAAGCCTACCTGCCCATGCCATCAAACCACTGCAACTGGTCCAGAATGCTGCCGCACGTCTGGTGTTCAACTAACCCAAGTACACACTTCACCCCTCTACTCACCTCTCTTCACTGGCCCCCTATTGCAGCACACATCCAATTTAAATCACTGGTGACCTCCTACCTCCAGTCACTCATCACACCCTACACCCCAGCCAGACCGCTCTGCCTCCTCAGGCAAATTCCTTGCCTCAGTCCCTTCCTTGCGGGCACCCGGCAGCCGCTCCTCGTGGTCTTGCCTCTTCTCTGTCCTGACTCCCCAGTGGTGGACGATCTTCCGCACTTCCGCAAGAGATTCAAAACCCACCTCTTCAGACTCCATTACTACTAACTGTCGTCACCACTGCTTTCATGTTCAATACTGCATTTTGTAATATGTACATATGTAATATGTATCTCCTGTCACAGAGGCAGCAGAGAGTCAAGGTGGGCAGTCTGACTTCAAGAACCATCTCAGTGAGCACAGGGTCTCCTCAGGGCTGTGTACTGAGCCCCCTGTTGTTCAGCCTGCTCATCCATGACTTCACTGCCAGATCCAACAGCAATCACATCATCAAGTTTGCAGACGACACAACAGTGGTGGGTCTGATTAGCAACGATGATGAGTCTGCATACAGGAAGGAGGTGGAGCAACTTACATCACGGTGCAGCTCACACAATCTCTTCCTCAACACCGACAAGACAAAGGAGATGGTGATTGACTTTAGGAGGGCCGGCAAGCTCCACCACATGCCGCTGACCATCGGAGGCACCGCGGTGGAGAGAGTCAGCAGCGTCAAGTTTCTGGGGATCCACCTGGCAGACGACCTGACCTTCACCACCAACACCACGGCCATCCTTAAAAAGGCTCACCAGCGGCTCCATCCCCTCCAGTGTCTGAAAAAGGCAGGCCTCCCCGCCCCCCATCTCACCACCTTTTACAGGGGCACCATTGAATCTGTCATATCTTATAGCCTCACGTCCTGGTTCGGCAGCTGCAAGGCACTGGAGAAACATCAGCTGAGCAGGATTGTGAAGTTAGCCAGTAAGATCATTGGTGCCCCTCTCCCGTCCCTGCTGGAAATCTACAACCAGCGCTGCACTCGCAGGGCCACCGGCATCATAAGGGACCCTCACCACCCTTTCCATGGACTGTTTTCCCTCCTGCCATCGGGGAAAAGGTACAGGAGCCTCTGTGCCCGATCCCAAAGGATGCTGAACAGCTTCCTTCCACAGGCAGTCAGGATGGTGAACAGACTGTGCCCTCTCCCTTGCTTCCACTTACGGATAATGCCCCCAATGGTGCTTATTGGAAGATATAGAAGTTGTGAAATACGTTTGTAGCCAATTCCATTTTCATGTTTTGAAAACAATCTGGTTGCGAAGATCTTGAGAGAGCTCTTTGCTTTTACCCATCATTAGATGTTTCTTGTGTGGCACCTTGGTAACAAAAAAACCTTTTATAGCCCATAAATATATTCTAACCCAGCTGACATTAATTAGCACAGATTGGAGGTAGAGTTGCCTCCTAATTAGTTATGGTTTTCAGCTGGTTCCTTGCCTTTCCTTACTGTGGTGTGGTTCTTAGTGTGTTCAATACCTTTTTCCTGTTTCATTCCACTTTATTACACATAACTTTATTTACATATGGACTTTAATGTTTAGATTTTTTGTCTGGATTTTTTGAGTTAATACCAAAGTCTGGTGCAAATTTCACTTGAATAGGCTCATTGGAAATACATTTACTGTATTAATTAATTAATTAATTAATTAATTAATTAGACACAGCTTAGCTCAGTCCTTCTAATATAACACTACTTCAAATTTAGCAAACATTAAAGATCTATTTAATTTGGCCTGCACAATATTTTACCCTGAAACGACTTTAATTTTGAATAATGTAGCTTTGAGCCTATACCGTTTTTCTGTGGTTTTGAAAACTGATAAATCATGTCATATTATACAAATCTGTTCTAATACTGCTACTACAACCACTACTATACTATTACTGCTACTACCAACTTGTACTGCATCATAACATACCACAATGTATGTAAAGTGCTATAATTAATTAGAAAGTACACCTATACATACATATGCCTCAACTATTTCTACTGTTATGTAAATTTACAGATACGGTATTGTGATTTTTGGAGGCATTGATGGGTTTTCAAGAAAGGTGAGTGATTTGATGACTGAAGGATTTGTTAATTTGGCATACAGTACACATCATAACTAGACACCCATACAATTTGGTTAATTTGTCTTTCTTGTGGAAATTCTGTGAATCCTTAGATCATGTACCTTCATGCTTCCAATAACAACAAGGCAGCTACAGCTCTTGAATGCTTCCTTGAGTCAACTAGGAAACATGGCTTTCCATCTAGGTAAGAACTATGCATTGTAGAATGTTGTAAATACACTGTATCGTGCACTTTATCATCAAATCTTTGTTTTGAGGACTGCAGCTTGCCTAGAGCCAACAGATTTGTAGACAATTCAATCAACCCTCACAGGTCTAATCCCCAATGGGGACGAGTCTCCCTACAGATGAGAGGTTGACCTTCTGGCTTCCTGGTGCCACCATAACACACAGTACAACCCACATACACATTCACAGACATGCATGATGCTCTAGTTTTCCTGCACCACCAATAACTCTCATGTGTAATATGCACATAGCATAACTGTACATAACTTAGTGGAATAGTGTGTAATTATTTGAACACTTGATGTTGCCCTTTTTTCAGTAATAAATTACAATTTTCATTGTGTTGGGCCATCTAACTTAGTGGGAGAGTGTGTAATTATTTGAATACTTGATGTTGCCGTTTTTCAGTTATAAATTACAATATTCCTTGTGTTGGGTCATCAAGGGTGAGGAGTTGAAAATGTGGACATAGCAAGATGCATGTTTCAAGTTCGTGGCTATGGCAGGGGAAGCTTTATCTCAGGGAAAAGTGTCCACAACCAAAGGTGATTTGTGTATGTGTGTAGACCTGTAAACAGTCTTATTCCATCACAGATGTGCTATACAAAATTAGCATGAGAAGCACAATCATTAGAATGTGCACAAGTAAAGCCATTATATTAACACTGTATTTTAACTAGGTGTGATGCATTCTCAAACCAGTGATTGTGTATGTGTAGCCTGTCTTTCACTTTCTCAAAAAATGCACAACTTTATGTAATGCAGTTTGTCTTCTCATTGACATTTTCATATGAATGTTTCATACTGTAATCGAATTCATTAATTTGTGAAAGAAGAGTAAGTATTGAAATGTCCTTTATGTACTCTTCAGATTTGTAGTCTTGCTCATTGTGGTAGTGATTTAGAAAAATAATCATAGATGTTTCTGTTGTCTGATACTGATGTTACTCCTCCCCTTTAGGATAGAACGCCTCTGGCGTGACGTGTGGAATGTTGTGTCCAACATCTATTATGATGTCCTGCACAGTCTAGAGGAGAGTGTAGTATTCGACCCATCAAACTACACCCACCTATTCTGTGGCCAATATGTGTTCCTGCCCCGCATCCAGGCTCATCTGGATACTTTTACAGATGGCTGGAGAAACCACTCCATGCGATCAGAGCGTAACTTGACCCCAAACCAGCTATGGGAAATTGGATGTGCCACAAGTCTTATTAATCCTCCTGATAATATTCAGGTGAGTTCCTCCTTGTCTACAGTTAAAATATACACTGTATACACAAGCTCAAATCTCATTCTGTCCCAGCCATGTTAATATCTTTGTTATTCCTTTATCTTGAAATTAAAAGTACTTGTGAACTACTACCCCTTATCCAGGAAATGACTATTAAGATAGATAGTTAATAACACAACCACATTACAGGGGCAGTATATCTCTGAGTTGGAGAACCCTGAGATGGAACACATTGGAATCCATGTTCCTCAACCACATTGCCCCATGACAGATGAAGAAATGGAGACGCTACATCAACTTTTCAACCCTCTTACTCAATCACTGTCTTTTGGTGCTGATCTTTACAGAGCTGTTGTTCAGTTTGTAGATGGTGTCATTGGAGATAGACCAGAGACATGTCAATGAATTGCCTTAGAAAAGCCTAAATGTTGTTTTATTTTTTGTTGCTGCAGTTATACAACAGAACATTGAAAAAAATCTGGGGAAAAAGATAAGATGCTTGTCTTTAGCTGTAAGTTGTTGGAAATCTGAAATCTTAAAGGACCCCTATTATGGAAAATGCACTTTTTCAGTTTTCGTGCACATACATTTGGGTCTCTGATGGGCTTACTAAAACACCTATTTTTAAATAAAACAATCAAGTAAATTTTTTGTTAACAGGCTATTTCTGCAAGCATGTGCTTCAACCAGCTCAATCAGGCAGTTCACATTTCTGATGGATCGTGTTGCATAACAATCCAACTCATTTGCATTATCCCGCCCCTCATGAGTATATCTCCGCCCGCAGTGACCACGGCATATACAGCTCTATGCCCATTGAGAAATATACGGCCAGGCAAAGAAACACGGCATATACTATACGCTACGTCATGCTGCCGAGCTCCTGAATCCGAGGCTGATTTTGAGGCCAGGACCAATCCCACAATACCAATCACTAACTAGCAAGTCTATTTAGATGTATAATGCTTATTTAATAAAAAAGTCTTTTTTGGGACACCATAGCGCTTGAACTGAGTGGTATTTTCAGCAAAAATACTCAAATGCATCATATGCATGTTTTGGGGACTACAGAGATCTATATTAAAAAAATTGAAAATGGCATAATAGGGGTTAAAAAAAAAAAAAAGGAAGGTTAATACAATCGACTTGTACTTCCAACACGGTTTGTGCACAAAATCTAATGTAACTTTAAATAGTTTTTATTGTATGTGCAATGTAAGCACCACATCAAAAATAAAAGTAACAATGCATCTACAGCCCTTGGATTCTTCCTTGTGTCAACTATCAAACATGACAAAATAAAATTATCTTTTTGTTCTTGCGTCAACCATCGGTTTGAAATTTACCTAAATGAGACCGAAAACTGTGTCGTGAGTTGCAATGCAGCACTCCATGTGGTCACAGAAGCCCTCATAGGTATGGAAATGGCCTGGTACACGAAGGGTTAAGAAGCATGTTGAAGCTCTCAGGTATTCTCCCCTCACCACTTCCACCTTCATTCCAGGTGAAGGGACTTCCCATCCCACCCAAAATCTTATAAGCTGCTGGAGCTTCTCTGCAGATGCTGAAAATGTGAACACGGAGCACAATTCTTAGTTTAGTTATTTAGTTCTGAACTTGTATTACTGAGACAATTCTACATTTATTGTACCTGTCTCAATGAATCTGCGCAGAAATCCTGTTGTCCTGTCCCTGAGGTGCTTTGGGCAAGTGTCTTCGTCATCTTCATCATCATCTCCATTGCCCTCTTCCCCTGGCCAGACAATGTTGCTGAGGATTGCCTGACAAGCAAATGAGTAATTTAATAATACAAGCAAAAAAAAAAAAAGATATTTTACTATTTTACTTGAACACTATAAATAGTTTTATAGTCGTCTCAAAGCTGCATGATATAACTTTTCAGGTTTTTGTACTTTGGTGCCCCTCTGGTCATAATAATCACTGAACTGAACCACACTTACCAAAATTCTGCCTGGAAGGCAATGTGTACTAGAGGCAGAGTAGGGCGCAAAACGCGTCACCCATGATTTCCCACCACTTTACTAGCCAGTACACCAAATTATAATATTATTAATTCACAGGCTCTCATGTGGTGTCATGTCATGATAATTATTTTGTTGGGCCTTGCTAAGACCAATTCCTAAACTAATAGCAAATAAAAAGTGAATATTTAACTATAAAAAAAGCAATATCATGCAGCTTTAAGTGCTGGCTTTGTTAATTATCTTTTACTACAAAATTGTTGCCACCTGCAGTTCAAATACTATGACATAATCTACCAAAAGTCTTGAATAGGCTGACTCAGTGCTAATGCGGGCAGGGAAAGAAGAATCCCCTTTGTAACATTTGCTGGCTGAACCAAAATGTCACATGCCACTGTTGTTGGATAATAGCAAATTAGCAACCCTAAATACAGGGTTTTCAATGTATACTGTAAATTGGGAACAGGTTAACACAATTCTAAAGAAACACACCCCAATTACATTTGATAAGTCGATACAATAAAACAGAAACAGTGATTATATAATTACTTACTCCTTATTGATTGACCCTCAGGCCTCTGTGCCACTTTAATCTGTCTCTTTGTTCGTCCAATCACCTGAACAATAAAACAAATAGCTTATAAAAATGGTACACTATACTTACCTGAAAGAATCATCTATCATCAGTGTGTGACCAATGGAATTACTGATACAGAGGCTAGTCTCAACATTTGAAATGCATAATATGCAATATATGTTGGTGTAATAGAGAGATTAAATTGTTGGTATTATGTTTGGATGACTTCATACCGCATGCTGCAGCTGCTTTTGGGTCATTTACCATTTTCCAATGATCTACAAACATTGAAACAGCATTATACATCTGGGTTGGATATTGTAATAAAGAATTTTGTCATTTTCAACTCCAGTTTTGTCAAACAGTATGGAATGGGCAGACACGGCGGTGCAGTGTGTAGCACTCTCGCCTAACAGCGAGGGAACTCCGGTTTCTTCCCACAATCCAAAGACATGCAGGCAGGCTGATTGGAGACCACAAAATTTCCCATAGGTATGAGTGTGCGAGTGAATGGTATGTGTGCCCTGCAATGGATCGATCCACTTCTTACACACCCATATTCTTTGTTGTCAAATCCGATGTGCAATCCTCCTCCACTCCCTGACTTACTGCTGGGTTTTCATAACAACTTTGTCCCCCATGTTCCTCCTGTTCAGGCGACCTAAAAATAAGTAATGTAAAAATAAGATGGAATGTTATAATATTTCTAATAAACTCAAGGCATGGATGTTCATACTGTACAATACTGTAGTTGTATCATAGCTGTTGTGCATGTATAAAACCCTTTCAAACCCTATCTCCACATGAACTTGCATGATAAAGGATCAACTGTGCTGGAAATTGCTGTTCACTGGGCAAGTTTGCTAGAGAAAGAAATAGGTGACTCAGAAAGGTCAGACTTGAATACACTATCTGTTATTTGGTTTAGTAAGTAACATGTACATTATTGTCCACAAACCATAATTTTCTCATTAATGTCATCAGAAACATCATCCAAAATCTCTGTATTTTCCTTGATGTCTGAAGAATAGAATAGAATAGAATAGAATATCTTTATTGTCATTATACCAGGGTACAACGAAATTAGGATAGGCTCGGCCTAAAAGTGCAGGACAACATACAACACAGTCACGAACACATACAGTATACCAACAGTAGTAGAAAAAATAGAAAAGTAGAAAAAATACCCAACAATAATGAAAATAATAATAATAATAAATATATATATATATATATATATATAATACACAAACACAAAAACACAAAAAAATGGGCTACTAAATTAAATCTGCACATATTGCACTGTACCGTACATAAATATAAATATTGCACCAGATATTGCACTGAATGGCTTATATTGCACAGTGGGGGGGGGAGAATGGAGGAATGGGGGATCAGTGCATGTTAGAGTTCAAGGTGGTTATTGCTTTAGGGAAGAAACTGTCTTTCAGCCTGTTTGTTCTGGATCCCATGCACCTGTAGCGCCTCCCGGAGGGCAACAGTTCAAACAGGTGGAAGCCAGGGTGAGAGCTGACCTTTGAGATCTTTTTTGCTCTGCTGAGGCAGCGGGAGTTAGTAAATGTCCATCAGAGAGGGGAGAGGACAGCCGATGATCTTCTGTGCTGCGTTGATGACTCTCTGAACCCCCCTTCTGTCCGCTTCGGTGCAGCTGGCGTACCACACAGTTATGCAGTACACCAGCAGGCTCTCAACAGAGGAGCGGTAGAAGGTCACCAGCAGCAGAAGCACCATCCTCTGTGACCTCTGGGTCCTTGTAAACACAGACAGTGAAAGGATTGGGTGATATAACCGTATTAAGGCCTCTGGACACTCGTACAGGTGTTTTGAGTTACTCTTTCTGATTACACCTCATCAGGGCTGTGTGGGTGTGCAAAACTAGGTTTGAGTGACAGCTCCCTCACACTCCTGTTAGGTTTGTTGTGCCTCTATGGGCAGGCCAATTTACCATGTGTTTCTTAATGAGCCTTGACCACATGTTTTTATTACATCATCAAATTGTCAGAATAGCTCCACCCAGCTTCAACCTGACTAGGTTTAATCAACAAGAGGAAGCCAAAATACTTGTATGGATGTTCAGGGCTTTTAACATAACATAACTGTTTAACAGTTGGTCTTCAGAAGGAGATACTTACATAACCACATGTATCTATGTGGGCAGCAAGAAGCTGAAGAGGCATGGCGACCCCACACATTTTACACACCGATTTGGGCATTTTACTGAATTCGTAAGCATCTGGAGGAAGTGGGGTGGTATCGATTTTGTCTTGGAGTGGAACAATATAGATGACATGTTTTCCATTGCTGCTACTGGACTTTTTTTTTGTTGCTGTATACCCATGTGAGCCTTGAGCCAAAACGGAGAGCTTCCTTTGTCCACTTCCCCCTTGATTGAAAATATATTCATATTGAGAACAAATGTTAAGAAGATGTAATCGGACATCAATGGCTTATTTTGTGTTTAAAAATAAGTTAATGTGGAGGGTAATAATTAGCTCTCATATTAAAGATGTATCCAGGTATTTATCTCTGTTTGAGATCGAGAAGTGAGTATATGAGTGGTATGGACTTGATAACTGAACACAATCTGACTTGCCAGATGAAAGTAAAATAATTGTTCTGTTTGCCTATTACTCATACCTGCAGCTTTATACAAGAGCCAGCCTCCTGATATGCCCATCATCTTTGGATACTCCTGCAGAAGAGCTCTGGAAATCTGTGTGTTCATACCAACACATATTTCATGAATAGGCAGCTGTCTCAACCTCAGACTCTGCTAGAGTTATTAGATGAAAAATGTAGTGACCCTAGTCAAACAGTTCAGTAAAACTGAAATACTTATTTTCCTCAATAAAACACAAATAAATGTTTAAAATTCATATAATGTGATTTTCTGGGATTTTTTTAAATATTCTGTCTCTCACTGTTAAGATGAACCTACCATGAAAATTATAGACCGTTCCTTTCTTTGTAAGGGGGCAAACTCACAAAATCAGCAGGGGGTGAAATACTTATTTTCCCCACTGTACTTGTTTATGTACTGTATTAGGCTTAGGCATTATTTTTCCGCACTGATTGCTTTATTGCTACCTTTGAATTGTGGCTACAGATTGACCTACAGGGTCCTAGTTTAACTATGTGGTTACTCCTAGCACCTGGAACTGTACTTCCCGCTAGGGTGGCTTTCAGCTAAACTGTTCTTGACTACGGTTAACACTGGATAAGAGCGTCTGCCAAATGCCTGTAATGTAATGTAATGTAATGTAATATTGTAGCGAGCATGCGCGGTGGGGTGTAACAAGAAGATGACTTGAAGGCAGCAGTAAGTTGTGGCTACGTGCGTCATACACCGCAAAGCCCCGTAGCCACTTTATTTAAAAGCAGATAACATGAACGATATTGTGTCCCATACACCGCACAACCCCAAATATCGCTTTTGGTTCTTTTTACAGCAGGCGTGTCCCGAGAGGGTCACGCAGGGTGCACATTGGCCACTTTAGAGTATGTCACACAGGAAGTACAACAAATGCTGAACACATTATGCATGATAACACAGGCAACCACACTATACAGGTAATAGCCATCGGTCGCCGTGGCGACACTCTTGGGCTCACCGCGACCACCGGTCCAATACATACAGAACCATAAAAACAGACACACAACATTACTTTTAAACATACAACAATAACCAACACCGGGGGGAACATTCAAACACACAACAATGTTCCCCCACAATGCCCTGCACACATATTTGCATATAGCGACCATGGTGGATCGCTACAATATATATATATATATATATACAGTATATCAGACTGAGGGTATGTGCCTCGCTACGCCTCTCTTGAATGAATAAACTGCACTATCGCCACCAAGATTGACCTTATCAGCACTTACAGCACTTACCGACGAGAGGTAGAGCTCGTATTTCAAGCTCATTTCAGTATCGTGTCTCAACCCGCGAATCACCAGTGTTCACCTCCCTCTTTGGCTCTAGAAAATTAGCAGTTTGTGTGGGATCGGGGCCAGTTTCTGCCCACTGTATGGTCTGTATCGCATTTAAAACACATGCTCCACAGTACATTCAAATAAAGCTGTGAATCGGGTCTGGAAATGCGATCAATGTGCTTTTAAAGAACCGGACATAGACATGCGTGGCTCTCAGACAACACCTTGGACCGGATGAGGCAAACTGAACGGCGGGGCAGTTTTGCACGCTGGCCCTTCTCTTTCCGACCCTGCAGGACACCGTGCTGCTTGACCAGAGGAGGGCTCAACGTGGGTGAGATGCTTGTGACAGACCGCTCTCCTTTTCCGGAGTGAAACTTCCCAAGGGAACGCTGCTGAATTGAAAATTCCATCACCGACACTGTAGTCTGGGATTTTTTTGGTAATCTCCATTTCAGTAATTTTCCGTCTGACAACGTTCACACGCAGGTGTGTGAGTAGACTGCAGTCTGAGCGAATTTATAAACTTTGTCAAGCTCAGTGCGTGTCTCCAAAATAGCCTAATCTTCTGGCTGACCCTGGTACAGGACATTGTCTGGATACCGAAGACAAGATGAAGACTCATTCTGGGATCGTGGTGCATCTGCTCGTGGTTTACTACGCGAGAATGACGCTGTCGGACGAGGACCACAGCGCTCAGAGAGTGAGTGATCCAATCCATACGATCCATGGCCGATGATGGCAATGATGATGATGGTACATTTACATTTACATGTAGGCATTTAGCAGACGCTCTTATCCAGAGCAAGATGTGCACCTACATGGTATGATCAATCATTGTTTGCGCAAGAGATCAGAGAAGTGATACAGTAATAGTAGAGATGACAGCCGTTCTTTTAATGTTTAAGTGGTTTACACTTGAAAATATTTTTTTTTATATAGTTTTTCAAAATTAGTAAGTGAGTAAAATTATTAAAATAAATGAAATAATCCTGAACAGGATTTAAAGGCATGTTCGAGCGAAATCTGTGATTTCTTGAAAGACAGCGGAAGATAGTCGGTTACTGATGAAGGTTAATAGTCGCATATGAATACCATGTGTAAAATCCACTGCTGGCACCACCTCATTCTGTTGGCGTCACCATCTCACACTGGTGAATACTGGGCTCCTGTGTGGTTGACATTCTCACAAATGATCGCTTTGTACCCTCTCTCCTCACCTCATGGTTGGACTGCCGATGTGCGATCTGATGCAGCGGAACAAGCAGTGCGAAAACGATCTTGAAGATAGAGGGGGGTGATATCCCAGTCGCATTGACGTACATGACTGGCCTGGATTTCATCAACATTTGGCATTACAAATAAGTCCAACTGTTATGCTGTTTGATTCACAGATTCACTTGTTTTATTCACAGACACAGTTTGGCGATTTCAGCAATCGTCAAAGTGAACTCCAAAGTGAATACCAAACTCTGTTTGTGAAGAACAAAAATGAATGAATTTGCAAGCCAGTTGAGAGCAAATGTTTATTGAATCAAGGCCTGTGTTTGGCAGTCATGTTTGGCCTCATTTGAAACTGCAAGCTGGGAACATCTCAGTCAGTAGGCGACTCCTTGCCCACGATTGAGGCTCCCGGCCAGAGCCGGACTGGCGTGACACAAACTTCTTGATAAGTGGGTATTTGGTTGTCTTAATTGATTTTCACAGCACGTTAAATCACCTAATCAACCATGCTCAGCCAACTGCTTAAGCAATGTAGCGAATAACTTGCTAACAGCAGGGTCAGTCATGATTGTTGAATTAATCAAATCAGCAACAAAAAATGTAGGAATATCAAAAATATTTGGACTTTGTACTTCTGAAAACATTTTTGTTGCTCGGGACATGAACATAATTATCTTCAAATAAAACACAGCAATCTGTGATTCAAGAAGATGCAGGCCTAACCGAAAGATCATCACTGACTTTTTCAGGCATGTCGATGCAAGACAAGTAGTAGGCGTCTTTTATTTTTCATGTAAGTGTTGTCCATTGATGCAAAAAGGAAACACGTGTTGGATACAGTGAAGCATTTCTGATACACTGTATCAATTTGCAGCAGAATCACAGGTTGTGACGTTCTGCTAAGTATGAATGGCCCAAGGCAGGATACTCAGAGTTCACAGACGTGGTCACATGTTGATGTTCCCTCCCTTACATCCCTGTTTCTCTCAGCCAATTGTTTTTTACCACAGCCCAAACTGCAGTAGGAAAACTCCCCGTTCCTTGTCCCTCCCTCCTGGTGTTTACATTACTTTATTTTAATGGGAGCAGGCTGCTCAGCCCCAACATATCGAATGGATCAGAGATTGCACATTTTCAGCTTCTGTTCAGCTTCTCCAGTTTTCCCTGCTCCAGCTTTGGCCATGTAACTTTCCACTGGTAGCTTACTAGTGATTTCTCGCTACACTGGTGGCCAAGACCACTTTTACATTAAAATGTTTGTCTTTCTGGCCGAATCCTTTTGCACAGCACGGGTTGGAAAGAGTACTAACTTGCTGGATATCTGGCACGATAGCGTTTGACTATGTCGTTTTTTTTACCATGTCATTTCAAAAAGGGGCTGATTGTTTTGATATCTGTTTTGTAGACATTTGCATGGCTCTGCACATTTAATAGAGCTGTTGTTGAGCCACTTTTAAATGAATGGGCCTTCATCGTAAAGCTTACTGTAGTGTTTCTTGGAAAGGGAGAGTGTCTGCTTTGGTAAGTAATTAAATCCAGGAACGTCAGCTTACTGGCTGCCCTGTTGGTGAAGCAGAAATTCCAGAAAGTGGAGATTTCGGCAACAAGGTTTCCCCTGAACCTTTCCAGCACTGATTTTAGTCCAACGGTAGCTCACAGCATGTTTGGACATGTTTGCCTCACAGCTGTGTCAGAGCTGCACAGTGGGTAGCAAGCACTAGCACTGAAATGGGGTTAAGATATTCCCCCCAAAATATTACTTGAAATTCCCCATCTCCATTTGACTCCAATATGACTCCCATTTTCAAGAACTCTCCCCTGCAAAGGTCCTTGTAAAATTCTCCATTAACCATTGAGTCACATACATTTTTCCTCTGAAACTAAAGTCCCTAAGTCTGTAACGGCCTTGTAAAGGCCTTTTGTGATCTTTTGTGGCCTTCCCTGGCCCATGTGGTATCTTTCTGGAGAAGATGGATGGTTTGCCCATGGTAAGCCCAGCTGTTATTATTGTAGCCTGTGCCCCATGCATTCTTTCTGAGAGCTATCACCTGTCCAAAGATCGTCAATACTGTCATTGGAAACTAGCTAAAGTTTTCCTCTAAGACATTAAAAAGAGCTGTGAACAAATACAAGTGTGTGGTTGGACATGCTATGCATTTATTAGTATGACCTTTGCGCAGTAGTTCCTGAGGTGCAGTAATTTGTGACGGCCTGACGTCAGACTGATGTATTCCATGGACAGCTGCAAGTTATCAGTGGCACCCAGATTATTTCTCTCCTCCCAATAATAACACTCTGGTGGGCCAGCATCAAACCTGATGACATTTCACAGGGCTGCCCAACCCAATGTTCTGAATTTGAGTTTGAATTTGTTATTGTGTGGCATGAAGGTAGGCATAAGAGCTAGTGATTTCTTAAAAGGAAAAGGGACTGCAGCATGTCGTAATTCAATGGCCCTTTCAGTGGTTTAGGCCTTCCCATACATCCCATACACCTTACATCTGGATTACGGCTAACCGGGCACTCCTTCATTCTTCAGCAAGATAATGACCCGAAACACACCTTAAAGTTGTGCAAGAACTATCTGGTGAAGGAGGAACTTGAAGGACAACTCAAACTAATGACCTGGCCTGCCCAGTGTCCAGACCTCAATCCCATAGAACTTGCATGGGACAAACTGGACAGAAGAGGCAAAGCAAAGTACCCCACAAGTGTCTCTGGGAATTGCTGCAGGAGAGCTGGGAAGACATGTCGGGTGATTTTCTCCTGAAACTTGTTAAATGGCCTATGTTTATGAGGCTGTTATCATGGCAAAGGGCAGCTATATTGAGGAATCCAAGATTCAATTTTCAATTCAATTTTCTTGAACATTGCTTTGATGTTCCTTTTGTTTATTATTACATGCGTTTTTTGTTTTTTTCAAGTATTTACAGAAAAGTATACGGTATAAAACATTGTCAATTATGAGATAAACCTAGTTTCCAGCAGGTGTGCTCAAACCTTTGACTGGTACTGTATATGTGTCCCTCTTTTACAGAGGGAAATTATCAAATGGCTCTGAAGTGTGTAGGAAGATGATCCCAGCCTAAACTTGCTCTGCCAGGAAGCCATTCCCATTTGTAAACAAATCAGCTGTCAGTTATTCCTTTAAACAGAGACTGGGAAAGACCTCAGAAAGAACCGTCACTCCCAATGCAGATGGACTGCAATTAAATAATAATGAAAAATAATAATCCAAAGCCTAATGCAAAATGCAGGGAGAGACAAATATAGGATTCTAAACAGGCATTTATTGGAGAAAGGGACACACGTTAGTCAGTGAGTTTACAAGAGTGCATCACCACTCATTAAAAGAATACGGGTTAGTAATTGTGCAGGAGCACATTTGGATTCAAACAGGAAACTGACTTCATTCAGCCCACTACAGAGGCACGCAGGTATATGGGAAGACAAGGAATATTATTTGGCTGGCCATACCAAACATGTATCGATGTCATAAAGGCTATTAGCTTGATGCTATAGATCGACAGATCGAACCCTCCCCCAGAACAAAAAATGTAATTAGATCAAGTTATGTTATACTAGCTAAAGATAACATAATAAGGTTTTCCCTTTTAGTTTGGATGTAGTTATGTTATTAATATTATTTTGTCATTCTTTTCAAATTCATTACATCATTCAGTGGAACAAAACAAATCTCCCTTGTGATAGAACCCATGAGCACACATTGTGCTAAACAGTAAATATGAATTACTGTTGCTTCCCTTTCATGATCTTAAGAACTCACAAGCTAATCTGTCTCTTCCGGCAAACACAGGACTATATGTACCTCTACAGCAAAACGCAAGCCTATTATCAAAGTCAGTGTTGCCAGATGCCTGTAAAGTTTATGCCTCTAAATATTCCTCAAAACCCCCCTCTACCATTAACTCCCCTACATCTTTACGATGAAACCTGCCCCATTGAATTTTTCACAAAGCCCTATGCTTGAGGAAAGGGGGAGATATTTCCCAGTCTGGCAACCCAGATGAGCTGGCAGTGGAACAAGACTGCATCATCAGGGTGGATTATTATTAATATTTATATATCAAAGTAATTCATTCTGGAAAACCACATATTTCTGTCTCTGACTTATTCAGGTATTTCACAAGCTATCATGTTCAAACCTATGAGAAATGTGTAATGCTTCATAATTATTATATTTCGTTGAATAGTGCAAATTTTCAAGCACTTACAGCAAGCATTCCAGAGGATTGAAAAACAAATCCTTAAAAAGCAAAGCCAATACAAGGCATCTGTTTAAATTCTTGGCATGTTAGATTTAATCACGAGTCTGAAATATTAGAGTGGACATATTTGTTCGCTGTAAGACAGTAAAAAGTGAAAAAAAGGTTCTGTTTGAAGCCATCTGATATTTATTTGGGGCGCCCTCTTGTGGAAGGTAGAGAAACCACAGTCAGATCAATGCATAAGAAGATCAAATTTGATGTGACTCCAATTTAGTCTGTTAGGGCAGAGGTGATTCACTGTTACAAACAGGGGCTGAACATTCCCCTACTTCATATTTTTATTTTGATGCGGGGTGAGTGTTCTGGAACAAAATGGCTACCATGCATTACCCAGATATGTGCTACACATTGGTGGTGGTTCTTATGCATGCTGTAAAGCACTTTTAGATCATGAAATGAAAGCCGATGTATAAATGTAATCCATTATACATTATTATGTATGAAAGCAATCATTTTTGAGATATGGAAGCGATCCTTATCGCTGAAAACAGCACCGCATGCCCTCTCACCTGCTGCTCTCGCCCCGGGAGCCAGGAGAGACGGAAGAGGGAACTACACTCAGCCTCCAGCCTGGAAGAAGTGCTGAGGCTCACGGACTCCCCGGACTGGAAGCTGTGGAAGTGCCGCCTGAAGTTGAAGCACCTGCCGCCTTCCCCCAACTGTGAATTGTACCGTTCGTCGCCCGCTGGCTCGCACCGGCCCACTCGCTTCGCAGCCGCCTCCTATAGCTGGGAGATTGGTCAGGAGATCACCCAGGAGATTCTCCAAGGTGATAACCCCCTTATTAGTTGTAATGTTACCATTCATTCTTTTCAGTTCCTGCTACCATTTTGTCTGTTGCTGTTGCAGTCACTTTCGTCCTGGTCTATCATTCTGTCATTTTTTCTGGTCTCTGGTAATGTCCAGTTACCTATTGTACTTCCCTATTTCCATTTTATTAGTCTTTTTAAATCTTCTAACCATTTTATTAATCTTATCACATTCTTTCACCCTCTCATCCTAAATGCCTTTGCCTACTCAGCATCGTTCAGTCGTTTTGTAACCCGCCTGTTGTAACACAAACAAACCCAGGTTCGTTCCCCAATTAGGATTCTTAATTAGGGTTTTTTGTACCAGTTTTCTTTCTTTCCCCCCAATTTTGCTAAATGACTGTGAAATCCACAGGGTTGCTCAAACAACAAAAATGTCTAGAACATGCCCTGGCAATGTGGCGCCTATAATTTGTGTACACTTCGATTTTCCACTACTTTGAATCATTTGAAAAACACAAAATAAACATCTTGTCATGACTGAAATGTGTATTTGCATCATAAAGCATCAGAGCAGTTCAAAAGAAGTTGTTTAATAGAAGTTGTTATGTCAAAAGATGAATGGTGAGCCAATCAATTTAACACAAATCAGAATGTCCATTCAAATCACTGTAATTCATTACAGACATGGCCTATTGGCTTTAAACAATTGACCCTGAAGTATATGGCACATTGTCCTGAACAAGACACATGCTATTTTTTAAATCATACACCAGAACTGTCTCTAACTAAACTGTGAAGTGACAGTTGCTGTTTCAAAAAACATGGCTGTCATGAGCTAATAAATTACAAGCATTGATTTACCTGTAGGGCTGATTTGCACATCAATCATATTTGTACATTTCAATTTTTATCAGTGACAGTATGGATGGCTTAAGCGTTATTGGTTCAATTAAAAAACGAAAGTTGTATATTTGCATGTAATAACCATATAAATAATATTTAAGATTGAAAGTTAACAATTCAGAATCGAATGATCTCTATGTATGACAAAACACTTTTGAACCATGGCCTATCTACCATTGAGGACCCCAAGGTCATTTTTACATACTGATTCAGTGTAATATTGAATAAAAGTGGTGAACTACTGTACATAAAATTACTTCGATATAGCAAAGATTTTGTACAAAGCCAAGATTACCGCTTGCTCGCCCGGTCAGCGTCATCGTCATTACTTCTGTGTGTGTGTGGTGGTGAAGTGGATCCGTGCCGAGCAGGCGGATCTCGTCGTTACTACAAAATCTTTACTCAGCAAAATGACGCAGTGACGCTTGAGACAACTTTGCTGCACAGTGGGAGTTGTAACTCAGACTGCTGATCTGAAGCCAAGCAAAGGATGATGTAGGTGTAAAGATCTCTCACATTATAAAAAAGTTGACTGCTTAAAAATGTAAATGTAAAATGTAAGATGGGCATTACTACATGGTATGATCAATCATACAGCAATAGATATAATTGTTGGCAGCTGCATGCCATACCTGTAACATCGGGAAGGAAAAGGTTAGTAAAATATTATTATTATTTATTTATTTATTTTAGAACATTTTCAGCAAGGAAACATATTACAAGAAGCAGTATTGAACATGTAAGCAGTGGTGATGATAATTGGTTAGATGTACAGAATTCAGTGGTAGTGGAGTCTGAAAAGGTGAGTTCTGAGTCTCTTGCGGAAGATGGCAAGTGATTTCGCGGTCCTGACCGAGTGCAGAAGATCGTTCCACCACTGAAGAGTGGGAGACTTTAAAAACCTTTTTTATTTCAACAAAGCTTGTGGATATAAGAACATAGGAATACATAATGATAGGCTCGCCATGACCTACTCTACAAAATATCCAGTAATGCATCAAGCCTGGACTTTAATACCTCAAGTGTTTCTGCCTCCACTACATGACCTGGGAAGCTGTTGCACAATGTTTCACTGCCTTATCTTTTGGTAGCCAGCTAGGTTATGGTATGTTTATAGGCTGGACAAGGACATGCATGTTTATGCGCGTATGTGTGTGCACAATGCATGTGTGCATGCGTCTGAGAGCAGTGTGTGTGTGTATGTGTCCATTTTTATACAGTGAATTTACAGACTTACGGATCTGTCCAGCACAGTAGGGACGAAGTCGTATCCGATGCCCTCAACTTCATACTGGGCCTTATCAGTCTTGTTCAGTTCCTCTGGTTCTGCCAGAATCGAACCCTCAGGGTCCACTCCCACAATCTGTCAGAGGCACAACACAGTAAACACATCTGCTAACAGAAAGTAAACCCAATGCACTCCAACAAAATAATGACAGAAATAAACACGCAACTGCCAAAATAAAGGAAATATTTCCGTAAATGAAGGGTTCTCATGGCTGTTATGTTGTGGGTGGATTTTCCTGGCATGGTTTAGGTCCACTCAACCCCTTAGGGGAAAGGTAAATGCCAATTAATACAGAGCCATTCTGAGTGATCATCTGTATTTCTATCCCGATGGGAGTGGTCTCTTCCAGGAAGACAATGCCCCCATCCACAGTACATGAGTGGTTATTGAATGGTTTGATGAGCATGAAAACAATGTAAACCACATGCCATGGCCGTCTCAGTCACCGGATCTCAACCCAATTAAACACTTATGGGAGATTCTGGAGCAGCACCTGAGGAAGCGTTTTCCATCACCATCAACAAAACACCAAATTATGGCATTTCTTGAGGAAGAATTAATCACTGCAAGAGTTCCAGACACTTGTCTTTGGTGCTCATGGTGGCCCAACACCCTATTAAGACTTTATGTTGGGGTTTCCTTCATTTTGGCAGTTACTGAAAAATGCACAAACATCATGATGTACACATCAACCACAGAAACTGTCAGACAAGCACAGAAAAGACAGAGAAACATATCTAGAAAGACAGATAATGCTATTCTTTTATGGCAAGAGAGGAGTTTTCAAACATCCCATCATCCTTTGATCTTGAACATGGCTAAACAAACTATTCTTCCTGGAAAAGGCTTAACCAGTTAAACAGCTGTGGGGTATAGAGATACTAAGAAAGCATCTAGTCAGTGGCAGTGACCATGCTTGTGCAAGCTTGTCTGGTGCTTTGGTTTAACTTTGGCAATAGGATTTGTTTTAAACAAACGGTTTTGGAATCCATTCAACAATTGCGAAAGGGTTTGTAGCCCACCTTGACATTTGGGCACCTCTCCTTGAGTTTGCGGGCAATGCCACTGATGGTGCCAGCTGTGCCAGCTCCAGCCACAACCATATCCACTTTACCTGGAGGGGTAAGTGGAGGGAGAGGGGCAGGGGAAAGGAAGTTAGAGTGAGAACTGAGGACAGGACTGGGGGAATGACAAGTCTGACTATGGTATTGTAAGTTGTGCATGGCTGACCAAGCAATTTCATAGAGGACTTTTTTTAGATGTATGATATTCACTGAATGATGTATGATTTAGACACAGTCCGTGAGAGAGCGTAATCATACCAAAGAAATGAGGGCAGAGGGAGACGTTTAGGGAGAGACACTCTCGCTCGCACTCCCTGTCTCGCATGCCCGCGCACGCACACACACGTACGCACTCCTTACCTCTCTCGTGCACACACACACACAATGTACACACTCCCTCACTCTCACGCACGCACACACTCCCTCTCTCGGAAGCACAACACACACACACACACACACACACACACACACACACACACACCGTACACACTCTCTCCCTCCCTCGCACGCACACATACACTCTCCCTCTCTCGCACATGCTCTCTCTCTCCCTCTCGCTCACTCGCACATACACACACACATTCTCTCTCTCACGTGCATGCATCTGTGTGTGTGTACATGTGAGCAAGTGTATGTGCGTGTGACACTCACTGTCCCTCAGACCGTGGCAGGCAGTAATAAATTGTGCTGCGAGGATGGAGCATTCTGTTCTCTCCCCCAATAGTATTTTTAATTTTTCACGGTCAGGGAGGTCTTTGTATAGTGAGCAGATTGGACAGATTTTTCTAATTTATATACATTTAACACATTTGGTTGTGAAATGCAGCTCTGTCTCCATCTCCAGTGTTGGCAGAGCCTTTCCTTAATAGGTAGCAATGATTTTCTGTGGTGACCTTCCTCAATGGCTAGACCAGGGGTGGGCAATCTTACCCTGTGTGGGCCGGTGTGGGTGCAGGCTTTTGTTCCAACTGAACAGTGACACATCTGATTCCACTAATCAAAGCCCTGATTGAAGACTTTGATTCGCTGATTAGTCAAATCAGGTGAGCTACTGCTCGGCTGGAACAAAAACCTGCACCCACACCGGCCCACACAGGGTAAGATTGCCCACCCCTGGGCTAGACTGTGCTCACGGTGTCTGTACTTTGTCATGGTGGTTCTCAGTGTCTTGTCAGTCACTGTGGTCAGGTAATCTGCAGGTAATCTTTTGCTTTGTGCTTGTGTTTTTGTGTCCCAATAAGTGATGTAATTTTGTTTTTGATAGGTAATAATTTGGTTGTCTAATTGATTTCATATCGATATGCTGGTCCATGCTGGTCCTGTTAGTGAACTAATCGTCAGGATCAGCTGACTGAGGGGACTCTTTTCTTTGCTGGCATTTCAGGGCTGGCATGGTATGAGTGGGGGTTGCTGTTTTTCTTAGATGCTTTCAGAATTGAATGGCCTTTTCTGATGTTAAAAAGTAGGATATTGGCCTAATTCCACACACACACACACACACACACACACACACACACACACACACACACACACACACACTTTTATAGAGAGGATCAGGGAGGGAAAGATGGTGCCCCTCACCGTCACACTGCTCCAGGATCTCCTCTGCCGTGGTGTCGTAGTGGGCCAGGGGGTTGCTGGGATTGCGGTACTGGTCCAGGATGTGAGCGTTCGGGATCTCATTCTTCAGCCTCCAGGCCACGCCCACGTGGGACTCGGGGGAGTCGAAGCGAGCACTGGTGGGCGTGCGGACGATCTCAGCACCCAGTGCACGCAGGACATCCACCTGAAACCCAGAAAATATTCGCACCCTTACAGCGGTCTCCACAGCAGCAGGTTCAGCTGACTTATGCAGCACGGCACAAAACATCTCCACACAACACAGCCCAGCACAACAACACAGCAAATCGGGTTGACCACTTGGTCAATCTCTATTGGTGAAAATGGAAACATACACTACAAATTACTGAAATGTTCTTGGGGAAAAGCAGAGCCTGAGCACACTTCTCTATCCCTCTTCAAATGTACCCATTCAGACATAATTTTGAAACTCTAGAATCAAAAACAGCAATTTTCTAAATAACTTTTCACCTTCAGGGAGCAATAGAATATCATATAATGTAGATGGCTTTTTTGAATATCATATAGATGACTCCATGTTTTTGGCCTGTGCCCACCAAAAAAGGGCAGATGTACATCTTTTCTCATATTTTCTCAATTCTTAGACCCCTGTGATTAAAAAATCAACTTTTTCGTGTCACCAAGTACCTCCAGAATGTTCCCTTCCCATGTTAACTGTAGCGATGTCACAAACTACTATACTTATATTATTTTGGTGCAGGTTTCCTTGCCTGCCTGCAGAGTATAGTTCAACTGGGTCAGAGGATATGAGAAGTTATTTCTGAAAGGAATGCTGGATGTCTGAAAGAGAACAGTTAATCAAATGTCTCTCACGGCCTCAGACAGTGAGAACACGGGAAATTCATTGAGGCTCATGAAAGGCCTGGTGTTTCATGCATACAAATCATCTCTCATAAACTGTAAGCCTTTGATAGTCTTAGACAGCAAAGGAACAATCCAAATCATGGAAATCCATATTAATCTAGTTTGCCCGAGTTAAGATGTCAAATTCAAGGACTAAGACGTTTTTTTAAATGCTCGTTAATTGTGTGTAGTTGGAACAAGATTATGATATCTATCATATGACACAGCGCTCTGTAACATGACTAGTTCGTTTAAACTGATTCCATTTCAAAATGTTTGTTTTTGTTTATTTAATCCAGACTGGTATTTTATTGAATGGGAGTTGGTATACTTCTTACACTCCTACGCAAGGAAGAGAATCACATTTGCATTAACATACTGCAAGGCCGAAATTACCATATATATTGGGGGGGACACATCCCCCCCAATATTCAGATATGCTCAGCCTAGCTGATATAAAAAATAGAAATATCCCCCCCAATGTTGACTCCATGGTTACGGCCTTGACATACTGTATCACTGCAGCCACCAAATTGAAGAAAAAGTTATGCACTCTTGCCATGTTAAGTTAAAGCACTTTCCGGTTAGTTTGAATCTGGTCCTTAAATGGTTATGGGAGAAATAAGATGGGAAGAATAAAGCATAAATATGAGGACTTGGTCAATGTCTGTCCCGTGCCTGTGAACAGAGTGAGGGACAGTATGCTGCTTCTTCTTTGAATTTTTATTTTCCATTTCCTCCATTTTCTGACACTCATGACTTTGCAGTGTTCTGCAGCCACTTGCTACTAAGGTGTAGTTGAACAAATGAATCCAGTGAAAGACTGATAAACCAACAGATCGATTAGGGAAGGGGGGTGACTACTCACAGAGCTCACACTCCAGTCCGAAAGCCTTGGAGATCTTGTTGATGCGGACAAGCGGCGTGTCTCCAATCCCCCTCAGAATGTTGGGCAGGATGCTTGGCGATTTAGTCCTGTCAGTGAGGAGGGGAAGGGGTGAGGTGGCGCTACACGCACAATCACCCATTGCTACCAGCGCAAAGGTGGATCACTATGCACTGCCATAAATGCAGCTTAAAACAGAAATAAACACTAATGCTGACAATACTAAACGATGCAAAAATGAAGGTGGCTCCTCACCTTTCAGGACGGGTGTGGGGACTCGGAGGGCAACGCACCCAGCCTCCAGGTGCACCTGGTTGGCAGATCCGGGCGAATCTACTTCCGGTCTGACGGCACTATCCACTCTGTTTATTTGGATCAGCCCATCCTCCTTGCTTTGGAAGAGCTGGCCGGCGGGGACCTTGGAGGCATGGGGGCAGGTGAGGGCCAGACTGCTGGTCTCTGCACTAGAAGGAACCGAAGGCATACCTGGGAGGGGGGGGAACAGGATTCAGTCACTCCCAAGCCTGTCAAGTTTGGCTTTTTCAGCCAAATTGTTGAGAAAGCCAAAGTTGCTGATTGCACAATGGTTGAGAAGCCAGTAAGCATTTTGGCTTTTTTCTTAAATCAAAGTAACTTTAAAAAAACCTCATTAATTTTAAATTTAAATAAGATGGACTATTTACTGGGTAGAGCAAGTTGTATTTTTGTAATTGTGTTTTTCCATACTGACTAATTTGTTGTAAGATGCCAGTTGGCAATTTGGTCTCTTTTCTGGGGATTTTCCAAACCAAATACCTTTTATATTGGCCATTTAATGTAATGATTTGGCTTTTTTAGCTGACTAATTGCATCACATTGGCTTGGTATTATGAAATCAGGCTGCCAGCAATGGGCATAGCATCTGATAGAGGGTCTGTAAGGATATATTAAAGCAGATTAGTTCGACTATCCAAGTATTGCTTGCATGAAAGGACAACGATTGTATTTATGTTCAATTACAGTTTCAATGTAATCAGTAACAACGCAATACGTTCATTTTGAATTAACACCAGTCTACATTTCCCAGCACAAATGCTAGAAAACTCATGTAACAGTCTGACGTACCATCAAAAACATTTTTTTTTAAACATTCATCAACGCACATATGTAAAACGATTAACATCTATTACATGTGTTAAATACTTTGCATTAGGCCTAAACCTTACTGTTTGGTAGTAGAATTATTTTAAAAAACAACCACCTCCGCCTGACTAAATAAGAATCCAAACATAATTACAGGTTAGAGCACTGAAAGCACCCATACGTTGCAAACCTATAATTTATGGTGGATGGAACTGGGAAAGTAAAACACTACGATATTGTCATTGGAAATAACGAAATAAAACAAAATCAAACGTTGTATAATATTGTAATGTTCTGGGGTTTTGTGTGTTCAGGGCACTGTCTAGCTGGGGGGGTTGTTTCCCCCCGAGGGTTATAGGGAGGGGACCGGATGTAAGACTGGGAGAAGATGCGTGTGTTTGATTGTGCATGTGTGAGCTGTGACAATCTGAAGGCGTGGGTAGCAGCCGATAGCTACCGAATATAAATAAAGCAACACAGGTTTGACCCACGACAAACTCTCCTCATCCTTCCTTGCATGCATCACAAGCGAGAACGCTACATTTGGTGTCAGAAGTGAAACTCGGACTTTCACGCGCTTTGTGCCGTTCGTTAGCTCCGTATTGCTAACGTTAGTAATGACGGCGAGGGACGTGTCACGCAGCGAGGTCAAAAAGGAGATGGAGGAGGGAGGGCTTCCAGGCTTGGAAGAATGTCAGGCCGGTGCCGGAGTGGGGGTTGACAATCCCAGGGGACGAGGGAGTGACAGTCGCGCGGCTGCGGCGGCTGTACCCGGCACGGAGGCGTCCGGTAGGGATAACGTAGGGATAACGAGTGTAGCACAATGTGGAGGTGCGCACGGTGGTTGGAGAGCGGACCAGGCGCCGAAGTATTCGGGTAAAGGCAGCTTGGAGGCGTTTTTTATGCAGTTTGAGCTGGCAGCCGAGCTGAATGGCTGGCCTATGGACAGTGGAAAGAAAGCTGCACGTCTCGTTTTGTCCCTCACGGATGACGCCCTGGCGTGCTTGACGGCGCTGGGCCCGGTCGAGCAGAGAGACTATGGAGCTGTTGTGGGGGCGTTACAGAGGCGCTTGGTCGATGTGACAACAAGAGCATCGTGGTCACAGAGCTATGTAACCGGCACAGACGGCCCGGTGAGTCCCTTCGTGCACTGGCAACTGACGTTGAGACACTCTGCAAGGCGAGCTTACGGCCATATGCCCCCGCAGTGCTGAGTGAGTACGCCAGAGATCAGTTTGTCCGCGCCATCGAGCCGCGAGACCTGCGTGAACGGGTTCAGCTAAGACACCCGAGCACGCTGCAGGAGCCTTGGAGCTGGCGCTGGAGAGAGGAACTGAGGGGTGAGACCACACAGGGGGCATGAGAGGTCTCCCCACGGTGAGGGTTGCAGTGGAGAGCAGCCCAGCCCGGGAACAGCCGGAGTGGGTGGGCGCGATGATGGAGCGGATGACAGAGCTGGTTCGTGCCGTGACATTGCAGCCCCAAGGAGGTGCGGCTCGTTCCCCAGGGCCCATGCGCTGCTGGGGTGTGGCCGGGCCGGCCATCGCCTCAGGGACTGCCGCGATCGCCCGGAGAAGCAGGGAAAGCGGCAGGGAGTCCGTCTGGCGGGCGGAGCGGACCCCTGGCGCCATGTCCCATGCTGATCTGTCTCCAGCGGAGGGAGCCAAACGGCACAGCTGGGAGTGGGGCTCTACTCCCCCAGGAGCAGGCGATGGCGCTGAGTCGGTTATGGTGGTGGGCTGGACGCATGCAGGCAATTTTGCTATGTCCCCGTCGCCCTGGCTGGGGCGCCGTGTTCGGCCCTGGTGGACACGGGTTCGACTGCGGCAGCTGATGAGGCCCGACATGGTTCCGGTGGGGACACAGCTGGAGCAGGCGTCGGTGCAGCTGAGGACGGTGACGGGAGCTAGCCCCCATGTTGGGGAGGAAAGGTGGTGATAACAGTGGGGGGCCTGTCGGTGGAGCTCAGTGTGGGTAGCAGAGGTGCAGGACCCCTGCATACTGGGGGTTAGACTTTTTGAAGTTTGCTCGCTGCCTGCTGGACCTGGGGAGAACACGTTGAGCTTCCCTGGGGGCCCCACGGTCAGGATGATATCCCCCCCACGTTCCTCGAGGTCAGCACCACTGGCGGTGAAAACAACAGAGACACAAAGCTCCCGCCCCCTGAATGCCCGCCCAAGATGTTCCCGGCCTACTCGACGGCTGAACGCTCATCCCCCATACCCCCTGCCCCTGACAGTCAGCTCACCTCACCTGCCGGCAGTACACCCCTGTCCCCATCAACAGCCCGTTCACACCCAGTGCCCCCTTCCCTGGCGCAGCCAAACATGGAGGAAGAGGCAGACAGGCTAGCGGTTGTGAGGGGAATATGGGAACGCAGCTGTGGTCACTTGGAACCTGAACAGCAAGAGGAGCTGTGGCAGCTGCTAACTGAGTTCAAGGGCATTTTTGCCCTGACAGATGCTGAAATTGGCCGCACGCACTTGGTGCATCACCAAATAGACACGGGGGCGCCCGGCCTATCAGATCACCACCCCGCCGCCTTCCCATGGCGTACAGAGAAGCTGCAGAGTGCGCCATTGATGAGATGCAGCATGCGGGCATCATTGAGCCCTCTGCCAGCCCCTGGGCTTCGGGAGTGGTGATGGTGAAAAGAAAAACACCTCCAAAATGAGATTCTGCGTCGACTACAGACCACTGAACAAGGTGACGAAGAAAGACTCTACCCGATGCCCCATGTCGATGAGGCGCTGGACACAGTGGCTGGCTCGTCCTGGTTCTCCTCACTAGACCTGCGTGCTGGCTATTGGCAGGTGCCCCTCGACCCGAGTCTAAACTGAAGACTGCCTTCTGCACGGCGAGGGGCTGTGGCAATTCCGTGTCCTCAGCCGGGCTGTGCAACGCCCAGCCACGTTTGAAAGGCTAATGGAGAGCGTGTTGATTGGCATCCCCCAGGAGGAGTGCGTCGTGTACCTGGACGACATACTGGCCCCCGGCAGCTCCTTCCAGGCGGCCCTTCAGACGCTGAGACGGGTCCTGGGGAGGATAGCCGAGGCAGGGCTGAAACTTCACCCCGACAAATGCACTTCATGAGGAGAGAAGTGGAGTTCTTGGGACACAAACTAACGGGGAGAGGGCATCAGCACTGCAGGAGGGAAGATAAGGGCGATCAAAGAGTGGCCCACCCCCACAGACAAAGAGCAGCTTGAGAGCTTCGTGGGGCTCGCCTCATACTACAGGAGGTTTGTGAGGGGGTTCTCCTGCATCGCTGAGCCCCTATTCCGACTGAAGGAGAAAGGCGCTGACTTCACCTGGGCGCCTGAGTGTCAACAGGCGTTTGACCTCCTAAAAAACGCACTGACAGAGCCCCTGTCCTCCGACCCCAGACCTCTCCCTGCCGTTTGTCCTGGACACGGACGCCAGCAACGTGGGCATGGGGGCCGTGCTGTCTCAGGTGGGGCCGGAAGGAGAAAGAGCGGTGGCATACTTCAGCCACACGTTCAACAAGGCTGGCGGAACTACTGCGTGACCCGCGGGAGCTGCTGGCTGTCGTCAAGGCGGTCAGACACTTCAGGTACTACCTCTGTGGCCTGCCGTTCACCATCAGAACTGATCACGCAGCTCTCCAGTGGCTGATGTCCTTTCGAGAGCCGGAGGGGCAGGTGTGCCGCTGGCTGGAGAAGCTGGCAGACTTCAACTTCACCGTTGAGCACAGGGCCGGAGCCCGCCACACCAATGCTGACGCCCTGTCCCGACGCCCTGTGCTCCGGGGGTGTCGATACTGCGAGAAGAGAGAGGCAAGGGAGAGAGAGCTCCGGGAGGAGGTGAAAATATGCCGAGCACGAGGGAGGAGGCGGGCCGGTCTGCAGGGAGCTGCAGGTGATCGGAGCGGCGGAGTGGCGAACACAGCAGGAGCAGGACTCTGACTTACAGCCTGTGTTGCAGTGGGTGGAGACAGGTCAGAGGCCGCCCTGGGGGGGAGGTGGCAGGGGGCACCACTGCCACAAAGGGACTGTGGGCAGACTTTGCAGCTCTGCGGGTGTGTGATGGGGTCCTACAGAGAGCTTGGAGGAGCGGCTACGGAGAGAACAGGTGGCGTGTGGTGGTCCCCAAGGCAATGAGGGAGACTGTGTTGAAAAGCTCCCATGGCACCACGGGGGCAGGGCACTTTGGCATCACGAAAACCCTCCGCCGCCTCCGTCAGGGGTTCTACTGGGGGCAGATAAAAAGGGACGTAGAGGACTTCTGCCGCCGCTGCGACCTCTGCGCAGCATACAAGGGCCCACCAGATCAGTCCCACGCACCGCTCCAGCAGCTGGGGGTGGGAGCCCCCATGGAGAGAGTGGCGGTGGATGTGATGGGGCCGTTTCCCTGCACTGACAAAGGGAATCGCTACGTGCTGGCCGCCATGGACTATTTCACGAAGTGGCCGGAGGCGTACGCATTACCGGATCAGGAGGCAGAGACTGTGGTTGATGCGCTGGTGGAGGGCATGTTCAGTCGGTTCGGTGCAGCGGAAACCCTCCACAGCGATCAAGGGAGGAACTTTGAATCACGTGTCTTTGCCACCATGTGCGAGCGGCTCGGCACGAAGAAGACCCGAACCACTGCTCTGCACCCACAAAGTGATGGGCTAGTGGAAAGATTCAATCGGACCCTGGGCAAACAGCTAGCCATTCTCACAGCAGAGCACCAGCGAGACTGGGACATGCACCTCCCTCTTGTTCTCATGGCATACCGATCCGCCGTCCAGGAATCCACCTCCTGCACCCCAGCACTGCTCATGCTGGGCCGGGAGCTCGGACGCCGATGGAGGTGGCGTTGGCAAGCCCCTGACACTCCCCGTCCCCGGGAGGGAGTATGCCAGGAGACTCCAGGAGCGAATGGAGTCCGCCCACAACTTTGCCCGGGATCAGCTGGAAAAGGCGGGCATGAGGCAAAAAAGGAACTACGATGTGCGGGCTAAGGGGGAGGCACTTCCAGGCTGGGGAACTGGTCTGGGTGTATAGCCCTCGGAGGAAGAGAGGGCGGTGCCCTAAACTGGACTGTCACTGGCTGGGGCCTTGCAGGGTGCTGGAGAGGTTGGGGGAGGTGGTATACAGGGTGCAGCTGCCGCTCAGGGGGAGGAAAGTTGCTCTTCACAGAGACAGACTGGCCCCGTACAGAGGGGATTGCCTCCCTCTTCAAGACCCGGCCCTCCCAGCGGCCTCACCGAGAGACAGTGTTCTGGCCACCACCAGGTCCGGACGTACACGTCGTTCGAGGGGAGTGCACCGTAGTCCACCAGCAGACAGGGCCCCCTCCCCTGTTTCGGGCCCATCAGAATCACTCACTGTGTCCCCTGTGCGTGACAGCCATCGCACCCCCCGGACACTGTCTGTCCCGGAGCAGCAGCAGCAGCCCGTCGATCTGACAGGGGCAACGCGACCGCGGAGGCGGAGGCGGCCGCCAGGTCGTTTCGAGGACTTTGTGTAAAGTTAAAAAAGAGAGAAATGTTGTTCTGCTTGGAATTAAAAATGTTACTGGGAATGTTCTGTTATGCTGGTATGTGCATGTGGTTAAGGTGTCTCTCGGGGCGAGAGCTCAGAAGGGGGGGGATAGTGTAATGTTCTGGGGTTTTGTGTGTTCAGGGCACTGTCTAGCTGGGGGGGGTTGTTTCCCCCCGAGGGTTATAGGGAGGGGACCGGATGTAAGACTGGGAGAAGATGCGTGTGTTTGATTGTGCATGTGTGAGCTGTGACAATCTGAAGGCGTGGGTAGCAGCCGATAGCTACCGAATATAAATAAAGCAACACAGGTTTGACCCACGACAAACTCTCCTCATCCTTCCTTGCATGCATCACAAGCGAGAACGCTACAATATGTAAATAATATGTAATGTTCGCTGCAAGCATGAAAGATTGAGCATTGATAATACGCAGTGTTGATAGAAGAGAATGTGTACAGCCTTTTAACTGTAAAACTGTGTTTTAGGTTATTCCCATCGACATACGAGTGTTCCGTAAACTCTGCGTTGTAGTTATAGCTTCTGAGACCTATGGACGATTAAATAACAGAATGTTCGTTTGGTCTGGTCTTAAAACGTCAGAAGCTCCAGACTTTCAGCGATTGAGACTCAATGTGTCAATTAAAGTCTACTTTTTTCCGAACCTGAAACATCTGGATGTGGTGGTTTTACTATAATATTAGTCCTGTCGCGTTCTCAAACAATATTCCCGATTCCTGGACAGTTTCATAACTTTTCAATTTCATAATAATTGGGATTTACCCGTTATCGAAGAATTACGCTGAAAGTTAGGCGTCTGCTATAGTTCTGAACATGACGAACCTTCGCTAAATCATGTGCAAAAGCAATTTAATCGCACGTCACATGCGATAAAGAGAGCAGCCGGGTCAACCACTGGAGAATTAGCTAGGTTGGTGTGTACATTGATTGGATGTAATGAGGGTGTTTGGGTGACTTCGCTCACCAATGAGAACTGAGGATTTGGTCACCCCTTCTTTACGTGTGTGTGGAATTAGGCCAATATCCACTACTTTTTAACATGAAAAAAAAGGGCCATTCAATTCTGGAAGCATCTAAGACAAACAGGAACCCCCACTCATACCATTACATTACAGGCATTTAGCAGACGCTCTTATCCAGAGCGACTCACAGTTTACATTTCTTTACATACAGTCCATTTATACAGCTGGATATTAACTGAAGCAATTCAGGTTAAGTACCTTGCTCAAGGGTACAACGGCAGTGTCCCACCTGGGGATTGAACCTGCAACCTTAACGTTACAAACCCAGTTCCCTAACCATTATACCACACTGCCGCCGGCATTACAAAGCCCTGAAATGCCAAGAGTTGAGCAAAGAAAAGTGTCCCCTCAGTCAGCTGATCCTGACAATTAGTTCACTAACAGGAACAGCATGGACCAGCAAATCGATATGAAATCAATTATACAATCAAATTATTATCCATCAAAAACAAAATTACTTATTGGGACACAAAAACACAAAGCAAAAGATAGTCCACGGCAGACTACCTGACCACAGTGACTGACAAGACACTGAGAACCACCATGACAAAGTAGACTCCGTGAGTCTAGCCATTGAGGAAGTTTGCCACAGAAAATCATGGCTACCCATTAAGGAAAGGCTCTGCCAACACTGGAGATGAAGACAGGGCTGCACTTCACAACCAAATGTGTTCAATATATATAAATTAGAAAAATCTGTCCAATCTGCTCACTATACAAAGACCTCCCTGACCATGAAAAATTACAAATACTATTGGGGAGAGAACAGAATGCCCATACTCGCAGCACAATTTATTGCTGCCTGCCACGGTCTGAGAGACAGCGAGTGTCACACGTACATACACTTGCTCACATGTACACACACACAGATGCATGCACATGAGAGAGAATGTGTGTGTGTGTGTACGAGCGAGCAAGAGAGGGAGAGTGTGTACGGTGTGTGCGTGCGAGAGAGGGGAGTGCGTGCGTGCATCTGCGTGCATTTGAGACAGGGAGAGTGCGTGCGAGTGTC
>JAINUG010001032.1:0-35275 GCA_029706075.1 Aldrovandia affinis
TGCCAGTAGCGCATTGATAATCAACATTGTTTTTCTGCTTTCTGTAGCTTTATATCTAGATTTACTAACATGAATATTCATGTTTGCTGAACTATACTGTGACTATACTATAGTATCATAATGTTAATGATAATGTAAAATACAATTCAGCTCACCCAGAATACTGACTCCACCCATCTTTAATTGATTAGGATTTTAAATGGTATATACCTTTTAGAGTTATAGATTTTCTAGGCTGTAGTCTACATATTTTTTCATAATGCATTGGGAATTCGGTGTTAGTTATAGGCCTATGCTATGGCTTTACTAGGTAATGCTTTTATAAGTGTCATATCAGGGGTAATTATGCCATAAGAAACTTAAGTGAAAGGTAGGTATAATTATATTTTTTGCTGAATCTGAAAACATATTTAAGCTCAATCTTACTTATGGCAGTCAAACTCCTCAGCGCTCTTGCTGTAATCCTTGTAATTCTAGCCCTTCTTCGGAGAGCAGTGCTCGCTGTAAGCCTGGTTCCATTTTTATCTTTGTAAAAAGTATCCGTAAAGCTTTAAAGCACTTCATTTAGTAAATAGTAAAGTAATTGGCTGACCTATTCTTCACTACTTTGCCCTGTATGGAATTCGTTTAAAAAAAAAAAACGTTTTCTCTCATCTACTCTAGTTTAAAAGCTGGAAACCTCTTATTATTTCATTTTTGTACAGCCACTTGTACATCATAACATTACTGCAAAAGCCATGGATATTTTTAATCATTAATAAATGATTATGACCATGGCTTGTTGACTCTTATGCCAAATATCTACATTTTCAAAATCAATATTTAGCTGTAGAGACAGGTGTACAAACTACACATTAAGGTCCTTTTTGACACAGATGAAAGGCATCGCCGCCGCAGAAAAACTGTCTGCAGAAGAAGAACAGAGATGTTTGCTGGAAGGTACAGCACATACTGTATTAGACATGAGGTGTCATCTTTCCTCTCCACAAAGCTCCATCCCCTTTTCAACAGTCTCGAGGTCAGAGAGTGCCTTCTCTTTGCTGCCTTGGGCCTCCCGCGATACACATTCCGCCCATCTCAGAACAGCCCTCTGTAGATGAGAACATTCTCAATGCCCCAAGGCCCTGTGGCCTGGAGGAAAAGACAGCAGCCTGAGGCGCAGAAGGTTGTAGGTTCAGATCCCTTCAGCGCAGAAGGTTGTAGGTTCAGATCCCTTCTCAGTAGTGGCAATGAAACGCAGTGCTGTTCCATATTATGATAATGCCACATTCACAGAGCTGAAAGGCCTTCTAAAACCTAGAAGGCATGTCTCCTAAAGCACAAATATGCAGCACTCTGAACCTGAGTGCATTGTGAGGGAAAAATTTAATTAGGCCTTTCGACAGGCCGTTTCCAGCCTGCTGAATGAGTTGTTTATGCTTCCACTAACGGGTCAAACATTGTCTGGATATGGTGTACCATTCAGGAAGAGATAAGCGAGTTTTTCTAGAAGTGGGAGACAACTCATGTGAAGGAATGAGAAACATTAAGATGTTTGGGTTGGAGAGCAGGAAACGTCAAGGTCGGTTCCCTGAGAATGAGTTTGATTATTGTGCTGTATAAATTATAATAGCACGGATGGAAAGTTCATACTGGGTGATGGGTGAGAGTTGCCCCATCCTAATGTATGCAAGAAATGTGTATGTTGGGAGGGTAAAACGTGTGTCTGGACCCATCAATAAAGGAGGGGTTTCAACCATGACCAATGGGTGAAACTCCAAGGGGCGATGGTCACCTCGAATGTAAAAGATATATAGTGGAATATATAGATATCAGTGGAACTTGCACTTCCTGTTTGTCGACTTCCTGTTTGCCAGACGCGCTGTAGTCACTGCTGCTCCAAGTTTCCCTGCCCGCATTTTCTGCATTTTTATACTGGTTTAAATACAAAATCTTTTCTATTTTTTAAACTTTTTCGGTTACTCCTGACTTACCAACCTATACGGGACTCCAGCACCGTGGTTTTCTGTTCGACAGCCAAGAAAACATTTACGGTAAGGAATTCGACCATGGCTTCCTCCCTTGTTTCCTGCTTGGAGTGCAATATGTTTAGTGTTAGTTCTGACGCCAAGTTTAGCGTAACTGGTATATGTAGTAAGTGTCAACTCAATTTAGAATTGGCTCAGAAAATAGTTGAGCTTGAGGACCGCGTCCGGATGCTTCGCCAGATTCAGGAAGGAGAGAGTTACATCGTCTTTTCTGTTAGCGCCGGACGCACCAGGGAGTTTAAATAGCCTAGACATCAGTGCTATTCCCCCAGCAGAACCTTCGCAGCAAGGCATTTTTGTCACGGTTCGAGGGAGGCATAGTCGCCATCCCAAGGAGGTCATACACCAAACTCACGTTTCAAATCGTTTTTCCCCACTCAGTAATACACCTACTGAGAAAGCTCTGATTATTGGCGATTCCATTTTACGAGATGTGAGGATAGAGTCACCAGCGACCATAGTCCAATGTTTGCCTGGGGCCAGAGCTACCGACGTGGAGGCAAACTTAAAGGTGCTAGATAAGAATAATCGTAAATATTCTCAAATTATTATCCACGCTGGCACCAACGATGTTCGACTTAGGCAGTCGGAGATCGCTAAAAATAATTTTGTTTCGGTGTGTAAGCTCGCTAAAACACTCAGTCGGGAAGTAATTATATCTGGCCCTATCCCTGCCTGTAGGAGTGACGAAATCTACAGTCCCTAAATCGCTGGATGGCTAACTGGTGTACTGACAACGACTTGGGCTTCATAAACAATTGGCCCACTTTTTGGGGAAAGCCTGGCTTACTGAAGAGAGACGGACTCCACCCGAACTGGAGAGGTCCTCTTCTATTATCTAGAAATTTGTCCCGTAGTATAAAAACGCAAAATTTATGACCTCTCAGACCGCTAGCCAGGCAGCAGACTTCTGGTCCTAAACCACTGTCTGCTAGCTTCCAAAAACCCGTGACTAGCTTAGCTATTGAGACTGTGTCTGTCCTCGTTTTGGAAATGGTTTTAGAAGTAAAAAGCTATCTGAGCACACTGGCTGTCCTGGCATTTGTGTACATAATCTTATTTATATTAAAACCTCTCAGCCTGCAGTAAGTGTTGCCTGTAGTAAGACACATCTTAAATGCCATCCATCCATCCATCTTCTACCGCTTCTCCTTGTCGGGTCGCGGGGGCAGCGTCCTAAGCAGGGAGACCCAGACTTCCCTCTCCCCGGCCACTTCATCCAGCTCTTCCGGGGGAATCCCGAGGCGTTCCCAGGCCAGCCGAGAGACATAGTCTCTCCAGCGTGTCCTGGGTCTTCCCCGGGCCTCCTCCCGGTGGGACGTGCCCGGAACACCTCACCAGGGAGGCGCCCAGGAGGCATCCTAACCAGATGCCCGAGCCACCTCATCTGGCTCCTCTCGACGCTGGGAGGAGCAGCGGCTCTACTCTGAGCCCCTCCCGGATGACCGAGCTCCTCACCCTATCTCTAAGGGAGAGCCCAGACACCCTGCGGAGGAAACTCATTTCAGCCGCTTGTATTCGCGATCTCGTTCTTTCGGTCACTACCCACAACTCGTGACCATAGGTGAGGATAGGAACATAGATCGACCGGTAAATCGAGAGCTTTGCCTTTAGGCTCAGCTCCTCTTTACCACGACAGACCGATGCAGCGTCTGCATCACTGCCGACGCCGCACCAATCCGCCTGTCGATCTCCCGCTCCATCCTTCCCTCACTCGTGAACAAGACCCCGAGGTATTTAAACTCCTCCACTTGGGGCAGGATCTCCTCCCCGACCCGGAGAGTGCACTCCACCCTTTTCCGGCTGAGAACCATGGTCTCGGATTTGGAGGTGCTGATTCTCATCCCAGCCGCTTCACACTCGGCTGCGAACCGCCTCCAGCGAGAGCTGGAGGTCACGGCCCGATGAAGCCAACAGGACCACATCATCTGCAAAGAGCAGTGACCCAATCCTCAGGCCACCGAACCTGACCCTCAACGCCCCGGCTGCGCCTAGATATTCTGTCCATAAAGGTTATGAACAGAACCGGTGACAAAGGGCAGCCCTGGCGGAGTCCAACCCTCACCGGGAACAAGTCCGACTTACTGCCAGCAATGCGGACCAAGCTCTGGCACCGGGTCACAGGGACTGAATGGCCCGTATCAAGGGGTCCGTACCCCATACTCCCGGAGCACCCCCACAAGACTCCCCTAGGACACGGTCGAAAGCCTTCTCCAAGTCCACAAAACATGTGTAGACTGGTTGGGCAAACTCCCATGCACCCTCCAGGACCCCGCGGAGGGTGTAGAGCTGGTCCACAGTTCCGCGACCAGGACGAAAACCACATTGCTCCTCCTGAATCCGAGGTTCAACCATCCGACGGACCCTCCTCTCCAGAACCCTGAATAGACCTTACCAGGGAGGCTGAGGAGTGTGATCCCCTGTAGTTGGAACACACCCTCCGGTCCCCTTTCTTGAAGAGAGGGGACCACCACCCCGGTCTGCCAGTCCAGAGGCACTGCCCCCGATGTCCACGCGATGCTGCAGAGTCGTGTCAACCAAGACAGCCCCACAACATCCAGAGCCTTGAGGGACTCCGGGAGGATCTCATCCACCCCCGAGGCCCTGCCACCACGGAGCTTTTAACCACCGTGGCGACCTCAGCCCCAGAGATAGGAGAGCCCACCCCGAGTCCCCAGACCCTGCTTCCTCGCTGGAAGGCGTGTCGGTGGGATTGAGGAGGTCTTCAAGTATTCCTCCACCGACCCACAACGCCCCCGAGTCGAGGTCAGCAGCGCCCCATCCCCACTGTACACAGTGTTGACAGTGCACTGCTTCCCCCTGAGACGCCGGATGGTGGTCCAGAACCTCCTCGGCCGCTCGGAAGTCGTTCTCCATGGCCTCACCGAGCTCCTCCCATGCCCGAGTTTTTGCATCAGCGACCGCCGGGCCGCGCTCCGCTTGGCTTGCCGATACCCATCTGCTGCCTCCGGAGTCCCACAGGCCAAAAAGGTCCGATAGGACTCCTTCTTCAGCTTGACGGCATCCTTCACTGCCGGTGTCCACCAGCGGGTTCGGGGATTACCGCCGCGACAGGCACCGACGACCTTGCGGCCACAGCTCCGGTCAGCCGCTCGACAATAGAGGCACGGAACATGGCCCACTCGGACTCAATGTCCCCCCGCCTCCCCAGGACATGGTTGAAGCTCTCCCGGAGGTGGGAGTTGAAACTCCTTCTGACAGGAGACTCTGCCAGACGTTCCCAGCAGACCCTCACAATACGCTTGGGCCTGCCAGGCCTGACCGGCATCCCCCCACCATCGAGCCAACTCACCACCAGGTGGTGATCAGTTGACAGCTCCGCCCCTCTCTTCACCCGAGTGTCCAAGACATGCGCCGCAAGTCCGACGACACGACCACAAAGTCGATCATTGAACTGCGGCCCAGGGTGTCCTGGTGCCAGGTGCATATATGGACACGCTTGTGGATTGTTAAATGTTAGATCACTTTCCCCCAAGGCGGTTCTTGTGAACGAACTAATCACAGACCATAGTTTTGACCTGATTAGTTTCACTGAAACCTGGCTTAGGCCTGACGAATACAGTGCACTTAATGAGGCATCTCCTGATGGTTATGCCAGCTGCCAAGCGTCGCGTCTGAACAGTAGAGGGGGCGGTGTTGCTGTGATTTTTTCGACAAAATTTAGTTTCACACCTAAATGTGGGGATAAGTTCTCCTCTTTTGAATCGCTTGCTATGCTTTCTGGATGGTCAAAAGATCTAGTTACCTCAGTGCAATCCTTCCTCTTAGTAACTATTTATAGACCACCTGGACCGTATACTGTCTTTCTTTCTGAGTTTGCAGAGTTTTTATCAAGCTTGGCAACTATGGCAGATAAAGTTGTGATTGTTGGAGATTTCAACATACATGTTGATAATGACAGTGACCCTTTAGGACTGGCTTTTGCAGCTATTATTGACTCTGTTGGTTTTATTCAAAATATATCTGAACCAACCCACCGCCACAACCATACCTTAGATTTAGTCTTATCCTATGGTATCGATGTCGAGAATATCATTGTGTCTCCCATAATCCTGTACTATCGGATCACTTTTTTGATTACTTTTGAAATTCAGGTAAATATTCCTATTAAATCGGAACCTAGATACTATTCCAGCCGCTCTATAAATTCATTGACGGCTTCAAAATGTATAAACTTACTTCCCGAATCGTTAGTATCAAGTCAGGACCCAAATAGCTTTTTGTCAATTGATCATCAAACAGATGCGCTAAATCACATTTTACGGAATACACTTGATGCGGTCGCACCCTCAAGAGGAAAAATGCAGTGAGAAGAAACTTGCACCCTGGTTTACTGACCATACCCGTGCCCTTAAACAAGTTTCTAGGAAATTAGAACGCAGATGGCGCTCTACCAATTTAGAGGTTTTTCGCTCTGCTTGGAAGGACAGCCTCATAGAATACAAGCACGCCCTTATTACAGCTAGGTCATCGTACTTCTAAAAATTAATTGACCAGAATAAAAACAGCCCAAGATTTCTATTTAACACGGTAGCTAAACTGACAAAAAAACAGTCTTCAGTTTCCATCAGTTATCCTTCTAACTATAATTCCAATGACTTTATGAACTCGTTTACTGATAAGATTGAGACAATCAGAGAACAAATTATAAAAATGTCTCCAATATCTAGCACTCGAACTCCCAAGATAGCACAGGGCTATCAGGAGCAGGGTTGCATAGAGACCCTTGAGTTTTTCACTCCCTTGGATCTGGACAAATTCAGTAAACTGGTTATATCCTCCAAATCATCTACATGTCTGTTAGACCCCATACCAACAAAGCTTATTAAAGAGCTTTTGCCTGTGCTAGGCCAGCCCATGTTAGATATCATAAATACATCCCTATTATTGGGTTGCGTACCTAGGTCTTTAAAAGTGGCAGTAATCAAGCCTCTTCTAAAGAAACCAAATCTTGATCCTGTTAATCTGAAGAACTATAGGCCCATTTCAAATCTGCCCTTTTTGTCAAAAATTTTAGAGAAATCTGTAGCTCAACAATTAACTGCTTTCCTAAAAACTAATAATCTGTATGAAACACTACAATCAGGTTTTAGACCAAACCATAGCACTGAGACAGCACTTATTAAAGTTGTAAATGACTTACTGTTAGCATTGGACACTGGTTGTGTTTCTATTCTAGTGCTCCTTGACATAAGTGCTGCTTTTGACACTATTGACCACCAGATTCTCCTTCATAGGCTAAAAAAACTGGTTGGTTTGCATGGACGGGCACTCTCATGGTTTAAATCATACTTATCAGACTGGTTTCAATTTGTGCAATTAGATCAAGAGTTCTCTGACTACTCTCAGGTTAAATATGGTATTCCACAAGGCTCAGTGCTGCGACCATTACTGTTCTCATTATACTTGCTACCACTGGGTAATGTTATTCGTAAACATGGTGTGAATTTCCATTGCTATGCAGATGATGCACAGCTGTACATATCAATGAAACCAGGTGAAATACTTAAACTCACTCAATTAGAGGCTTGTATCTCTGATATAAAGAATTGGATGACAGTAAATTTCCTGCTTTTAAATTCAGATAAAACAGAGATGATGGTTTTGGGCCCCAAAAAATTAAGGAACAAGTTGGATCTGCAGTTAAATGCAGGTGATTGCATAGTTACATCAAGTCTTATGGTTAAGAACCTTGGTTTTATTATTTATTGTGGTTCTCTGTGGCTCAGTTGGTAGAGCACAGCGTTGGCAACGCTTAGGTTGTGGGTTCAATCCCCACTGAAGTCACATATACTGAAAATGTATGCATTCACTACTGTAAGTCGCTTTGGATAAAAGCGTCTGCTAAATGGCGTATATTATTATTGATCAGGACCTTGCATTTGACACTCATTAAAAACACTTCCAGAGTAGCTTTCTTTCACCTAAGAAACATAGCTAAAATTCGGCACATTCTGTCATTAGAGGATGCAAAAACCTTGATGCATGCTTTTGTCGCATCAAGGCTAGACTATTGTAATGCCTTATTATCCGGCTCCTCTAGTAGCTCTCTAAAGAGTCTTCAACTAGTACAGAATACAGCGGCACGTATTTTGACTAGATCCAAAAAGTATGAGCACATCACTCCAGTGTTAGCATCACTACATTGGCTTCCTATTAAATATCGGGCTGATTATAAAGTACTGTTGCTAACTTTTAAAGCAGTAAACGGACTTGCACCTTTATATCTGACCGAAATGATTGCCCCCTATAAGCCGACACGACTGCTTCGTTCACAAGAAGCCGGCCATCTATTACTCCCTAGAATTTTGAAAAGCACAGCTGGTGGTAGAGCCTTCTCTTTTAGAGCTCCTCTGTTGTGGAACGGTTTACCAAGGCATGTTAGGGATTCGACACAGTTTCAATTTTTAAGTGTAGATTAAAAACATATATTTTCAGCCTAGCCTACTGCCAAACATAGTCTAGGTGGAGAGATGGAGAAGGCCGTGCCCTAGTGTCTTATTGAGTGAGAAACTTTCCATACTGTCACCTCCTCAATGTGTTACCACCATTGTTATGCTGGTTATCCTTGATCAGGTGTGGATGGTTTGGAACTCTCATGGCTGTGTGTTTTCTCTGTCCCTCTCCTAATAGGTATGCTGCCATAGCTTACACCTGTTTGGGCTATCTGTATATTTCCTATGCTTGTGCTCCCCTGCTCTTACATAATGCTACTGGCTATAGCACTGCTTTTTTTCTGACTGCATGTTATCTTCTCTGCCGCGGCACCTGCCCCCGAGCCCTAGATCCTGCAAGAAGTGTGAGCTGCCCCATCAACCCTCAACCCCACGCCAACCCCAGTTCCTGGATCTGGACCCTCTCCACGTGGTTTAGCCCCCCGCTGACTACCTAATTCAGAAGGGGCAAAGTCTTTCAGCCCTGAGTCACCTTGGACTGACCATGATATGGTCTTTTTTGGGCACACCCTGTGCCGGCCAGAAGAGGATGGGCTCCCCCCCTTTTAGTCTGGTTCCTCCCAAGGTTTCTCCCTTTAGGCTTGCTTTTGGGGGAGTCTAGGCCTGGGTTCCCCCTCTGTTAAGCGTTTTGTGACAATTCTATTGTGAAAAGCGCTATACAAATAAACTTTGATTTGATATACTGTTGTATTTCCTTTATCTCGTCGGAGATACTCTGACATTCTTCATGCGAGAGTGTTCGACTGCTCCCCTGTTTCGAAGCAGTAATAAAACATAATTTGAAAATTGAGAACGCAGTCTCGCTTCCTTTGAATAGTAGAATTTCCACGACAGCACGTTATGAACAAACAGTGTTGGGGAGTAGCGGAACTACTAATTTAACTACATTTTCCAGTAACGTGTGGTATTTTAATTACTTACAAAATCTAGTAGCTTTCAAGTAGTTACTTTTTTTTTGTCAAGTAGCGGGATAGCGTGGACAAAAAATAAACCACGCACACGCTTCAGCTCTGCTTTCTTGGTGCTTTACTGGGAACAACTGAACAGCCGTGACGTCACATACATACCGATACACGTTAGTGCCAATTCTCAGTACATGACATCCCTCCTTCCCTGGGAAATAAACTTCAAGCATTTTCAATCACTTTGTAATCATCTGCTTAACACAAAACATAAAATATCTAATCACACTTTCAGCATATTATCTTATTAGTATGAACAACAATGTTAACCCTCTGTTAACCCATTATTGACTTACAAACTAGTCATTTTAAATAAAACTGACTTTAAACTAGTCTCTCAAATTGCAGTATTACCCAACCTTAAATTCAAACATTGAACTTTACCCCTCATTCCCACTCTGTCAATAACTCAGTTCTCAGTTCACTTAATCACAAAGTCAACCAGCTTTTTGTGGCAATCTCTTCACTCTTTGAGGTCTTTGTGTCTCTGGGATTTCAGAATTGGTGATGCTTTGCTCTGGGGCTTGAGCAACTGGTGTCTCATCATTTGGTGTGCTGTCCTCAGCACCTTGTGGTGTTTCCTCTTCAGCGGGTGTCTCACGAGCGCTGGTGTATTTCTTTACCCATGTAGTGTTTCTTGAATATCTTGCTCCCGTTGGAGATTCAACAACAACTTGGCTCCCTGCTTTGCCCACCACCTTGTGTGGCGTTGTGTTGAATGGTGTTGTGAGTTTGTCAGTCTTTTCTTGTTTCACCAGGACAGTGTCACCGATGTCCACGTCTGAGTACTTGGCTCCACGGCGCTCATCAGCGTAGATCTTTGACTTTCCTTTTTGCTCTGCATCTCGATCTCGTACTTCCAGGTCAGCCTGTGCTGTTGAGATGTCTGGCAGTTTTCCTCTCATCTTTGGTTGAAAAGCAACCCGCGGGGCTCTTTCCCGTGGTTGCGTGATCAATGCTCCGGTATACGGTGACATATTTCCTGAGTTCTCGCTTTCCAGTCGAGTCCTTCTGACTCGGCGATCCGAATCCTCTTCAACAGTGAGGCGTTTTGACGCTCAACCTCACCGTTGGCTTGCGCCATCTTGGCGTCGTTTCACATGTTTGATTCCATTGCTCTCGCAGTAGTTGCTGAACTCTTCTGACTTAAACTGAGGACCCTGATCTGACCTCAGTGTGATAGGAAGTCCATGTCTGCTGAAGATTGACTCTAGACTGTCTATCACTTTGGTTGTAGTCGACGTCAACATGTCGTATTCATAGTATCGGCTGTAGTAGTCCACTACGACTAAAATTGGAATGACCTGTCGGCAGAGGTCCAAGTAGATCAGTGGCAACGTCTTGCCAGGGACCTCTGGTAATGGTGTCGGTCTCAAAGGTTCGGGTGCGTCTGCGGGCAACAACTTGACACCCGTAGCATGACCTACAATGTCTCTCGGCTGCTTTGTCCATGCCTGGCCACCAGACTTTACTTCTGAGGTGCTGCTTAGTTCCTACGATTCCTAAGTGACCTTCGTGAGCCAGTGAGAGTGCTCGTGCCTGTAGTGCCTGTGGCAACACAATGCGTGTTCCGTGAGAACCAGCTGTCCGATTACACATAGTTCACTTGCTATTGGTGCATATGCTGTGCACTTCTCAAAGTGTCCACTTTCAATGGCCTTACGCACCTCAATCAGCTCCTCGTCACTGGCTGATGCATCCTCAACCTCGCAGGTTGTCAGTGCTTTGGGTGTGGCACTCACCGCTACAAACCTGACATATTCGCCTGACCCATGTGTGTGTTTCTCTGCCAATGCACTGTTCCCCAGCAGGCGTGACAATGGATCTGCTATGTTGTTTTTGCCCGGAATGTGTACTACTCTAAAGTCATAAGGCTGTAGCCTGAGAACCCATCGCTCTATACGGGCACATGGTTTCGAGCGAGACTGTAGATGGATTCTAACGGCTTATGATCTGTGATCAAGTCAAACTGTCTCCCATAGACATATGGATGCAGTCTTTCGCAAGCCCATACAAGAGCCAAGGCCCTTTTCTGTCTGAGAGTACTATGCTCGCAGTCTGTTAGGGCACGGCTAACATAACACACAGGAACCATCTCCCTTCTGACACTGTACTAAGACCGCCCCCAAGCCCACTGGCCCTGCATCTGCGACTACTTTGGTTGGCGCGTCTTTGTCAAAATAGGCTAGCGTCCCTGCTTTCGCCAAGCCATCTTTGAGCGCCTTTGAACGCCCTGTTTCTGTTCTAGCCCAAAGTTAAATGGAATGTCTTTCCTTGTCAGGCGTCGTAGTGGCTCTGACAATGTTGCGAATGTGGGATGAATCTGCTGCTGTAACTTACAAGACCTAGGAAGCTCTCACCTCAGAGGCATTCTCCGGTTCTCTGGCTTCGCTCACGGCTCTCACTCTCTCCTCTGTAGGTCCGATTCCTTTCTCTGACAGCAAGATTCCCATGAAGACGAGACGATCCATGTTGAACTGACACTTGTCAGGATTCAGTGTCAAACCAGATTCCTCCAGTCTTTTCATGACTGTGTGTAGGCGTTTGTCGTGTGTTTCTTGATCCCTTTGCATGAACAATGACGTCGCCTGAGATGTTTTCCACTCCCTCTATACCAGCCAGAGCAGCGGCGATTTCATGCTGGTACTGTTCGCTGGCAGATGACACGCCAAAGAGAAGCCTCTTGTACCTGTAGACCCGTTGTGGATGGCGAATGTGGTGATCTCACGTGACTCTGGGGTCAGCTCAAGTTGGTGATAGCCCCACTTCAAGTCCAGTTTACTGAACACCACCGATCCGCTTCATTCCCTGTAGCAGCTCATCCACTGTTGGTATTGGGTACCGCTCTCTGATGATTGCACGGTTCGCTTGACGCATGTCCAGACACAGCCTGATTTCCGAGTTTGCTTTAGAACGATGACCACTGGGTTCACCCATGGTGTTGGTCCGTCGACTGGTTCGATGATATCTAAGTCCAGGAGTTCTTGGATTTTCTTCTCCACAGGCCCCCTGTAGGTTGAAAGGATTCGCCTGAGTGGCTGGGCCACTGGTGTCACATTTGTGTCGATGTATAGCTTAACCTGTTTTGTTTTCAGCTTCCTACTCCCTGAAACACAGTTGGATATTGCTGCTGGAGTGACTGATTCAGGTCTGTAACAGCTGATATGTCGGCACCTATTTTCAGTACGCCCAGTTTCATGGCTGTTTCTTTTCCCAAGCAACGGTTCTCCATCACCTTGATCACTATGAACTCTGCCTGTTCAACACGGTCTCCTACTCTAACTTCACAAGTGAAGGCTCCCTTTGACGGGTAGTGGTTGGTTGGAGGAATAGGAGTACAGTTTTCTTTTCTGCCTTAAGGACATATGAGTGGCATTTAATGTTCTCTGATTTTAAACCTCCCATGTTTTCTCATCCACAACATTACAGGTAGCTCCTGAGTCAATGAGTATTCTCAAACTAACTCCCTCCCACGTCCATGCTAAGTCTCTCTGGCCTGTGACTATCACTCAGCACAAACGCATAATCATGCCCTCTACCTTCACCTTATTCACTGTTTGTTTTCCTGGCCCTTCGTTTTGCAGACTATGGAGAAATGGTCTTTACCATTACACTTGTGGCATGTTTGACCACGCGCGGGCATTTGGGATCTTTCCCAAAGTGATCTGCATGGCCGCACCGATAGCACAGTTTGTCCGTTTTGTTTTTCTCTGCGCCTGGTTTCCCTTTTCCGCTTCTCTGATATTTTCCTCCTTTTTTGTCCGATGCGATTCACAGTTCCTGCTTCTGCCTTCCTCTCATTCGCAGACATTGCTGACATTTGCACCTCAATTTGCTCGCACTGCGCTGCTAATTCAAGTGTGCGGGCAAGTGACAATGCGCTTCCTTCCTCTAGAAGTTTACGGCGAATATAGCTTGACGTGCATTTGCTCACAACTGCATCCCTAATCTGATTGTCCCTATCTGCAGCGAAATTACAGTCTTGTGCTGCACGTCTCAAACGAGTGACAAACTGTTGCACAGTCTCACCTGGGTTTTGCGAGAGTTTGTGAAATGTCTGACGCGCAAAAGCAGCGTTTACCTGGGGGCACGAAATATCCATTCAAAGCTCACTGCAGCGGCATAATCAGCCACGCCTCCCGTGTTCGGCAAAGTCGAGAAAAATGTCCTGCGTGTCTGGCCCTGCATGGTGCAAAAGAAGTTCTCTTCGTCGCTGTTTCGTTGCATCGTCCGTGTCCGCTGTGATGATTAGCCCCTTTCCATCAGCAAACAGTTCAAATGACTTCAGCCATCTCGTCCACCTTGGCCCCAGTGTCGCCGGGTCGGAATAGCAGTCAAACCTAGATACCCCGTTCTTGTCCATGTTGTACTTGCTTAACACTCGTAGCTCATCTCTAAACACAATTTAAGTGTATCCTCGTCGCCAGTGTTCTGTTCTGTTTTCACCTTAATACTTAATTAGGCAAATCACGAATTAAATCAATAAACCACGCACACGCTTCAGCTCTGCTTTCTTGGTGCTTTACTGGGAACAACTGAACAGCCGTGACGTCACATACATACCGATACACGTTAGTGCCAATTCTCAGTACATGACATCCCTCCTTCCCTGGGAAATAAACTTCAAGCATTTTCAATCACTTTGTAATCATCTGCTTAACACAAAACATAAAATATCTAATCACACTTTCAGCATATTATCTTATTAGTATGAACAACAATGTTAACCCTCTGTTAACCCATTATTGACTTACAAACTAGTCATTTTAAATAAAACTGACTTTAAACTAGTCTCTCAAATTGCAGTATTACCCAACCTTAAATTCAAACATTGAACTTTACCCCCTCATTCCCACTCTGTCAATAACTCAGTTCTCAGTTCACTTAATCACAAAGTCAACCAGCTTTTGTGGCAATCTCTTCACTCTTTGAGGTCTTTGTGTCTCTGGGATTTCAGAATTGGTGATGCTTTGCTCTGGGGCTTGAGCAACTGGTGTCTCATCATTTGGTGTGCTGTCCTCAGCACCTTGTGGTGTTTCCTCTTCAGCGGGTGTCTCACGAGCGCTGGTGTATTTCTTTACCCATGTAGTGTTTCTTGAATATCTTGCTCCCGTTGGAGATTCAACAACAACTTGGCTCCCTGCTTTGCCCACCACCTTGTGTGGCGTTGTGTTGAATGGTGTTGTGAGTTTGTCAGTCTTTTCTTGTTTCACCAGGACAGTGTCACCGATGTCACGTCTGAGTACTTGGCTCCACGGGCGTTCATCAGCGTAGATCTTTGACTTTCCTTTTTGCTCTGCATCTCGATCTCGTACTTCCAGGTCAGCCTGTGCTGTTGAGATGTCTGGCAGTTTCCTCTCATCTTTCGGTTGAAAAGCAACTCCAGCGGGGCTCTTTCCCGTGGTTGCGTGATCAATGCTCCGGTATACGGTGACATATTTCCTGAGTTCGTTTTCCAGTCGAGTCCTTCTGACTCGCGATCGAATCCTCTTCAACAGTGAGGCGTTTTGACGCTCAACCTCACGTTGGCTTGCGCCCATCTTGGCGTCGTTTTCACATGTTTGATTCCATTGCTCTCGCAGTAGTTGCTGAACTCTTCTGACTTAAACTGAGGACCCTGATCTGACCTCAGTGTGATAGGAAGTCCATGTCTGCTGAAGATTGACTCTAGACTGTCTATCACTTTGGTTGTAGTCGTGGACGTCAACATGTCGTATTCATAGTATCGGCTGTAGTAGTCCCTACGACTAAAATTGAATGACCTGTCGGCAGAGGTCCAAGTAGATCAGTGGCAACGTCTTGCCAGGGACCCTCTGGTAATGGTGTCGGTCTCAAAGGTTCGGGTGCGTCTGGGCGGGCAACAACTTGACACCCGTAGCATGACCTACAATGTCTCTCGGCTGCTTTGTCCATGCCTGGCCACCAGACTTTACTTCTGAGGTGCTGCTTAGTTCCTACGATTCCTAAGTGACCTTCGTGAGCCAGTGAGAGTGCTCGTGCCTGTAGTGCCTGTGGCAACACAATGCGTGTTCCGCGTAGAACCAGCTGTCCGATTACACATAGTTCACTTGCTATTGGTGCATATGCTGTGCACTTCTCAAAGTGTCCACTTTCAATGGCCTTCGCACCTCAATCAGCTCCTCGTCACTGGCTGATGCATCCTCAACCTCGCAGGTTGTCAGTGCTTTGGGTGTGGCACTCACCGCTACAAACCTGACATATTCGTCTGACCCATGTGTGTGTTTCTCTGCCAATGCACTGTTCCCCAGCAGGCGTGACAATGGATCTGCTATGTTGTTTTTGCCGGAATGTGTACTACTCTAAAGTCATAAGGCTGTAGCCTGAGAACCCATCGCTCTATACGGGCACATGGTTTTCGAGCGAGGACTGTAGATGGATTCTAACGACATGATCTGTGATCAAGTCAAACTGTCTCCCATAGACATATGGATGCAGTCTTTCGCAAGCCCATACAAGAGCCAAGGCCTCTTTCTCTGTCTGAGAGTACCTCGTTCGCAGTCTGTTAGGCACGGCTAACATAAACACACAGGAACCATCTCCCCCTTCTGACACTGTACTAAGACCGCCCCTAAGCCCACTGGCCCTGCATCTGCGACTACTTTGGTTGGCGCGTCTTTGTCAAAATAGGCTAGCGTCCCTGCTTTCGCCAAGCCATCTTTGGCGCCTTGAACGCCTGTTTCTGTTCTAGCCCAAAGTTAAATGGAATGTCTTTCCTTGTCAGGCGTCGTAGTGGCTCTGACAATGTTGCGGAGGTAATGGGATGAATCTGCTGCTGTAACTTACAAGACCTAGGAAGCTTCTCACCTCAGAGGCATTCTCCGGTTCTCTGGCTTCGCTCACGGCTCTCACTCTCTCCTCTGTAGGTCCGATTCCTTTCTCTGACAGCAAGATTCCCATGAAGGCGAGGCGATCCATGTTGAACTGACACTTGTCAGGATTCAGTGTCAAACCAGATTCCTCCAGTCTTTTCATGACTGTGTGTAGGCGTTTGTCGTGTGTTTCTTGATCCCTTGCATGAACAATGACGTCGTCTGAGATGTTTTCCACTCCCTCTATACCAGCCAGAGCAGCGGCGATTTCATGCTGGTACTGTTCGCTGGCAGATGACACGCCAAAGAGAAGCCTCTTGTACCTGTAGACTCCGTTGTGGATGGCGAATGTGGTGATCTCACGTGACTCTGGGGTCAGCTCAAGTTGGTGATAGCCCCACTTCAAGTCCAGTTTACTGAACACCACCGATCCGTTCATTCCCTGTAGCAGCTCATCCACTGTTGGTATTGGGTACCGCTCTCTGATGATTGCGGTTCGCTTGCGCATGTCCAGACACAGCCTGATTTCGAGTTTGCTTTAGGAGCGATGACCACTGGGTTCACCCATGGTGTTAGTCCGTCGACTGGTTCGATGATATCTAAGTCCAGGAGTTCTTGGATTTTCTTCTCCACAGGCCCCTGTAGGTTGAAAGGGATTCGCCTGAGTGGCTGGGCCACTGGTGTCACATTTGTGTCGATGTATAGCTTAACCTGTTTTGTTTTCAGCTTCCCTACTCCCTGAAACACAGTTGGATATTGCTGCTGGAGTGACTGATTCAGGTCTGTAACAGCTGATATGTCGGCACCTATTTTCCAGTACGCCCAGTTTCATGGCTGTTTCTTTCCCAAGCAACGGTTCTCCATCACCTTTGATCACTATGAACTCTGCCTGTTCAACACGGTCTCCTACTCTAACTTCACAAGTGAAGGCTCCCTTGACGGGTAGTGGTTGGTTGGAGGAATAGGAGTACAGTTTTCTTTCTGCCTTAAGGACATATGAGTGGCATTTAATGTTCTCTGATTTTAAACCCTCCATGTTTTCTCATCCACAACATTACAGGTAGCTCCTGAGTCAATGAGTATTCTCAAACTAACTCCTCCCACGTCCATGCTAAGTCTCTCTGGCCTGTGACTATCACTCAGCACAAACGCATAATCATGCTCCTCTACCTTCACCTTATTCACTGTTTGTTTTCCTGGCCTCTTCGTTTTGCAGACTATGGAGAAATGGTCTTTACCATTACACTTGTGGCATGTTTGACCACGCGCGGGGCATTTGGGATCTTTCCCAAAGTGATCTGCATGGCCGCACCGATAGCACAGTTTGTCCGTTTTGTTTTTCTCTGCGCCTGGTTTCCCTTTTCCGCTTCTCTGATATTTTCCTCCTTTTTGTCCGATGCGATTCACAGTTCCTGCTTCTGCCTTCCTCTCATTCGCAGACATTGCTGACATTTGCACCTCAATTTGCTCGCACTGCGCTGCTAATTCAAGTGTGCGGGCAAGTGACAATGCGCTTCCTTCCTCTAGAAGTTTACGGCGAATATAGCTTGACGTGCATTTGCTCACAACTGCATCCCTAATCTGATTGTCCCTATCTGCAGCGAAATTACAGTCTTGTGCTGCACGTCTCAAACGAGTGACAAACTGTTGCACAGTCTCACCTGGGTTTTGCGAGAGTTTGTGAAATGTCTGACGCGCAAAAGCAGCGTTTACCTGGGGCACGAAATATCCATTCAAAGCTCTCACTGCAGCGGCATAATCAGCCACGCCTCCCGTGTTCGGCAAAGTCGAGAAAATGTCCTGCGTGTCTGGCCCTGCATGGTGCAAAAGAAGTTCTCTTCGTCGCTGTTTCGTTGCATCGTCCGTGTCCGCTGTGATGATTAGCCCCTTTCCATCAGCAAACAGTTCAAATGACTTCAGCCATCTCGTCCACCTTGGCCCCAGTGTCGCCGGGTCGGAATAGCAGTCAAACCTAGATACCCCGTTCTTGTCCATGTTGTACTTGCTTAACACTCGTAGCTCATCTCTAAACACAATTTAAGTGTATCCTCGTCGCCAGTGTTCTGTTCTGTTTTCACCTTAATACTTAATTAGGCAAATCACGAATTAAATCAATAAACCACGCACACGCTTCAGCTCTGCTTTCTTGGTGCTTTACTGGGAACAACTGAACAGCCGTGACGTCACATACATACCGATACACGTTAGTGCCAATTCTCAGTACATGACAGTTATCTCCCCATCAGCAGCATTATTATTATATTTATTCTTTTATCAATATCAATTATCATGTGACGGTTTCAATGCAGCTGTTTCATTTTGTTTGATGAGAATGTGCAGCGGTATTCTTGGCTAATCATGGACAAGGAGAATGGAACCACCATGGCCATACTTATTGCCATATATTAAACTAATAAAAGAAAATGAGAAAGTATATTTCACGGTTCCATGTTATTCATGCCACGTTTTATGTTTCATTCATGTCACGTTTCATTTCATGTCATGTCTTGATTCTGTTTTCATGTTACGTTTCTGTTCATGTTTTAAGCATACACTTTTTCATGTTCTTTCCGCAAATCTTGCGTTCATGCTTTCTCTCTCTCTCTCTCGCTGTCGCTCACGTTTCCTTATTGTTTCCCCTCCTTGTCTGATTACTAAAATTGTTGCCTAGTTTACTATTGCACTCTTGAGCGTTTTCATTGTCTGATTCATTGTTACGACCCAAGCCTGTTTAGACCACGAGTTTTTGCCTGCTGTCTTTTGTGCCTTTGCCCCGCGGAGCAGACTTCAGTCTTGACTCTTGCACCGTCCCTGACTACGAGCCGGCCTACCGTCCTCCTGTACCTCTGCCCCGCTGACAGCTACTCTGGTTTGTTTAGATTTTTTGCATGGTTTACCGAGTTCGAGACTGCCTTCTCCTCGGTACTGTACTTTGGTTATCGGACTTTGCTTTTGTTTGACTACGTCTCCTGAACATTCCTCTAATAAAGCCCTTGCGGGTCTTTATTTTACGTCATTGTTGCTGAGTCGTGCATTTCGGGTCCAACCCTCACGCATCCGTCTCAGTATAAACCTACACTCATCAGTGCATTCTGTGCCAACCAAAGCAGAAGTTGCTCAACGCATCGAAGACATCAAGCTCGAACTTGAGAACACATATTCAGGTCAGTAGCTAGCTAGCTAGCTAACATTAGTTGCAAGTTTAGCTGGTAGTTTTACCATGCAAATCTGGCTAACTACGTTAGCTAAAGGGTTCGCTGAAGTTGAATGTTGAACTTTGGTTTGGGGATTTCTGGCTTTGGTTCATTCATTAAACATCAACGAGCAATTCTCAATGAGCAAACGTCCTAGCGAGCACGTTCTCATCCCAACTCGTCAGATATTGACGCTGGCCCCTTGTCGTCGCCTGTAGACGCGCCGGGAAGCCTTTGGCGTCACTTAATGACGATTTAGTACGATTCCCACTTGGGCGGAGTTTGACGCCAAGGGCAGCAATATTGTTTAAATCATTTTCCGTGTATAGTAAATGAAATAATTTCTGGTATATGTGTCTGTCATTTTAAGCAATTCAATTAGAAGAAGTCACAATAGTTAGCGTGTCTAACAATAGGCTAGTTACTACACATTTGCGTTGAATTATTCGATGTATTATTATTACACATTATTCGCATAATTGTTGAAAGTGTGGACATCTGGTGAATGAATCTAAACCATTTGCGAAAAATGAAGTTGAATGACAGAGCAATTGGCAACGAGCCAACCCCGCACAGTGTTAAAATAAGTTAAAGGAAAAAATGATGATAGAAAACACATTTTCAACCACTTTAATCGATCGCGATGTTTTGGTTGTAAGAAAAACCAGCATAGGCTACAGAGCGGGTGCCCAGAACAGAGCTTGCGGGCCACTGAAGTAAAGGATCAACTGTAATGTGCTGCTACGTTTGGTTATTTTGCTGGGATGTAGCCTACAAGTTACTCCAGTCGTCAAGACAATATGGAAATATTTCGGGTCATTTTAAATTGTATAAACGAGTCGCTCTGGAAAACGGGAAATGGTCTAGTTGCGATGTGTACAGCACATTTAGCTTTTGCCGTCTGATTTTTTGGTGGAAAAAATAATAATTACGTGAGATGCATCTTATATCTGTTTTACTAGTGGTTACATGTGTATTGTATGATTCAGTGTCGGGCAACATTAAATTATGTTTAAAGGATGAACCGCAGTGTCCGATAGCGTGTGTACATAAATACATTGTTATTTATCAAGTTCACTGTATTTCTGCGAATGAGAAATATAGGCTATGTCCTTAATATTATCGCAATTCCTGTTATTTCAGCTGTTTCGTGTGTTAACATGATAAAATAGCTTTTCATACCCAATTGCAGTTTGAAGCGTCTCATATTTAAAGCGGTATTGCAACCATAAATACGCTATTTGACACGGTGTTACTCGCTTACGGCCATACCACCCTGAACACGCCCGATCTCGTCTGATCTCGGAAGGTAATAAGCAGGGTCGGGCCTGGTTAGTACTTGGATGGGAGACCGCCTGGGAATACCAGGTGCTGTAAGCTTTTTGCAAGCCGGGGACAGGGGGGCGCTATTTCATCTTACATTTACATTTTAAGCATTTAGCAGACGCTCTCATCTACAGTGACTTATAACACGTGCATTAATAAAATGGTAAGAACAATCATAGTTCAGTGCACTAATACAGCGTTGTAGGCAGCTCCATATCACTGGCTATGTAAAACGTATGTATGTGTTTTTTTTATTATGTTTTATTTTTTTTTAAAGGTTTTTTTATTTTTTATTCAAGGTAAGCAAGGATACATATATAAAAAGTATTGAACAAGTAGGCAGTGGTGATTACAATTGGCTAGATGTAGCCTACACAATTCAGTGGTAGTGGAGTCTGAAAAGGTGTGTTTTGAGTCTCTTGCAGAAGATCGCAAGTGATTCCGTGGTCCTGAACTGTCAGGACAGAGCCTATTTCACAATATAAGGATAATTCAAATTTAATTCAGCTTTCAGCGACTTTTAGCAAGATGGGCTAAATATTAGTTTTGTTCTCTGTATCTCAATTTACCAATTACTTTTCAGACGCGTTCTTGTACTCAAGGACTAGAGTCAGAAGGGATGGAAGGACGGCGGGTTCAGCAGATGTATACTTACCCAGTACCTATGCATAGTCTGTCAATCTACAGGAGGAATATGACCCCACTCTTCCATGAGAAAGTCAATCAACTCACGCTTAGACTCTCTGGCTGGGAGAGTCTCCCTTTGAAGAACGGCCCCTGAGTGATCTGGACCGATGGCCCTACCCCTACCCACAAGGCGGGGAATTCTGTGTCCGGCACTGTCTTGCACACGAGGGTGCAAGCAGCTCATCAACCGTGACAACAAATGTTCACCCATTCCTTTCCTCGTCCTTATTTATTTAACCTTAATTTAACCATTTTTAGTATGTTCAATGGCTATGGAGCACTAATGTATAACTAAAAGCTGTCACGTCTCGTGTTCATGTTCCCCATAATTAGGTGTTTGTAGTTTATTCCATGTTTTCCTTGTTGTCCGGTCCGTGTTTTCACGTTCGCTTACCTGTTTCCAGTCTTGTCATTGTATTATTGTTTTCACCTGTTTCTCGTTATGTCTGATGTAGTTAAGCTGTTCATTTCCAGATTGTCTCGTTATTGTATTATCGTTTTAACTTATTCCTTATGTGTCTGATTGCAGTCAGCTGCATTCATGTTAATTACTGATTGTTTCTTGTTATGTCTAAATGTATATAAGCTGTGTGTTTTCCCATGTTCGTTGCCAGATTGTCTTGTGCTTTACGTATGCTTACACAACTCTCCAGCATTTTTTCAGTTTACCCGTGTTTTGTTTCATCGTGTTTTTGTTCGTGCTCCCGTGTTCATCTGTATCCCAGTCTCGTTCCCGACCCACCTGTTCGTGCTTCTTGTGGTTCCAGCCCCGCTTCTCTCTGTGTTCCCTGGACTGATTTCCCGTTATTGACCTCTGCCTGCCCATTGACCACGTCTTGCCTGCCTCTGACACACCTGAAGCCTGGAACGAACTTTGCCTGTCCCCGACCACTCTTTGGATGCTTGTATTGCCCTGATTGCTCCTGTTTGTCCATTGCCTGTTTTTTACGCAATAAAGGACATTATTACATTTCTGGGTCCGCGCCTGGTTTTCCTACTCCTTTTGGGACAGAACAATCTGGCCACGATGGAACCGGCGGACCGACCCGATCCTGCCGACGTTGCCCATTACCACGAGATTCGCCTGGGACATCACGAGACGGAGCTGCGGACATTGCAGCAGACCGTCCAAGCTTTGGCGGAGCAGCTTTCCAGCATGGCCCAAGTCACCCAGGAGTCAGCAGCGGCTGCCCGTTCTGCACAGACTGCAGCAACCCAATTCCAGATGCAAGTTGGCTATCAGAGGGGGTTTGAACCTCCATTACCTCCTCCAGAACGCTACCTGGGCGACCCCAACTCCTGTCAGGCTTTTCTCAGTCAGTGCTCCCTGGTGTTCGAACTACAGCCCTCCTCGTTTCCCACGGAAAGAGCAAGGGTAGCTTATGTTATCACGCTCCTTGGGGGAAAAGCTCGACTGTGGGGGACCTCCCTCTGGGAGAACGGACATCCTGCTCTCACGACTTTGTCATCCTTTGCGGAGGAGATGAGAAGGGTTTTCGACCGGTCCTCGATTGGACGGGCGGCTGCCCGTCAACTGCTTCAGCTTCGCCAGGGAGAACAATCTGTCTTGGACTACTCCATCGAGTTCCGGACCCTGGCTGCCTCAGCAGGATGGAATGCCATGGCCACCTACGATGCCTTCATGCACGGTCTCTCCGAGAGGGTTCTGGACCAACTGACAGTGTGCGACCTACCACTGGACCTGGACAGACTCGTGGACCTGGCCATCCGCATCGACATGCGTCTGCAGGAGAGAGGAAAGAGGCGTCGCGAATCCCCTGCTCCCCCTTGCTTCCGGCCTGCGACGCAATCCAACTCCCCTGCTCAACCCACTGCGATCACGGAGCCCATGCAGCTGAATCGGGCCCATCTATCCGAGACCGAACGCCAGCACGCCAGCAGTTCTGACAGGCACCTCGCAATTATCAACCTTCTGACCCCAACTTCCCGTGCTCCACGTCGTCCTCTCCTGGCAAGGAGAGCAGTTTCCGGTGCAGGCCCTGATTGAGTCGGGGGCCGACACTAATCTCATCTGCCCTACCCTGGTTCATCGCATGGGAGTTCCGGTGTCTCGGCTAGCGACACCTCTCCAAACCAAGACCCTGACAGGTACGCCTCTAGCAGTGATTAAGGAGATCACCCAACCGGGGTCCCCAGTTTTCCAGCGGGTTCTGGAGAGCGTTCTGCTCTCTGATTGGCGCCAAGCCCAACCTGTCCTCTGGGTTCCACCCAGAGACCAATGGCCAGACGGAGCGCTATAACCAGGAGCTGGGGAAGGGACTGCGCTGTCTGGATGAACAAACTCCGGCTACCTGGTCACGCTCCCTGCCCTGGGTAGAGTACGCCCACAATTCCCTTCCCGTTTCCTCCACCGGAATCTCTCCATTCCAATGCTGTCTGGGGTACCAACCTCCTCTGTTCCCGGAGGAGGAGAAGGAGGTGGAGGTGCCATCTGCCAAGGCCTTCATCATTAGAGCCCGGAGGACATGGCGGAGAGCACGTGCCACCCTGCTTTGCCACATCTCGGCTATGAAGAGCCAGGCCGACCGCCGTCGCCGCCCTGCCCCTCGCTACAGGGTCGGCCAGAAGGTTTGGCTCTCTGCCAAAGACATTCCCTTGCGGGGCTCTTGTAAAAAATGATCCCCTAGATTTATTGGTCCCTACCCTATTATTCGTGTTATAACCCCCTCGGCCATACAGTTGCGCCTCCCTCCTCCCCTACGCCGCATCCATCCTGTGTTTCACGTGTCTCGTCTCAAGCCCTATGTTGTTCCCCAAGTGTTTCTGCCTCCACTACCTGACCTGGCAAGCTGTTTCCACGCATTTACAACTGTCTTAAGTCTATCATCATAACTTTTACCTTTCATACAAGGTATCAGTTTAGTTGCCCTTCCTTGAACTTTTTCCAGAGCTTCTATATCTTTCTTGTAGTGCGGTGCCCAGAACTGCACACAGTATTCTAAGTGAGGTCTGACAAAGGCATTATATAACATTAATATAACCTCCTTTGATTTATACTCAATACTTTTTGCTATGTATCCCAGCATCCTGTTGGCTTTTTTCACTGCTGTAGCACACTGCTTTGATGCAGATAGGTTTTGATCAACTACAATTCCTACGTCTTTTTCAGATTGAACACCTACTAACTTTTCTCCTCCCATAAAATACTCCTGTCTAATGTTTTTATTTCCCACATGCATAACTTTACATTTAGCATTATTGAATGTCATCTGCCATCTATCTGCCCATTTTTGGATCTGCCCATCTTGGATTACTTCCAAACTGTTTGCCAAACCCCCGAGTTTAGTATCTGCAGATTTAACAATTTTGCTACTAACGTCCATATCATGATAATTTATGTAAATAAGGAAGAGCAGAGGTCCCAGCACCGATCCCTACGGGACACTACTGCCCACAGCACCGATGTCAGATACGGTCCAGTTGGAAAATGTACTTCAAATAAATCTCAAAATCTTAATAAATCCTTTCAATATCCAAGCTACCATGTTGTAACTTGGAGGGCCCTGGCTCAGGCTAATCTTCAGGACTTGTGGGTGGTGTCTCTGACTGTAGCAAAGCATATGAAATATGAGACATTGAAAGAAAAATCAATTAAATTAAGAAGCTTTTTTATGATTATTCATTATTAATTAACTTATAGTTATTCATTTGCAGCAGTGTTTACAAATATGTTTTTACAGTCTGGTGCCTCAGCTTTGTGGATGAAGTTTCTTAATACAATGAAAGGAAAGTCATTGGACATGTGTCCTCCTTTCTAGTTCCCTGGTAAACTGCACATCACTTACTTTACTGTAGGGATTCAAGTTATAGCCTATAGATGTTACATTTTACATTTACATTTTAAGCATTTAGCAGATGCTCTTATCCAGAGCGACTTACAAGATGTTGCAGCTTACCTGCCAAAACTGAATTGCATTGCACTGTTGTTTTTAGCGTTGTAGCTTTAATAAAAAGTGATTTGTATTTTATTTGTGTTTGCTGTGTTTGGTTCTTTATTGATTTCTATGAGTGACGCTAATATTCAATATGAACTAATGACCAAATTATCTTAACATTTGGCAACATAACACAAATACAGAATGTAACAAGTCAGAGTTGGAGTTTTAAATAATTGATTTAGATGGCCAATGCGGTATCCTCGTTTTTAGATCAATGGTAAACTGGCCGTACACGGACCGTTTCAACATGTCGGTTCCTTAAATTGTTCTACTCCGGACTGTAATGGTGAAGCACAAACAGTCGGTTTCCTCTCAAAGGAGCGTGTTTCTTGATCGCAAGGCAGGGGTGTATGTTTGCGCATCAGTGGGATGTAAGCGGCCTTTTTGAACGGTACAGAGATTCACCTTTTAACAGCAGTGTCTCCTTCTCACAAGACTTAACAGAGACGGTGAACGTTGTGAATGCAGGATCAAGTATAATTCAGGCCGTAGTACTTTAAAGCCTTTTCAGGCTAATTTCTTTACAATATTTAGACGCATAGAAAACACTGAACGGGAAACCAGGGGTGAGTATAATTTAATTTTTGACATTTATGCAATGCAGTGTTCGACAACGTAGCAAACTACCAATGTAACATTACGAGTTTGCCAAATCCAGCGAACATATCCAGCGGCGTTAGGTCTGTGATTATGCACTGAGGTTTCTTACAGACAATCTTAAATCGCTAGCCAGCTATCTAGTACGAATTAAAATGAAGTCTTTGTTGTATAACCATATATTTGTTGTATTACTTTAGCCCATCAAGTAGCTAGTTTCCAAGCGATTTATACACCAACATATAGATGCATAGTAATGTAGGCCTACCTTTAATGCGCGTACAGCTTTGCGGTGTGGCGAGATATTGAACATGGCTTGGGAACGTTTTTTTCTTCCAATTCCTGGCTTTGACTGTCGACATTTTCCAGGACGGACGCTGTTCAGAACAAAAATAAAACGTTCTAAGCTAGATAAGGGACCAATTATTTTGGAGCAGTTTATGTGCAATTGTGAAAGTACTGTTTGCTTGCTAGCCAGTGTTATGCACGGGGACGGGGAGGCTAATCGCCAGCTGCCTGATTGCTGATTGCCTCGTTTAAAACCAACTTTGCATTGGGAGAGAGGAATCTTGTTTTGTAGATTAGGAAAGCATAGTACGTCTGTTTTTATTTTACTTTGTTTCAAGCATCAATGTAAGTATGTATTTTTATGATTAAATCTTAAATAAATAATATTAATACACATTTGTTAAATAATACAACTTTGTCAAACTTGTGGACGGTTTGGCCTGGTGGATTTGTATGTGTTGTGTCCAGTGTGTGTTCCCTGGTTATTATAACGCGGGTGAATTTCGGTACGTAACAGCTAGTAAGGTGATTAGTTAGCTCTGTGTGCTAAGGTTAGCTGCATGCTATCTAGCTAGAGGTTTCATTATGCAATCGATTCATTTCTCAACCATTTTATAACGACAGCTAACATTTTCTATTTGTACATTAGTTCAGAGTGGCAAGAAAGCTAGCAAACTAAGTAGTCTACTGTTCGGCCCATACTACACTACAGCAGCAAGCTCGCTAGCTCAGCTTACTGGCAAAACAATGATTTAGTTGGATAAATTAGACTGTCTGCAGACTTACGTCTAGCTAACTATCATTATATTACGGCTTACAGGTTTAACGGGACGCCAATAGAAAAACTCAAAATGTATTAATAATACAGCAACACAAGCTGCATGTATATTAGCTTAGCTAGCAAACCTTTGCTTAACTAGCTTGCTAGCAATCTCAGCTGGTAAGACTGGGGCCTGAATCCATGTACTCCCTAGCTGCCTGTCTTAAGGAAAGTTGTGAAATCCTCTGGTTGCTTTAGCTTCAAATGGGAACACTGCAATAAGCTTCACTGCGCCATTGTTATACCAAAATGAGCAGGAAAAGCGTGACTACAAATACGTTAGAGGCTCATTGAGATGTTTCCATTTTCATGTAGAAAGTGTTTTTCTCATGTTTAGTGTTTTAAATAATTCACACGGCGCGGCGGTGGCCGCTTTCAAGACACCGGATGATAATTGGTTGACTATCTATGGCAGGGGTGTCAAACTCATTTTGGTTCAGGGGCCACATACAACTCATCTGATCTCAAGTGGGCCGGACCAGTAACATAATAGCAAAATAACCTATGGTCAACTCCAAATCAGTTGCTTTGTTTTTGTTTTGTTTTTTCTTAGTTGGGAAAAAATGCCTCAACCAACATAGTAGCCTAATCACTTATCATTACTATTTACTCATTTACAGAGAGGCCAATGGATTTCAAATAAAATGCATTTTGCTTTCAAAAAACTGGTTTATTTAATTTTATACAGAGTGAATATTTTGCATCTGATACTGAAGCAATCCTTATAGTAAACTAAAGAGGGTGCTATGAAAAAAATTAAACATCCGCCTAAAATGTAAATGTGCAAAGTAATGAAAAATTGAATTAAATTTAAAAACATAAAAGTTATAGCAGTACTGAACCATATGATATGGCTACTTCAGATCAAAAATATTTTGTAGCTCAGGCCTACTTAACCTGGCTTGCTGATAGGGATATACTGCAGAATATTCTTTTCAAGCTAAAAACAAAAGTAAATTATTTTCAAAGAACTGCATTCTTCAGACTGCAAACATTTGTGAACATAACAAGAATTTAATTAAACTCCCTTTCCCACAGGCTTCTTCTATCAACTACTGCTGGATCCTGAAACTTGGCATCGTTTGGCCTTCACCAGGCCATCAATATCAGGTTTCAAATCCTGTGTAGCAACACATTTCAAGATGGCATTCAGGTGTGTGTTTGATCATCTTGACCTGTGCTTTGTTTTGTTGAGGTTCATAACAGAGAACGCCTGTTCACAAAGATAGGTAGTTCCAAACATGGACAAAATCTTTGCAGCCAGGTGTGTTAATCTGGGGTAATCTGGCAAGAGATATTGGTAAAACGTGCCTAAATCTACCGATGCAAATTTCTGCTTCAAATTAGAATCACTTTGCAAGTCAATTATCTCAAGTTGGATGTCTGCGGGCATATCGGGTGCATTGACTATAAATGGCGAGCAAAAAGGCAAATTCCTTCTCAAGTTCCCGAAGACCTGAAATCTGCGCTCGAACTCCTGCAGCAATTCTGTTATTTTATCTTTGTATTTATCTAAATCAGCATTGGGTTGGCTTGCGCGCATAGCTGCGAATTGGGAAATGCGCGGTGTCACCATTCGAGAGCTGCTTCTCCCAAAGTGACAGTTTCAACTTGAAGGCGCATATGCTATCGCAAAACTGCGTGACGACTCTTTGGCGACCTTGCATCATTTTGTTAAGATTATTCAGGTGCTGTGTAATATCCACCATGAAGGCCAGATCTCTCACCCATTCCGGGCATTTCAATTCGCCTACTGGCCTCCCCTTTTCTCCATGAACTCCCCAATTTCCTCTCGTAGTTCAAAGAAGCGCTTGAGTACGGCACCTCGGCTTAACCATCGCACTTCAGTGTGGTATGGTAAACCAGCCGGGATGTGATTATAGTAAATACAGACTGCTGTTTTTTCAGTCCAGCTAATAATTATTTTATCTTCTCTTTTCTTAACTGCCCCTGCAAATGGTGAAACTTTTCTTTATGGTGAGTCTCATAGTGGCGCCGAATGTTATATTCTTTGAGCACTGCAACCTGTTGATTACATAACAAGCACACTGGTTTTGCATTCACCTCTGTGAATAAATAATACTCTGTCCATTTTTTCCTGGAAAGCTCGGCACTCTCGTCAACCTTTCTTCTCTTTGACAACGACATTTTGGTAATTGGGGTGTCACTCTTGATATTTTGCTAGCAACTTAACGGCGGTAAGACTTGCGGGGAACCAAACTGCATCTTCCCCAGACCTGGCACGCGCTTGCAAAGATATGCTTCTTTATTTCTTGATCTCTTGTCATGCCAATCTTGCTTTTCCTTTGCTGCCCCTAGTGTTGGAAATGCGCTTTTCGGTTATTTCTTTAAAAAAACATAACTCCCCACAGGAATGGACTAGAAATATGCTTTTTATATCGTTATAATTTTTTCTCTTCACGACTGGGCCGGATTAAACCACCTGTCGGGCCGGATACGGCCCGCGGGCCGTATGTTTGACACCCCTGATCTATGGGGAGTTGTTTCTGGTATTTTTCTTAACTTCCTTCATGAATCATCTACCGCCACCTTCGGTCTTGGAGTGTAACTACGCTGTATGTGGTCGTGGATGCCAGATCAAGTAGAATTCACCTTAAACATTTAGGGTAATGGAAGTTTTATTGCACACCAAGTGTTTGGAAATGCGATGGGAAAAGTAGGCTATAGTACCATAACATTGGGTAACAGTTAGCCGAAATGTATATGTGATTGCCAAAATTAGATATGCCTACTTTTAAAGCATATTTGGAGTGAAAAATGGTTTCCAAACAGACAAATCACGGTACACATCCATAACGGAATGTCATAGCCCATAACAGTATTACCAAAAGACAGGCTATCTCCCTTACATCCTAATTGTGACAGCTCACATTAGATTAATACCATAACCAAGTAAGCCAGCAGTTAGAGTATGCCCTAATTACATTTCCTTCATTTCTATCGTGTTATTGATGTTCAAATCAGATGACTGTGTTCGTAGCCAGCTCGCTATGGATACCTAACCTAGTAGCTAGCTAAGCCGGACCACCACTTTACTTTTGGTGCCCCTTCCAAATAGTCTGCATGATGCCCTGAATAGAATGCATTATGGCCTCATATAATTTATAGAGAGACAAAACAGGTTTGCAATGCTAATCTGCACGTTTAAGTGCTAAATTATTGGTTAGAAAATTGTGTTTCCCTAACAGATTTACACCTGGGCCAGGGTACAAATTACAACAGGACAATTTCTTAGATTTTAAGCTAAACTTAGATAGTCAAATATTTGTACATGGACCTTAATACTAGGTACTCTAAATTCTGATAGAATTCTGTAGCGTAACTCAACCAGTTAACATAAACGGCTGATGTAATGTAATGTGATTTCTGACAAGCGATTTGGGGAATGGAAGAAAGTGAACAGCGTTTTCACTCATCTTGTTTTCAGCCATAGTTTCATGCTCAAATCCAGTGGTGGACCGTGCCCTCTCACAATGGACCTTCAATAGCAGCGCCCCCCAATAAATAAAAAAATCCAGCCCATCAGCTAGCTGCTTAAATACCCAACTCAACACTACCAACGGCAAGCCATCCGATCACACAACAGGCATATTTATTTGACAATTAGGCCTACATCCACAACTGAAACTAGTGTCACACTGTCAATTATAGAGCCATTAAAGAGCCGGAAAGCAGCAACATTATTACAACTTAAAATTGTTATACACACAAACATTGAAATTCAATTTTTAAACAACCCAGCTGCACTCACTCATTTGTAGATGAAGTACATCCTCCTCTCCTTCTTGATGAACTGATTAATTACCTCATCGTTTTAGTTGTACAATAAGCTCCTTCTCTATTGAAATAAATGCCAGTGATGAAAGTCGATTTTGTCCAGTTCTATTCCTGCTGTAGGTTTTAATCCGTTTAAGAGCTGAAAACGATCGCTCAACAGAAGCGGTGGAAACAGGAATTGTTCAAATTAAACAAGTGACTGAATACAGTTGAGGCATGGCTTCACAAAGCCCTTTAGTTTGAAGGAAGGTCAGTAGATCACCTGGACCCTTTCTTTGGAAATCAGACATTGCATACATCACACGCAGTTCAGTCTTGAGCCTTGTCAAGTCACAGTGTCCGTAGCTTTGGCCCAGGCTCGCCAGTGCAGTTTCTGGGAAAAAAGTATTGTAATCAGAGAACAGCTGAGGTTCGAGCAGTGCAACAAAGGACAGTCTTTTGTGGTCTTTGAACCGGTTGGTTATTTGAGTGAGAATGTTTCCGATCACCGTACCATGCAGATTTCTGTAGTGACAATGGACATCTCTGCTCCCTCTCCCCCTCAAATTGGGTGGCTCACCAACGGCCTTCACAGTATCCTCGTAGAAGCTGTCAAATTTTGTGCGCTCCTGTTCAATGCTCTGTCGGAATTCTTCAATCCTCGCGAGGCAAAATTGTACATCAAAAGATTTATTTTGTAGAATTCCGAAAAGTACATCAGCATAGGCAAAAATGCCATTGAAAGTAAACAGCAGAAAACAAAAATCAAAGCTTCTTAGTTGTGAGACGTGTCCCACTGCACAGTGGATGTAATCTGCGTCAAAATCATTTGCGTGATCTATAATGTGATCGAACACCTCAACCAGCTCTGCCCGTTGCTCAAAAACAGTACCCACTAACCTTGAACTGAAATTCCATCTTGTTGGGGCAACGCGCGGAAGCCGTTTGGCACATAAATCGTCTAATAATTTTGTACGCTTCGGTGAACGTGAGAAAAAAGCCGCCAATCCACTAATGTGAGCGAAAAAGATTTTGCACTCCTTGATTTTTGCTGCTCCCTGAGACAATACAAGATTCAAGGTGTGTGCATAACAATGTGCAAACAGTGCCTGTGGAACTGATTCTTTAATTCGTGCTTGAACTCCATTTATTCCCGAAGCCATAACGGCAGCACCGTCATAGCACTGAGCAACTACTTTTGACTTGCATTCGTAGCGATCTAAAAAAATCTATAATACGTGGTGCAATGTCCTGTGCACGTTTGTTTTCTGTGACATCCTCAAATTTCAAAAACCGTTCTTTCAGACCACTGTCACTCACGTACCTTAGGACGAATGACATCTGAGTGGCATTGCTCCGATCTGTGGTCTCGTCCACCATGAATGCAACATACTTCGTTTTCTTGATCTCTTCTTTAATGGCATCATCCAGTACATTTCCAATTGCGTTAATGAGATCGTTTTGAATCTTTCCAGAGGTCCCAGTGAAAACAGTAGCCGTGGCCAGATGATGGCGCAGCTCGGCGTCATATTCCGATATCAGGGAAAGCAGTTCCAAGCATAGGCGCCGATCCCGTGGGTGCTCCGGGGCCCGAGCACCCACGGAGAAGGCCGAGCACCCACGGGGAAAATTATGCACTTGACATCTGTATAATGCCGCCGGAGCCAAATTTACATTGATTTGATACATTTCCTGGGTATTGAGCACCCACGGGCAGAAACATAAATCGGCGCCTATGGTTCCAAGTAATTGCCCCGATTTAATGAATCCGTGCCTTCGTCGTGGCTTCTAAGTGGCAGTTCTTGTTGCCCCAAAAAAACGACACAATCAATGAGGCGCTTGAGTATTTCTCTGTTCTTGCGCACATTTTCATTGTGAAAAATTGTCGCTCTCCTCCTCTGTTCATCCAACTGTAAATCCACCCGTGTGCTGCCGAAGGTTTTCAAATGAACAGCAGCAATAATGTGCCGTTCGGATTCCTGATGCCTATTGGCAGCTTTGGTGAGAGAGCTCAAGTTGCTGTAGCCAGTGCTATTCCATGGCCCCTTGTCTGAATTGAATAGCAAACAGTCCCAGCAAAACAACCTGTTCAACTGTGCGCTAGCTGTTAGCCATTTGTAGCGGCTATAATTTGCCTCACTAAAGTGTCTTATGCAGCCTTTGCCTGGCTGCTGAAGTCCAAGCTTTGGTTTCGGTCGACCCCTGTCAACTATTTCTAAATTTTTTGACTAAATGGCACGCTGAACAAGTCACTTACCAGATCGATCTCTATCTCGACATCTCCGCCACCAGTTGCCATTTTCCAAATTAGCCAACCCTTGCTGACGAAACATCACGTTTAATGGGCTAACGTTTATAATTGGCTAATATCACAGGACCTTCCATAGAACATCCTGAATACCCCGCGGCATTCCCGCCCACCATATAACGCATTTTGATTGGTTGGTTTTATTGTCACTCTGCATTATACTGTACAGCAAGGGTCTTCTGCTATGCTCAGAGAATCCCCTGGGCTGAATGAGATCGCTGTAACTGCTATAATTACCATCATCCACCAAAGGAGGGAGGCATAGTTTAGTCAAACAGTTCAAAAAATCTAGTGAAATAGCAATAGAAATAGAAAAAAATAATTTATATAAGGAATATTGTTTACAATAATCATAACTATTTTTATTATTAAAATTGCATTGACTTCTATAATCTACCAGGGTATTCAGAGAATACCTTGAAGGCCCTGACGGACCACCACTGCTCAAATCCAATTACATTTGTGGTTCAAGTAATACAAGTCTGTACAAAACATGCAAGTAAGCTTGGTACAGTACAGCTAGCTAGCTAGCTCACTATGTATTCTGAAATGAAATGATATAAATGTACAAAACAATGGTTGTCAGTCTGTTTGGGAAGACCGCTGCTTTTTGACACCATTTGCCATTCTTTCCTTTCAAGACATGTCCCAAGGCATTGTATAGCGCAAACATTCTCTGAAGTAATTCTACCTTTGTACTACAACCCAAATGCTTTAATTTATGGTTCCTTTCAAAAATGTTGTGCTGCCTCCACAGACTGCTACCTGTGAAGGATGCAAGCAGACTGACAGATGGGAGAAGAATGGAGTATAATCAGAATGCAGGCAATAGGAAGGGGAGGAGCTGCCCACAATTGTCATGTCCTTATGAAGACATGAAGGAAGAATCTGTGGTGGACAGCACAGATTATATGGGGGTGGAGCCGAGATCAAGTCTGAACACAAGTAAAAACACAGAGGAGAGGAAGACTGGATATGGGATGAGCAGTGAGGAAAAATACATACTGTTCAACATGAAGGAGGAGGAAGGAGAGAGGTGTGTGAGTGTGGAAATGGAGAGGGAGGATGGTTTGAGAGATGAAGAGGGACTTTGGAGGGAGCAACAAAAAGAGACGGTTGAACAGGAGAGAGATTTAAACAATCAAACAGCCCAAACTGATAAAATGGAGAAGAATGGAGTAAAATCTGAATGTGGTCAACAGGAAGGGGAACTGTCCACTCTTGTCATGTCCTTATTGCTAAAACAGCCGAGAGTGCTGATTCACCGACTTGAATTCACAAATATCTCAGTTCCTGTGTCATCACCTTCACATTCCCTGTCCAACAAAAGAGATCAGGGAACAAGATTTCCATGGAGACGGCATGAGCTCTCACCAGTGATGATGAGGTCACTGGGGCAGAAGGGGCATGTTGTGACCCAGAAGAGGAAGATGATTAGCCAATTGGAAAGATCCCTGAAAGCTTCATCAATGAACGGGTAAGATTCATTGTAAAATGGACAATGTTTCTTCTCCTCGTTGCTGTCAAGTCTTACACAAAATAATGTGCCTTTTACAGGAGCTGTGCTGAAGCCTGCTGTATCTCTCCTGTCATCACCCCCAGGAACCAAAACACTGGTCAAGGTATCTGATAATCATTTTCTCTGGGTGCAGGCTGAGCCCTTTAGCTTAGACATCACTAGTTTGAGTCAGGGCTATGTCAGCCAATAGAAAGGTGATGTAATCATTTAGCAAACAGAAGAAAGGGATGTCTAGCATAGAACTGGAGATGGTTAACTTGTGGCAATGCATGCAGAACATTTAAGAGTTTGAGGAAAAGGACAACAAACAAGACAACAGTCCTTAAGCACCATTATTGGACATGTAAGGTTGTATGAAACCAATATTGAGATTTCAGCTTTATCACGGAGGTGCCTATTCGACTGATATGATTTTGTCTGTAGAGGAACCCTGAAATAGGGAGGAGATGGACCTGGAGGGTCAATGTATCACTTCTAATATAAATCCTCACTTTTCTTGTTTAGT
>JAINUG010001033.1:0-35262 GCA_029706075.1 Aldrovandia affinis
GACAACATTTAACAGCATTGCACAAATTTTAGCATCAAGCAGGCAGTACATAAGCGTATCAATCATAAAACAAGCAATACATACAATACATGTGAAGCAACACATGAAACACATTGAGAGAGCTACCCCAGAATCACACCCCAATGGACAACACATGTAAGCACAGTAAGATGTAGAATACAAGGCAGATTCACAGACAACCTGACACAAGGTGGCAGCAGCAGGGGGAATCGGTTTTAGTGCTGACAGATTTGGTTACTAATGAGCCACTGTTTCAAATGAAAACTAAATGACCGGTATGTGTTAAGCTGTCGGATATGTGTTGGGATATTGTTCCATTCTCGTGAGGCTCTGACAGAAAAGGCTGACTGACTAAAAGCACTTTTCCTAAAAGGAATAGTGCAGTCCCCTCCCGTGACTCCTCTCGTGATCCGATATAGACTTGTTCTTATGTTAACAAAATCTCTGAGTGGGGGGGCATGCCATGTATGATTTTGTAGAGGAGACATGCATTTATATGCTGAATCAAGTTTTCCCAGCTTAGGAGGTTGTACTTTCTTAGAATTGCACAATGGTGGAATTGCTTTGGTTTTTTGTCTAAAATTTTAAGTGTCTGTTTATACAAGGACTGTATTGGTTTCAATGTAATGTGGTTAGCCTGAGACCAGCTCGTCAAACAGTAGGTCATGTGAGAAAAAATCATTGAATGCATGTACATCTTGGCTGCTTCGGTGGACATGGAGTTTCTGATAAATCTGAAGTTGGCAAGATTGAGTTTAATCAGTTTACAGACTTTTTTTATATGTGCCCTGAATTTAAGGTTGGAGTCAAGAAGAATGCCAAGGTATTTAAATTCTTTTACAATCTGTAACTTCTCTCCTGACACAAGAATATCTGGGTCTTCAGTAGTCATATGTTTTAGTGAAGAACATACTGGCAGTTTTAGACATGTTAAGTTGGAGACAGCACTGATTAAGCCATGCTGTAATTTTGACCATAGCGTTTGAGTTTGGCAGCAACTTCTGCTTTTGTCAAACCATGTACATACACAACAGTGTCGTCGGCATACATTTGGATGTGAACCTCAGGACACACAGATGGCAAGTCATTAATATACAAACAAAATAAAAGTGGGCCCAGTATAGATCCCTGCGGGACACCAGTGGACAAGCAGAGGGTGTCAGATTGATGGTTATGTATTCGCACAGTTTGAGATCGGTTGGAGAGATATGATTCTACCCATTTAAGGGCATCAGCAGAAAAATTAAAGGTGGGTAACTTGGAAAGAAGAACCCTGTGATTCACAGTGTCAAAATATACAATAGGCCCAGGGCCGGCTCAAGGCACAGGCCGTACAGGCAGCTGCCTGGGGCGCCATGTCGGCTAGGGGCGGCAGGTCGCCCTAACAAAACAAAAAAATAATAATAATAAATCGCTGGTGGCTGGTGAGCGCCCTTTCCTCCCAATGAGCAAATAAACAAAAAAGAAATACACTTTGCACCCCTGTTCTGTTCCTCACACAATGTTTCATCTGGCCTGCACTTTGACAGAGATGCTGTTACTGAGGTGGGGGATACGATGCCTGGCTGCTTGCTGAAAGTGGGGGTTATGTGCGCGCATCACAGGCAACCCAAGAGACGTGCTGTCGCCTGTCGGGTCAAGCGCAGGTGACGGGGTCAGAGAGGCACACACTACTGATGCAGTCAGGCAGAGAGCCAACACCAGCGTGACGCGAGATAGATATCAGATCGATGACAGATTTTATATTTGCACAATGACTTTGAAAAGGCACAAGCCTTCAGGTGTGCAGGGGAGAAAACGGAGGGAGGAGGAGGAGGAAAATAGAGCCCAATTAAGAGGTAGGCTATGTCATCAAAATGCCGTTTTGTTGTGTTTCTGTGTTATTGTAGGAGGCTAGGGAGCTAACTAGCTAAGTAATAAACAAGCTAATGCTAGCTAGATAATGCGATGCTAAGAGCTACTGCTAGACTCATACAGATTGAAGGATGAATGCATGCTGATGCTGAGTTACCCTCACATTTTGGCTTGAAGCTTATTAGTACCCACCTGTAGTTATTACCAAAACTAGGCTACTACACCTGAATTGCAGAGTTGCAAAACCCTCATGCTTGCCTTGAGTCTCAAGCTTTATTATTAGGCTACCAAAATTAGTAGTAGGCTACAATATTATATCAGTGATAATAATGTGGCTAGCTATCCATAAAAATCGATTTAAGTTGTTTGACCTACAGCTGCTTTTGTTTGTAATAGGCTGATAACTGTACCTGTCTGTACAGATACACTCAGTAAATTTTGGCAAAAGCCCCCAGACTGTTAACAATTGTGCTAAAAGTGAGGTTTCTTACCATTTTCTCTTATCCTCCCTGTTTAAATGAGACTTTGGTAAGTGATTTGTTTGAGAAAGTGATTTTATTTGAAAAAAAAAATAAAAAAATCATTTTTGTCTTGAATCCATGATCTGATTGATGTTTGTTGGGGGGCACCAAAATGCCAATCTCGCCTAGGGCACCAAAATGTGTAGAGCCGGCCCTGAATAGGCCATATAAAAACATACATAAAAAGCCCAGGTGACTTTTATGGAACCTATAAATCGGAAGATGAATGTCAGTCCCTATCGTCGCAGAAACATTGAGGGTAACTGGTATCAAGGAAGTTTAGAATTATATGCCTCCTTGCTTTTAACCCGTTATGTCTTAAAGTGTAATGTTCCAGTTTAATGTTGTTAGAACCTCCAGTTTCGATCCACGTTTATTTCAACCTATGTGTAATGTATTAAGACACTAAATAAAAGTCATACTTATATTCAATTCGGTTATACACTTACATTTTTATGTTACTATTGTATCGCTGAGTTATCAGTAATCACCTCCGTCAATCTACCTTCTCATATGCACAACAACACACCATGTACGCCATAGCATATGTGGAGGTGATTATTAACCGTAGGCATCATGTTAAAACTTAATTTTCTGATCATTTTATATCTAATTCTCATTAATACAGTTACTTCCATAACTTCATCTTCAGTGGGTCCATTTTCAATATCTTAAAGAATAGTTAATACAATTCATTCTAACCAGTCAGACCAAAACAATGATGTAACGTTTAAACTCGTGATACACTGCGTATCCTTACCTGCGTATGCTGTCTTCACCAAAGAAAGAAAAGTTGCTATAACGAATAACTCCATTTCTTTAGCTCCCTTCGAAGCGATTTCCGTCACACTGTACTAAGGCTTCCTCACTGTGTAAATGTTAACCTTCGATCTATGACTATAGGCGTGCAGGGAGATTTTTTTGACCAATGGGCAATGCTGTCAAGCGGTAGCGGGGGCAGGATTTAATTCGTGGGTGGGCCAAATTATAGATTGAGATAATGTCGCATTCTTTTAGTTTAAATAGGACAATACGCTGGTAAAGTAATAACGCTTTTTTTCGTAAACCGAGTGCTCAGAGACATGCTTTCCTCAATTTGTCAAATAAAGGCTATAGAATGACCATAGAATTTGAGGTTAACCGTGAAAATAATCAATATCATTGTTTTTATTGCAACACAAAATAACAATAGCCCCCCAAAAATCACAAACATTCTGGTCTAATCTTTTCATCAAAAATGACATCATTAGTCAGTTTTTCCCTACAAATATTCACGGAACAGCTGTTCAGTGGACTTTTGTTTGTCATTTACTGCTTTCTCGTAGGCCTATTCATTTACAGTAATCATTTTACTTAGTGTAATCATTTGTCTTTAATATTGCAGCACAAAATAACAATCAATATAAATTCATGCATGCATACGTGACAGTCCCAACCTTTTACTCAAAACCACAGTTCATTCAGTCCGTTTTCCGACTTAATTTCAAATAACAGGTCAGAAATATTTGCGTAGCCTACGCTAACCATTTTTGCGATAAGTGCTTTCTTTGACTACAAGTGCTTTTGATTTAAAATTTTTTGATCGCTGGATTTGTCCGAGTTGACATGCCTGCAGCTTGTTAATTGCTTTTCCATTAACAATAACGCTACCACTGTTTCATTTTCACGACTTCAAATATTACAGGAATATTCACGTCACACTTACAATTGCTTTTCGATATTAACAATGCTACACTAAATCAATAGGTTTTTTTGTCTGACACACATAGTTTACTATCAGATTAAAGTTGGTCTATTTGTGAATTTCATCGACTATGAGATGTGTCCTTTAAAGGAGGAGGCGCCGGGGTTTGGTTTTGAAAATGTTTATCACCTCATCATAATCTAACCTGTCGGTTAGATCTCTCTCAAAGGTTAAGAGGCTGAGAGAGTTCAGGCGAGCAGTGAGCATGGAACTTCTGTTCGCGGTCTTGATTCGGTTGACGCTTGAAAAAAGACGCTCAACAGTAGGCTACAGGTTGTCATTGGCGGGGTGATCAAGACGCTACTGCTCTCGTGCCTGTTGCATGCCTGCTGAATGTGTTTCCAGTCGCTATAACCACGTTTAACCGATGCCTCTGCTGTGTCCCCACGTCCAAAATGTATGCACATTTGACAATAAATGGCATTTCTTGAAATTCTGTATTCCAGCCATTTGAATTTGTGCTACCAGTGCAACGCAAAACTACGGGACTTACGCGATTTCACTGTCCCAGGATAGCGTTGCAAAGTGGGTTGCGTTGGCAGCTCATTTATTGAGGCTAAATCCTAGGGGGGGTAGTGGAGGGTGAATCTGGCTCTGGTGAGTAGAATCTGGCTCTGTGACGTGCACAAATGCTGGTATCTATGTGTTTCATTCTGAATCTCTTTTATTGTAATGCTTTCTCTGCATTTTATTCTTGCCGTGTAAAAATGAGAGAAAGCTGAATTGACTTATTATTATTTGATTAACAGATGTGTACCACAGTAATAACGTGTACTCTATGGGACGTATTGGATGTGTATGCAAACGTGTCGAAAGTAGTCTGTATCAGAACCAAAAATGGTACAGGATGCTGTCCCGGTCAATTAAGTTAAATCACTGTTCAATTCATTTCATTTGGTTTTGCTTACAATGCTCCCATCTGCTGGTTTCATGAGGCATAACACTCGTCTGCTCAAAAGTGTACAAACAAATATAATTTTAACCAGTTTAAGAAAAAGTGTTTCACTGCACAGATGGGTCAATGACAAATAAGGCCTCCAAAAAGTAAAAAAAAAAAGTTTGTTCAAAATAGATAAAATGCATATTTCTGAATCTGTGACAATGTGCTTAAACAAGCCTCATTTGTTAAATAACATTTCAATGTGTTTAAATTCATTTTTGACTGTATTTTTAACTTGACTGACCAAAAAATGTCAGGTGGCGCAACCAAATATTTGTAAAATTATTTATATTTTTCTATTATTTATTATTTATTTATTTGAAGTGAAATCTTGGTCAAGTATCTATTAGAGTGTCTATAGTGCCTTACAGATTTGTTTTTTTGGGGGTTGATTATTATATTAACAATAATTTAAGATTACTGCATTCTAAGGGTCAGTTATTTAGTATTTTTAACATCCAACGTGTATAACATATTTAACTTGAAACGAATAAACATTTTAGAGCATCTTGAAGCTTTAATAACATTATTTATTTCATATAGTGGCATTCTTACGGTTTGCCACCTGACTTACAGGTTGCGCCACCTGACTTTTGCAACTGATTTCAAATTAAACAGGCTTCTACTTGGACACCTGCATTAGCTTTGACCTATGCTAGCAATAGCATACAAATCATTTAAAAACAGAATAAGTAGTTTTATGATAAAATAACATTTTCCTAGTTTTACATTGGTTGTACCACCTGACATGGAAAGTGTACCATCCTACCTATGAGGTGAACGTAGCTATTTTTATCAATATTTGAGAGAGCTCCCGCAAACCTTTTCAGTCAGCCATGGATGTCAGATAGGGTCCTCTGGATGATGCAACATCTGGCTGATGCAATAGCCTCTTGACTTCAAAATAAAACTCCCATGTTTACGGTTGTGCCACCCTGTCATTTGAAAAGCACAAATTGCGGACAAAAGTTCCTCAATTATCTCAATAGCTTTAAAACTATTGTTATTTGTAAAATTGTGTTTATTTGAAAGGTTTCAAACATAAAATCATGCCACAGTATTTTATATTGAATTTATTATGATTAAAATACCACTTTTTACAGTTTTCTTAATCTGTTCCTTTGCTCGGACGGTTTGCGCCACCTGACATTTTGGGGTTTGAGATGCCAAAACACAAAGTAATATATATTATTTGAATGTACTGAAAATTGATTCAAACTAAACATGTTTTATATAATAAAATCATATATGACTTGAATTGATTAATTTATTTTTAAATTGAAATAATGAACTCGGACACAAAAATATGCATGTCATGTCATTGACCCAGATGCAAACTTTGGCTGCATGAACCCGGAAAGATTAAATGAGTGTAGCTTGGTTGGCGCAAGTTTATTAATTTGGTTTGCAGTGGCCAAAAACACTTCCACTCACTTGCCTGAAGAAAAACAAAACAAACAAACAAACATTTTTTGGTTTATGATGCAGTGCTAAATAGGTTTCCATGTTTAATTGCTAATGTTGCAAACTGTTTCAAACTGATTTAGCCCAAATTTATTTCGCTTATAAATCCGTAAAGCCCCGCTGTGGGTGTTGCCCTGACGTCACCTGACGCGAGCTTTTGCAGGTCATGGTTCTAACTTGCGCTCACCCTCTCCCTCCATCTCTACACCTCCTTCCCCATCTTTGTCTGCCCCCGCAGCAGCATTGATCCTCTCCATCTCCTCTTCGTTTTTCGTAGCGCTGCTGCATCCTGGCTCGCAGATTTCCCGTCGCCTCCAGGTGAGGACGCCAACGACGACGATGAGCAGAACAGCGATCAGAGCTGTGAGCGATGCTCCTAATATGAGTGCAACGTTCGGCCCCGGCTGAGACTCTGTAGGAAGAACATTCCATTTACATTTACATTTGAGGCATTTAGCAGACGCTCTTAACCAGAGTGACTTACACAGATTACATTTCTTTACATGCAATTCATTTATACAGCTGAATATTTTACTGAAGCAATTCAGGTTAAGAACCTTGCTCAAGGGTGCAATGGCAGTGCTGTTATGTCCCTCTACTGCAGCATCTATGGTAATGCTGGACTATGTGGTTGCTACGCATGCGGTAGTGGGTGGAGCCATGAACTCGTGTGGGTGTCGTGGCTACAGAGTTTTTTCAATAAGCAACAAGCTACTAAATGCAAACGTGCTGTCCCAGTTCTCTCCTTCAAACATAATATTGGCAACGAGAATGGCACCATCGCCCCCGCTTCAGCCCCTCAACTGGCCAGCTAAGCCCTGGGAGTATCTGCAGCTGGACATCTGCGGCGAGCTACATGGTGTGCCTCACCATCAGCGTTTCCTGATTGTTGCATATGATCTGCACTCTAAATGGCCTGAAGTGGCCTCCGTTGGATTGGTGACGTCCCGTGCTGTTGTGGACTTCCGGGATTCCCTCTTCGCTCGCTGGGGTCTGCCTCGGGTTCTGATGACGGATAATGGGCCTCAGTTCATCTCTGCTGAGTTCACCTCCTTCCTGGCAGACCGGGGCATCTGCCATATCCGCACTGCATTCTACCACCCTCAGGCTAACGGGGGTGTGGAGCGGCTGAATCAAACGTTGAAGAGTGGAATCAGAGTTCACCTCGCGGATGGCTGCCAGTTCTCCACTGCTGTGCTTCAAACGTTGTTGCACTATAGGGCTACAAAGCACACCCCCACTGGTTGCTTACCAGCATCCCTCATGCTAGGCCAGGAGCTACAGCTTCCCCTGGACAGGCTCCGACCTCACACAGCTCCTGCCTCCCCTGCTTCTGCTCACAGCACGGTCTCCTCTCGCCAGTGGCGGATGAAACACAGCTATGACATGTCCAGGAGGGTGAAAGCGCCCAACTTTGGCGCCTCAGATTGGGTCAGAACTAGACGACTCCATCGTGATCACAAGCTCAGCTACTTTTGGTCATCACCTATACAGATCCACAGTCAACTCGGGCCTGCCATGTTCCACCTTACATGGTAAGGTGTCACTGAGTTTCACTCTTGAATGTAAAAAAAAAGATAGTTATTTTCATAGAGGAGAGATCTGATATTGCATCTTGGGTAAGATTCTCGATACAAAACCATTGCCAAACGTAGAGAGCCTCACAATTGCGTGGGTTTCTTTGCAACAATTTCGGATACAAGAAAAATAACAAGTGAAACTCTTTCGCTTGCGGTTTCAGTTTTTCAACATTTTCCCGAAATCCTTAGATAACATTTATAAATCTGCATTTTTCCTTTCCAAGATTCAATCTTCTGCTTCTAATCCTTGTAAACTCTACTCTATGTTCTCCTCTTTCCTCACCCCTCCTCCTCCACCACCCCCCTCCTCTCTAAACACGGATGACTTTGCATCCTTCTTTCGTGAGAAGGTCGATGACATTCGCAACTCCTTCCCCCCATCCTCTCCCTCATCCAACCCTCCCTCACCCACCTCGCTACCTAAACCTCTCACCCCTCTGTCCTCCTTCTCACCCCTCCCTGACTCGGACATCCTTCAACTTGTTCACTCCCACTGTCCCACCACCTGCCCTCTCGATCCCATTCCTTCCCCCTCTTCCAGTCCATTGCTATGGACATCTTCCCCTTTGTCTCCAATGTTATCAACTCCTCTCTTTCCACTGGCTCTGTCCCCTCTTCCCTCAAAAGCGCCCATGTCGTCCCCCTCCTTAAAAAACCCTCTCTGAATCCTGCTGTCATTTCCAACTACCGACCTATCTCTCTCCTCCCTTTCCTCTCCAAAACACTAGAGCGGGCTGTATATAACCAACTGTCTGCTCATCTCCTACAGAATGACCTGCTTGATCCTAACCAATCAGTTCAAGGCAGGCCACTCCACAGAGACTGCTCTCCTTGTGGTCACAAGGTCCCAAGTCCCAATCCCTTCGCTCCGTCCTCCTCCTCCTCGACCTGTCAGCTACATTTGATACCGTGGACCACCAGATCCTGCTCTCATCTCTCGTCGAGATGGGAATCTCTGGATCTGCACTGACAGGGTTCAAGTCCTACCTAGCTGACCGGTCCTACCAGGTGGCCTGGAGAGGATCCCTCTCCTCTCCCCACACCCTCTCTACCGGAGTCCCACAGGGCTCGGTGCTAGGCCCAGTCCTATTTTCCATGTACACTAAGTCACTTGGTTCTGTTATCTCTGCTCATGGTTTTTCTTTACACTGTTATGCTGTCTCTCCTTCTTCCATCTGAGACGCAGGTCCCAGCACGGATCTCTGCATGCCTGGCTGACATCTCTGCCTGGATGTCCGTCCACCACCTGAAGCTGAACCTGGTGAAGACTGAGCTGCTCTTCCTTCCAGCGAAGGGCTCCTCGATGGTTGATGCTTCAATCACCGTGGAAGGCTCCATAGTGTCTCCGTCCCAGTCTGCTAGGAGTCTTGGAGTGACCCTGGACGACCAGCTGTGCTTCTCGGGCCACACAGCAGCGATCACCCGGACCTGTCGATTCTCCCTCCACAACATCCGGAGGAATCCGACCGTTCCTCACCCAAGAGGCCACACAACTCCTGGTCCAGGCCCTGGTGATCTCGCATCTGGACTACTGCAATTCCTTGCTGGCAGGCTTAACGGCCTGCGCCATCAAGCCGTTGCAACTAGTCCAGAATGCTGCCGCACATCTGGTGTTCAATCAACCCAAGTTCCCCCACGCCACCCCACTCACTCTCCTCTCTGCACTGGCTCCCCATCTGCATCAGATTCAAATCACTGGTGCTTGCCTTTCAGGCGGGTAGAGGAACTGCTCCCCCCAACCTCCAGGCACTCATCACACCCTACACCCCAGCCAGACCCTCCGCTCAGCCTCCTCCCACTGTCCCATCCCTCCGGGTGCCCGGCAGCTGCTCCTCGCGGTCTCGCCTCTTCTCTGTCCTGACCCCTCGGTGGTGGAATGACTTTCTGCAATCGGTCAGGACCACGGAATCACTTGCGATCTTCCGCAAGAGACTCAAAACCCACCTTTTCAGACTCCACTACCACTGAATTCTGTACATCTAGCCTATTGTCATCACCACTGCCGACTTGCTCAACACTGCTTGTATATGTATCCCTGCCTTCTCATTTAATAAAAAAATAAAAAAATAAAAATTACTAACCTTTTCCTTCCCAGTGATACAGGTTTGGTATGCAGCTGCCTACAATGATGTCTATCACTGTATTACTGCATTGATTTTGTGCGCAAACTATGATTGTTCCTACATGTAAATGTAAATGTTATGAAGGCATATATATATATATGGATTGATCTGAAAAAATGGAAGCTGCATAAGCTTCTTTCTTATTATGAGAACAATAATATTTAACATACTTATCATGAAGATACTCTTACGAAAGAGTAAGAGAAAGTTCTGAAGTAAAATCATGATGTTTTTTCTGCAGTGTCCAGAGTGTCCTACCCCAGGTGATGTCCAGCTTGTTGTCCATGCTGACGTGTCTGACGGTGCAGGTGTAGACGTGTCTCTGGCTCAGCTCCTCGGCGCTGACACTCAGGCTGCGCCTCAGCTGATACGTCCCATCCCCATTGGGCAGAGTATCACCGATGGTCATCTCCTGGTCCGGGATTGGTCGGCCATCCCTCTGCAGGGTCAGCTCGATGTGTCGTGGGTAGAATCCCGTGGCCAGGCACGTCACCTCAGCCCCACCAGCACCCCCAACTTGTTTCTGCAAAACTCTGACCCTGGGACGCACTGGGGGGGGAAATGACATCACAGTTGCTCATGAATTAGATAAAACTATAGAGGTTCAACCGCTAATCTACATCATGCTAATGGAAAGGTCTCAACGGGTCAAGCTTCAGTTTATGCACTGAGACCTGAAGCCATTGTGAGTTTTACTGCTCAAAGCCAATTCTGTAATAAGCCACTTCACAATTTCAAAGCAGGTTTTGTTATTTTGTTCTTAATAATAAAGGCAAGAATTATTTAAAAAGTTGCATACAATCATTTAACAGTCAGACAATGGTGAATAAAATACCATCCGAAGTGGATTCATGGTGCTTTTGAGAGCTGCATGTGATGGCAGTTTTGATCTATATTTTTGGAGGCCTAATCTTGAAATACCAGCATATGCGAGAGGGTCAATATGTGTAAGTGTAAATCAATCAACATCATTTCAGAATATAGATCTAAAATGTCTTGCATCGTTGTGCATACTGTTGGGCCTGTGTAATGTGTAATCACATTATAAGATTTGGATTTTGAGTGGACAGTATGTAAAGAACAGAAGAACAGGTGTGTTTTGTGTGTGCTGATCAGTGTAATCAGAATGGCAGCTTGTCTCTACCCTCAGAGTGTGGAGTCCCGTATACTCATACTGACAGATTCATAAGAGCCTCTTCTGTCCACTGATTTACTGACAGTATAATTATTTGGCTCAACGTGGATCAGGGGGCCAAAAGCTCTATCCAGGGGCCTAGAGAAGACCCAGACACAGCCCAGATGAGAAGTGGGTGTGGAAAAGCACTTGGCACTGGCATGCACTAGCTCGCTCATCTTTGGCCCGATAATGGGAAGCCGGCTAATAGCGGTCTATGGGGTGTTTCAGAAGAGTTCATAACCGCATAATGATGTTGGTGCTCCTAATATAATCCCCCTGCATGATCACGCTATTGTGCACCTACCTGCACTGTCATTAAAATGGCTCATCATTCGATTTAGTTTATTTTTGAGGCTGTGAACGTTGTGTGGGATGGCCATGCGCTTGACCTCCGCGTCAGGCACGTTCCCGTCTTGCTGCCGCCGCGACACCAACGCCCTGTCCATGCTGTCGTAGTACTCCACCAAGACATCATCCACCATGCCCATAAGCATTAACTCCGGGAAAGGGCTCGGTCCTGCAGTCAGCGTGATGAAGTACCAAAAGGAATGGGAACCTGCACATGTAAATATCACGTGTCAGATTGTCACGAGTTGTTGCCTGGCATGCTTCAATTCAGCTGCACAAAAGTGAGCCCGCACATTTTTACATTGATCCAGAAAAGAATGGTAATATCCCGTCTGCCTTTTACCACGGTGGAGCGCGTGTTCATTTGATTTTTCTGTTTGTATTTTAAGAATCCCCTTATAATGGCATGCAAATAGTGAGGTGGTTCAAACTAACAAAATTGGACATATATATATTTTTATATTGTAGCACCGTGGCCCCTCCCCCCTACATGCAGTTGTCTGTGTCTATTCCCCCTCGTGTGTATGTGTTTGTGTCACCACCTCCCCTTCCCCTTGTGTGTGTCCTGTCACCTGTCACTCATATGCAGGGGCGTAGCACACAATTCTGGGCCCTATACATATGCAGTCTTGTGGGCCCCCTTCCCCTCTTGACTCATGACTCTCACGCATCTTTCAATTTTTTTTCATTGAATCAACAACTATACACATGAATCTGTAGTGGTTATTATGGTAATCGCTAATGAACTGCTTATACCACATTTAAACAAATAATACTGAAAAAATATCTGTGATATGTGCTTCTTTTAAATCTCACAATTCAGCCCTCCTTTCTCAAGAGAAAGATCACATCTTCTTCCTGCTCACTCTCTGTTACAAGGACAGGCCCCTCTACAAGCATGAAGCATACAGGATTGATATTAGCCTCTTAACCTGCTTATAATATACAATGAAACAGGCTACAGGCTAGATTCTGCTTAATTTACCAGTTAGCTAGCTAACTATCATAATGTAGCTAGCTACGTTAGCTTGTCTTGTTATAGAACTGGATCAAATGAGTCTTCAAAAACAAAGTTTCGCGCATTTCAACAAAAATTAGTATGTTATCCATTTGATTGCTTTCAATCGCATGAAACGTTAACGTCGCGATTTAAAAAAATTGACGTTATCCATTTGAAGTTCAATCTAAACAACGTGTTAACGCTGACGATAGTTCAATCTAAACCACTCTTAAACAGTGTTAAACAGTGTTAGCAAGTTGCTTAACTTTCTTTTGAAAGAAATTAGTGAGCAGTTGTTTTCCCTCAGTTTGCCTTTTTCTCTTTCTTTTTCTTTTTTGATACCCCGACTTCACTTTCTTCTGGAAAGACATGATTGACTGAAACTTGCGGGCTCCAGCATCAGCACCAGTCAGCGTGATTAGCCGTGTTTGGCGACAAAATCTTAGTGTAGGTATGTTACAAAATGTTGAGATATTATAAATCTAGTGAAATTTATACCACCAGAAATGTGCATATTGACCCCTATTGTTTTTCAATGATCTTGAAACAAACGCTGTGATTCAATAACATAAATGCCCATAACTTTCTTGAAAATAAAGATAATTGCATTAAATATTCAGTAATTACAGATTGAAGCATTCTAAAAAATATATGATTTATCTTAATTTGAATTATCTAAAAAGGCGGCACGGTGGTGCAGTGGATAGCACTGTCGCCTCACAGCAAGAAGGTCTCGGGTTCGAATCCAGGAGGGGGGCCTTTCTGTGCGGAGTTTGCATGTTTCTCCCGTGTCCGCGTGGGTTTCCTCCGGGTACTCCGGTTTCTTCCCACAGTCCAAAGACATGCATGTTAGGCTAATTGGAGAGTCTAAATTGCCCGTAGGTATGAGTGTGTGAGTGAATGGTGTGTGTGCCCTGCGATGGATTGGCGACCTGTCCAGGGTGTATTCCTGCCTCTCGCCGGAACGCATGCTGGGATAGGCTCCAGCCCCCCCCCCCCCGCGACCCTGACCAGGAATAAGCGGCTTAGATAATGGATGGATGGATGGAATTATCTAAAATTGCATTACATAATCAATTAATCACATAATTACATGTTGCGCACACGCCGCGACACGGCAAAAACCACGGCAGGCAGTGAGCATTTGGGCAAAGATATCTCACATTCCGGGTAAAAAATATCGCATTTCGCGACAGATTTCAATTAAATTTCACCAGAAACAAGATAAAATGTTATTTTAACGTCCTGGATACGTTTTATTTAGTCCTGAACTTGCGATATATCATTTTGAAAGCACTAAACACGAGTCTGACACTGAAGTGCAGCGTATGACCAAACCGAGCAATGTTTAATCAAATTTCGGAAACAAGATGGAGGATCGAATTTTCAACTACGTTATATCGCAGACATATGGTGAAAAAAATAACCGACAGCCCTTGAAAAGCCTGCATTTTTGGGGTACGGTCATAGTCTCTCGTAATCGCTCGCACAGTGACACAGGCACATCTAGACCGCCGCTGCGCACGGGAATTGTAACATACCTACTTATTGCAGGGGGGCGGACTAAACCATTTGCGCTTTTGAGAGGGGAGAGGGGAGGGGGCCCAGAGAGCCTCCAATATTTTTATGGATACAAAGTTCAGTCTCTCAACCTATTTATTCAGCCAATATAATTTAGTAATGACAGTAATTGCTTAGAAATTTTAAATTGCAGACAAATGTTTTTTTTCCATTTCAGGCATTTCAAGGGCCCTCCCCCACTTGGGGCCCTAGGTAGTCAGTCCCCTTTTCCCCGCTACGACGCCTCTGCTCATATGTTCTGTGTCACATTTGATTTGAGGTCAGGGGGAATAATTAGGGAATTAGATAGGGCATTGTTTTTTGTATGGGGAGGGGTTAAGGGGGTAAGTAAGGAGAAGACAGACATTTATATAGGCAGAGTTGTGTTTTAATCGAATAGCTAGAGTGACGTCATTATTTTTTGGCAAGTTAAGACAACTCGTTTTGCCCGTTCCAGCCTGAAGAATTATAGAGAATAAATCAATTCACTTAAGGTACTCGCCGTCTTCCGCCTCCCCTTTCGGCCCAGCCACGACGCTACAATATACATATACAATAGGCCTATATAAAAACATAGATAAAAAGCCCAGGTGACTTTTATGGAACCTATAAATCGGAAGATGAATGCCATTCCCTATCGTCGCGGAAACATTGAGGGTAACTGGTATCAATAAAGTTTAGAAGTATATGCCTCCTTGCTTTTAACCCGTTATGTCTTAAAGTGTAATGTTCCAGTTTAATATTGTTAGAACCTCCAGTTTCGTTCCACGTTTATTTCAACCTATGTGTAATGTATTAAGACACTACCTTAAAGTCATACTTATATTCAATTCGGTTATACACTTACATTTTTATGTTACTATTGTATTGAGTTATCAGTAACCAGTAATCACCTCTCATGCACAACACACCATGTACGCCATAGCATACGTGGAGGTGATTATTAACCGTACGCCTCATGTAAAAACTTAATTTCTGATCAGTTTATATCTAATTCTCATTAATACAGTTACTTCCACAACTTCATCTTCAGTGGGTCCATTTTCAATATCCTAAAGAATAGTTAATACAATTCATTCTAACCAATCAGACCAAAACAATGATGTAACTTTTAAACTCGTACACTGCGTATCCTTACCTGCGTATGCTGTGTTCACCAAAGAAAGAACAGTTGCTATAACTAATAACTTCATTTCTGCTCTCCCTTCGAAGCGATTTCCGTCACATTGTACTAAGGCTTCCTCACAGTGTAAATGTTAACCTTCGATCTATGACAATAGGTTTACAGGGAGATTTTTATGACCAATGGGCAATGCTGTCAGGTAAGACGCCTTATATGGGGCATTCTACCGAAGTGCGGTCCCACAACAAGAAAAACTATTTAACAAAACAATTAAGTATTCAGACATAGATATGTCAAACCCAAACCCTGACCCCTAAAATTAAATGTATGTAAATAACACTTACATTTTTTTAAAGATTTTTTTCAATGGTGTAATTTCAAAGATCTTTATGATTAAGTTTAAACAGAAGTTGAAAGATTTAGATTTATTGTGGGTTTAATTTTTAAATAAAAAAACTATACTAAATAAATCTTGTCCCAAGTTTTCATGTCACTACCGAAACACAAGAGTTTTAGTCCATTGGCTGAGCCTGGTTTTTAGCCACACCCCTGCATTTTTGACCAGGCAGTGACACTGCCTCCCTGTCCCTCATGGCTGCATGGTAAGTAGCTAAATCCCATACAAATGTGTTCCAAAGTGTGAAAATCGGTGTGTAACTTTAAGAATTGTCACCACCGAACACATATTCTCTTCAATTAGATAAGTAAACTTTTTGGGGTTTTATGCAAAATATTATGTTTTTATGTGTGTACACCTCTTCAAAGTGGATGCTAGCAAAACGGAATGTTCAATCATTTATTTTCAGTGTTTCCTTTACCATTGCTTTGGAGGGACCTCCCGTCCATCCTGAAAAACCCCAGAAGCAAAAAATAGCGGACTTTTAGATCGCTAATATTTTTAGCATAAGTCAATAGAGTTTAACATAGCGGACATTTTTGACTGAGCGAGAGATGATGACACATTTGTCAATGTTTTCTTCTTCTTCTCTTTTACATTTACATTTTACATTTTAAGCATTTAGCAGACGCTCTTATCCAGAGCGACTTACAAGATGTGCATTAATACAAGGTAAGAACAATCATAGTTAGCGCACAAGATCAGTGCAGTAATACAGCAATAGACATCATTGCAGGCGTCTGCGTATCATACCTGTAACACTGGGAAAGAAAAGGTTAGTGTTTTTTTAATAGTGTAGAACAAGTAAACAGTGGTGACGACAGATTGACTAGATGGACAGTGTTCAGTGGTAGTGGAGTCTGAAGAGGTGGGTGTTGAGTCTCTTGCGGAAGATTGGAAGTGATTCCGCAGTCCTGACCGATTGCGGGAGGTCGTTCCACCAGCGAGGGACCAGGACAGAGAAGAGGCGAGACCGCGAGGAGCGGCTGCCAGGCGCCCGGAGGGATGGGGCAGTCAGTTTGCCAGAGGAGGCGGAGCGGAGGAGTCTGGGCGGGGTGTAGGGAGTGATGAGTGACTGGTGGTATGGGAATGTTTTTACTGAACCCACTTGGGCAATTATTTTCCATTGATAAGTAATGTTTGTACTTTAAATGGTTATGGATGAACAATTATGTCTTCAAAAATAAAATTATTTTATTGACCACAAAACATTTGTGTTTGTAATATTCCCAACATAAGGCATGTTATGAGTCAAGATTAAGCAATAAGGTTGAGGGAATATGATACAACCTTGCAAACAAAATACTGTGGTCACTACCGAAACACTGCAGTCACTACCGAAACACTGGGTGTTTTGTAAAAAAGAAAGTATATTGAGTTATAAACTAAAATGTTATGATACTGATTGGTTAAATGTATGTTCAATTTCATCAATCATTAACTCTGAAATCAATATGATCAGTGTTATGCATTTTACAGAGAAAGATTGCATTTAGATTTTGATGAATTGTATAAATTGAACTTTGAAATTTGGTAAAAATGTAATTTTTATTGATTTAATTGTGAAACCCTTCAAGAATAAAAAAAACGATTTAGAGAAGGGAAGGAAACACAATCTTAACAGGTTAATATAATACTTTTTTACTATAGTGTATTACTATGTTTCGGTAGTGACAATTTTTGGGAGAGGAAAAACATTCCAAGAGTCTGAAAATACAATATAAAAATTGACGGTACTTTTACTAGATATATGTACTTTAGCTATGGTACAATATATATATACGGACAAAGTTTTAGGAATAAAACAAAATTTCAAAATATTTCCAACCTGACTTTGAACCAATTCGGTAGAATGGCCCATATATCCCTCTGGTTGCAGTACAAGAAAGATGTTGAAAATGTGTGCCTTGTGAACTATGTTTTTTTAAAATGTAAAACGAATAGAATTTGCATGATTCTCTGGGTTATTGGGTTCAGCTATATAGCATCATGAAACTTATTCTATTTGTGTCCCAGTACGAATACAAATGATATCCTATACATTCTGGGCGTATATAAGATATAATATAAAACTTTAAAATAAATACCACCACACTATCAATGTAAAATAACGCATTGAATCAGTATGATCAGACAATCTAATGTAGCTCCATTAACAAAGTATAACGATCCGTGATGTAGCTAGTATCAACTTTATCATTCAAAAGTATTGTAACATAATTTAATGGTGAAATGTTGAGTAGGCCTTGGTTTCTTAAACACGTATGGTTAGTCTGGCAGTGTTCATGTATAGGTGTCATAAAATGACAACACCCCAGTGTGTCAGTGGACTTGTCATATCTTGGGTTTGGAGGTGTTAAGTTGTGGAACAGTACTTTGCTCTCGTGTTTCTCTCGATTTCCATTCTCTTTTCATTCATAGTCATTGAGGCGCACATGCTTGTCTCTCAAGCTACCTATGAAGGACATAAACAGGTTAATTAAAAGGACTCTTCACTTCTTCCTCTTCCTCGCCTTTGTCCCATTGCTTGCAGGTATCGGACCTGATGGGCACATTGCCTTCAATGAGCCCGGATCCAGCCTTGTCTCCAGGACGTGAGTGAAGACCCTTGCCAAGGACACCATCCTCGCCAATGCCAGGTTTTTTGGGAATGACCTGTCCAAAGTCCCCACCATGACCTTAACTGTCGGTGTGGGAACAGTGATGGATGCCAGAGAGGTACAATGTATATCATAATTAAATGTGTACAGTGATGCAATAATAATATATTGAATGCTATAATAATGTGTGCAGTACATACAATCTGTATGATGTCATAATAATAATGGTGAGTTATAGACTGCAGTAGTCAAATCAAATCAAATCAAATCAAGTTTATTTGTATAGCGCTTTTCACAACAGAATTGTCACAAAACGCTTAACAGAGGGGGAACCCAGGCCTAGACCCCCAAAAGCAAGCCTAACGGCAACAGTGGCAAGGAAAAACTCCTAGGTAGGGAGAAACCTTGGGAGGAACCAGACTAAAAGGGGGGAGCCCATCCTCTTCTGGCCGGCACAGGGTATGTCCAAAAAGACCATGTCATGGTCAGTCCAAGGTTAGTCTGAGTTAGGTAGTCAGCGGGGGGCTAAACCACGCGGAGAGGGTCCAGATCCAGGAACTGGGGTTGGCGTGGGGGTGAGGGTTGATGGGGGCAGCTCACACTTCTCGCAGGATCTGGGGCTTGGGGGCAGGTGCCCCCGAGTCAGAGGCCGAGGCAGAGAGGAGAACATGCAGTCAGAAAAAAAAAGCAGTGCTATAGCCAGTAGCATTATGTAAGAGCAGGGAGCACAAGCATAGGAAATATACAGATAGCCCCAACAGGTGTAAGCTATGGCAGCATATCTATTAGGAGAGGGACAGAGAAAACACGCAGCCATGTGAGAGTTCCAAACAATCCACACCTGATCAAGGATAACCAGCATAACAGTGGTGGTAACACATTGAGGAGGTGACAGTATGGAAAGTTTCTCACTCCATAAGACACTAAGGCACGGCCTTCTCCATCTCTCCACCTAGACTATGTTTGGCAGTAAGCTAGGCTGAAAAGATATGTTTTTAATCTACACTTAAAAATTGAAACTGTGTCCGAATCCCTAACATGCCTTGGTAAACCGTTCCACAACAGAGGAGCTCTAAAGAGAAGGCTCTACCACCAGCTGTGCTCTTCAAAATTCTAGGGAGTAATAGATGGCGGCTTCTTGTGAACGAAGCAGTCGTGTGTCGGCTTATAGGGGGCAATCATTTCGGTCAGATATAAAGGTGCAAGTCCGTTTACTGCTTTAAAAGTTAGCAACAGTACTTTATAATCAGCCCGATATTTAATAGGAAGCCAATGTAGTGATGCTAACACTGGAGTAATGTGCTCATACTTTTTGGATCTAGTCAAAATACGTGCCGCTGTATTCTGTACTAGTTGAAGACTCTTTAGAGAGCTACTAGAGGAGCCGGATAATAAGGCATTACAATAGTCTAGCCTCGATGCAACAAAAGCATGCATCAAGGTTTTAGCATCCTCTAATGACAGAAAGTGCCGAATTTTAGCTATGTTTCTTAGGTGAAAGAAAGCTACTCTGGAAGTGTTTTTAATATGAGTGTCAAATGTAAGGTCCTGATCAATAATAAAACCAAGGTTCTTAACCATAATACTTGATGTAACTATGCAATCACCTGCATTTAACTGCAGATCCAACTTGTTCCTTAATTTTTTGGGGCCCAAAACCATCATCTCTGTTTTATCTGAATTTAAAAGCAGGAAATTTACTGTCATCCAGTTCTTTATATCAGAGATACAAGCCTCTAATTGAGTGAGTTTAAGTGTTTCACCTGGTTTCATTGATATGTACAGCTGTGTATCATCGGCATAGCAATGGAAATTTACACCATGTTTACGAATAACATTACCGAGTGGTAGCAAGTATAATGAGAACAGTAATGGTCCCAGCACTGAGCCTTGTGGAATACCATATTTAACCTGAGAGTAGTCAGAGAACTCTTGATCTAATTGCACAAATTGAAACCGGTCTAATAAGTATGATTTAAACCATGAGAGTGCCTGTCCACGCAAACCAACCAGGTTTTCTAGCCTATGAAGGAGAATCTGGTGGTCAATAGTGTCAAAAGCAGCACTTATGTCAAGGAGCACTAGAATAGAAACACAACCAGTGTCCAATGCTAACAGTCAGTCATTTACAACTTTAATAAGTGCTGTCTCAGTGCTATGGTTTGGTCTAAAACCTGATTGTAATGTTTCATATAGATTATTCGTTTTTAGGAAAGCAGTTAATTGTTGAGCTACAGATTTCTCTAAAATTTTTGACAAAAGGGCAGATTTGAAATGGGCCTATAGTTCTTCAGATTAACAGGATCAAGATTTGGTTTCTTTAGAAGAGGCTTGATTACTGCTACTTTTAAAGACCTAGGTACGCAACCCAATAATAGGGATGTATTTATGATATCTAACATGGGCTGGCCTAGCACAGGCAAAAGCTCTTTAATAAGCTTTGTTGGTATGGGGTCTAACAGACATGTAGATGATTTGGAGGACATAACCAGTTTACTGAATTTGTCCAGATCCAAGGGAGTGAAAAACTCAAGGGTCTCTACGCAACCCTGCTCCTGATAGCCCTGTGCTATCTCGGCAGTTGGAGTGCTAGATATTGGAGTCATTTTCATAATTTGTTCTCTGATTGTCTCAATCTTATCAGTAAACGAGTTCATAAAGTCATTTGAATTATAGTTAGAAGGATAACTGATGGAAACTGAAGACTGTTTTTTTGTCAGTTTAGCTACCGTGTTAAATAGAAATCTTGGGTTGTTTTTATTCTGGTCAATTAGTTTCGAGAAGTACGATGACCTAGCTGTAGTAAGAGCGTGCTTGTATTCGATGAGGCTGTCCTTCCAAGCAGAGCGAAAAACCTCTAAATTGGTAGAGCGCCATCTGCGTTCTAATTTTCTGGAAACTTGTTTAAGGGCACGGGTATGGTCGGTAAACCAGGGTGCAAGTTTCTTCTCACTGCATTTTTTTCTCTTGAGGGGTGCGACCGCATCAAGTGTATTCCGTAAAATGTGATTTAACGCATCAGTTTGATGATCAATTGACAAAAGGCTATTTGGGTCCTGACTTGATACTAAGGATTCGGGAAGTAAGTTTATAAATTTTGAAGCCGTCAATGAATTTATAGAGCGGCTGGAATAGTATTTAGGTTCCGATTTAATAGGAATATTTACCTGAATTTCAAAAGAAATCAAAAAGTGATCCGATAGTACAGGATTATGGGGAGACACAATGATATTCTCGACATCGATACCATAGGATAAGACTAAATCTAAGGTATGATTGTGGCGGTGGGTTGGTTCAGATATATTTTGAACAAAACCGACAGAGTCAATAATAGCTGCAAAAGCCAGTCCTAAAGGGTCACTGTCATTATCAACATGTATGTTGAAATCTCCAACAATCACAACTTTATCCGCCATAGTTGCCAAGCTTGATAAAAACTCTGCAAACTCGGAGAGAAAAACAGTATGGTCCAGGTGGTCTATAAATAGTTATTAAGAGGAAGGATTGCACTGAGGTAACTAGATCTTTTGACCGTCCAGAAAGCATAGAAAGCGATTCAAAAGAGGAGAACTTATCCCCACATTTAGGTGTGAAACTAAATTTTGTCGAAAAAATCACAGCAACACCGCCCCCTCTACCGGACAGACGCGGCATTTTATATCTAATTCTCATTAATACAGTTACTTCCATAACTTCATCTTCAGTGGGTCCATTTTCAATATCCTAAAGAATAGTTAATACAATTCATTCTAACCAGTCAGACCAAAACAATGATGTAACGTTTAAACTCGTGATAGACTCGCGTTACTTACCTGCGTATGCTGTCTTCACCAAAGAAAGAAAAGTTGCTATAACTAATAACTCCATTTATTTAGCTCTCTTCGAAGCGATTTCCGTCACACTGTACTAAGGCTTCCTCACTGTGTAAAATATTAACATTCGATCTATGACTATAGGTTTACAGGGAGATTTTTTTGACCAATGGGCAATGCTGTCAAGCGGTAGCGGCGGCAGGATTTAATTCGTGGGTGGGCCAAATTATAGATTGAGATAATGTCGCATTCTTTTAGTTTAAATAGGACAATACGCTGGTAAAGTAATAACGTTTTTTCGGAAACAGAGTGCTCAGAGACATGCTTTCCTCAATTTGTCAAATAATGGCTATAGAATGACAATTTCACAAACAAAATAAAAAAATCACAAACATTCTGGTCTAATCCTTTCATCAAAAATGACATCATTAGTCAGTTTTTCCCTACAAATATTGACTTTTGTTTGTCATTTACTGCTTTCTCGTAGGCCTATTCATTTACAGTAATCATTTTACTTAGTGTAATCATTTGTCTTTAATATTGCAGCACAAAACAACAATCAATATAAGTTCATGCATGCAGACGTGACAGTCCCAACCTTTTACTCAAAACCACAGTTCATTCAGTCCGTTTTCCGACTTAATTTCAAATAACAGGTCAGAAATATTTGCGTAGCCTACGCTAACCATTTTTGCGATAAGTGCTTTCTTTGACTACAAGTGCTTTCGATAAAAAATTTTTTGATCGCTGGATTTGTCCGAGTTGACATGCCTGCAGTTTGTTAATTGCTTTTCCATTAACAATAACGCTACCACTGTTTCATTTTCACGACTTCAAATATTACAGGAATAGCCTATTCACGTCACACTTACAATTGCTTTTCGATATTAACAATGCTACACTAAATCAATAGGTTTTTGTCTGACACACATAGTTTACTATCAGATTAAAGTTGGTCTATTTGTGAATTTCATCCACTATGAGATGTGTCCTATATAGGAGGAGGCGCCGGGGTTTGGTTTTGAAAATATTTATCACCTCATCATAATCTAACCTCTCGGTTAGATCTCTCTCAAAGGTTAAGAGGCTGAGAGAGTTCAGGCGAGCAGTGAGCATGTAACTTCTGTTCGCGGTCTTGATTCGGTTGACGCTTGAAAAAAGACGCTCAACAGTAGGCTACAGGTTGTCATTGGCGGGGTGATCAAGACCCTACTGCTCTCGTGCCTGTTGCATGCCTGCTGAATGTGTTTCCAGTCGTTATAACCACGATGCCTCTGCTGTGTCCCCAAGTCCAAAATTCTGTATTCCAGCCATTTGAATTTGTGCTACCAGTGCGACGCAAAACTACGGGACTCACTGTCCAAGGATAACATTGCAAAGTCGGTTGCGTTGGCAGCTCATTTATTGAGGCTAAATCCTAGGGGGGGTAGTGGAGGGTGAATCTGGCTCTGGTGAGTAGTATTCGCGCGCTCGCGCGCGCGCACACACACACAAATGCTGGTATCACGAAGGGCTTTCTATGTGTTTACATTGTGAATCACAGCTTCATTTTAATGCTTTACTGCATTTTATTCTTGCCGTGTAAAAATGAAAGAAAGCTGAATTGATTATTATTTGATCAACAGATGGGTACCACAGTAATAACGTGTAGGCTACTCTATGGGACGTATTGGATGTGTATGCAAACGTGTAGAAAGCTAGGCTGTCTCAGAACCAAACGGTACAGAATGCTGTCACGGTCAATTACAGTTTTTTACAATTGCTATCAACCTTTTTTCAGTTCTGTAGTCACATTTCCATAACTCTTAACACAGTTAGCACAACATCAGTCTGTGTGGGCTATACAATTAACACATTTCTTGTTCCTTTGACACAAAATGCATACAGTTAACACATTTTAAAAATGCTTGAACTTCTTTTACACACAAGCTCAACCAAGACCAAAACAATGGATTTTTACTGCCAAATTTACAAATGCTTTCACACTGTATGTCAGAACAGATAACCTCATGTTCTAAACCTAACTTATAGGCTAAAGTTGAAGTGAACAGCAGTTCACATTGTAGATTGAAACAAAAATATATGTCCCTGTATTTTTTCATTGCTATTGAGAAACAGCTGATTGAAGATATGCAAATAGATCAATCACAGCTGATTCCGGCATGGGAAACATACTCAAGTGTTGAGGCTCTTTCAATCGCATGACCATATAGTATAAAAAGGGAACCTCTTTGGGCTGATCTTGTGTGGACAAAGAACAATATAGAGCAACAGAAAGAGAGAAAGAAGAATGGCTGGACGAGGGAGAGGAAGACGAGTACCAGGACAAGGGAGAGGAGTTGGACAAGGACAAGGGAGAGTAAAGGCTGGACAAGGACAAGGTAGAGGGAGAGGAGTTAGAATGCGTAGTGGTGCTCAAAGGGCCAGAGCTAGGGTAACAGATGAGATAAGAGCTACCACCATAGACCATGTCATTAACCATGGGCTATCATTCAGGAGGGTGGTGCCGTGCCGGGCAAGAGAGGAGCCAACATCACCATGTGCGCCGCAATCTCCAACAATGGTGTGCTCCTGCACAAATGTGAGATTGGTGAGATTGGCCCCTACAACACCGACCAGACTTCTCCTGTTTTTAGAAGACCTGCATGAAAAACTGGTGCCGGAGGCAGAAAGGGGACAGGTGGGGGACCACTTGCCAATATATGTGATCACATGGGACAATGTGGCATTCCACCATTCCCGTGCAGTCACAGCCTGGTTTGACGCCCATCCAAGGATGATGTCCCTTTTCCTTGCCCCTTACTCCCCTTTCCTCAACCCCATTGAGGAGGTTTTTTCAGCCTGGAGATGGAAGGTTTTCGATCATCGTCCACACGACCAAATGTCCCTCTTGGATGCAATGGATGCTGCATGCCAAGACATCACAGCTGAACACTGTCAGGGGTGGATAAGGCATGCCAAAAGATTCTTCCCAAGGTGCTTTGCCAGAGAAGATATAAGGTGTGATGTGGATGAGAAGATTAGAAGAGGACTTTGTATTTTTCTTTTTTATTTCTTCTGTGCCTTCTTCTGTTTGTATATTTTGTATTTTCACACAATGGTGACCAGCAGCTATATTGCCTATTTTTGTTCTCTTGCAGTAATTTCCCCTTTGCAAATAAAGCCTTTAATGCAGCAATTCTGTCACTTACTGTCTTCTTTTTTCATAAACTATACATTCTATAAAGCTACTCTGAGATGGGTCATTCACTTTTGGTATTGAATGTTTGCAAAAAAAAGAAACAAAATGCATGCATTTACTAAACCCAACAAAAGAAAAATGTAGAGAGGCCTCAAAATAAACTGCAGTGCAAAAGACAATTTATGTTCAATACAATATATTGTCTATTGTATACGGGTAGAACTGACACATGTAAAGTAATGCAGTTTCTGTAATTCCATCTGCTGTTAGTGTTTTTATGACATTGTGCTATGATTGACTAAATGTTCCTGTTGGAAGAGAACATGTGTTAGTGTTTGGAAGAATTGTTTGATTTTGAGACATATTTGCAGTGTTTTGGTAGACTTAGTGTATTGTGTTAGTGTATTCTTGTATTTTGAAAATGAGTGTTGGTGTTTAGTTTACAATGTATGATTTTGAACATGAAATTAACCGTTTTGCCAATTGTGTGTGGTAGGTGTGTTGGTGCGTTAAGAGTTTAGGATAAGTGTTAAAAGTATTGAAAAACGCTTTATAGCGATCGTAAAAAACTGTAAGTTAAATCACTGCGCTCAATTCATTTCATTTGGTTTTGCTTACAATGCTCCCATACGCTGGTTTCATGAGGCATAACACTCGTCTGCTCAAAAGTGTACAAACAAATATAATTTTAACTTTTTAAGAAAAAGTGTTTCACTGCACAGATGCAAACTTTGGCTGCACGAACCCGGAAAGATTAAATGAGTGTAGCTTGGTTGGCGCAGGTTTATTAATTTGGTTTGCAGTGGCCAAAAACACTTCCACTCACTTGCCTGAAGAAAAACAAAACAAACAAACAAACATTTTTTGGTTTATGATGCAGTGCTAAATAGGTTTCCATGTTTAATTGCTAATGTTGCAAACTGTTTCAAACTGATTTCCCATAATATTTTGAAGGTGGCGTAATTAACTCCAAAGACTTGTCCTTATTATCCAACAATCTGAGGCCCAGAAGTGAGTGAATTATATTAAAAAAACAAGATGTGTAATTACAAGAGGTAGAGAACAATAGGGTGTCAAAGGTCATCCAGGAAAAGCTCTCGGTTAGTCACATACCGTCTAACCAATTAGTGCAATTACACACAGGCACGGTGTCATTAACAGAGCTATGGGATAACAAAAAACACTCCATAAGGCTTCGGGGACGTGAACTTCTAGATTTAGTGTAATTCATGCGTGATGCAATATGATTAAGCGATTTGAAAGACATCAATGGAGTGAAATCACTGTCAGAAATACGTATTTACGCAAAAAATGTTTGTAAATTGCAGTTTGTAAATGCAAAGTGCGGTTTGTAATGGTGAATCACACTTTTAAATGCAAAAGAGCAATCTTTATGTACATACCATTTCCGCCAAACCATGATCCTACTGTTTCTGTTTGACAAGCTCTATTAGCCACTAAATATACATATGTAGTCCTATAGCACATTTGAGTATGTCTAGATGTAAAACATATCATTAATTATTATTGTCATAAGAATTATGTATGAATCTTTGAAATGCCAGTGGAGTTAACACACACACATATATGGGCCATTTTACCGAATTGGTTCAAAGTCGGAAGGTTGGAAATATTTTCAATTTTTTTACGTTTTATTCCCCACACTTTGTCCGTATATATATTGTACCATATCTAAAGTACATATATCTAGTAAAAGTACCGTACATTTTTATATTGTATTTTCAGACCCTTTTGGAATGTTTTTCCTCTCCCAAAAATTGTCACTACTGAAACATAGTAATACACTACAGTAAAAAAGTATTATATTAACCTGTTAAGATTGTGTTTCCTTCCCTTCTCTAAAGAGTATTTTTACAAATTTTTCTTGAAAGTGTTCACAATTAAATCAATAAAAATGAAATTTTTACCAAATTTCAAAGTTCAATTTATACAATTCATCAAAATCTAAATGCAATCTTTCTCTGTAAAATGCATAACACTGATCATATTGATTTCAGAGTTAATGATTGATGAAATTGAACATAAATTTAACCAATCAGTATCATAACATTTTAGTTTATAACTCAATATAGTTTATTTTTTACAAAACACCCAGTGTTTTGGTAGTGACTGCACTGTTTCGGTAGTGACCACAGTATTTTGTTTGCAAGGTTGTATCATATTCCCTCAACCTTATTGCTTAATCTTAACTCATAACATGCCTTATGTTGGGAATATTACAAACACAAATGTTTTGTGGTCAATAAAATAATTTTATTTTTGAAGACATAACAATTGTTCATCCATAACCATTTAAAGTACAAACGTTACTCATCAGTGGAAAATAATTACCCAAGTGGGTTCAGTAAAAGAGAAGAAGAAAACATTGACAAATAACATTGATATTATGCTGTTGCTGTCAGGCTTCTCAACGCTAACTAATGTATCCTCGAAAGGTCTGTAACAAATAGATTCCGCTAGCCGCGATGCTACTTTTCGCTATGTTAAACTCCATTGACTTATGCTAAAAATGTTAGCGATCTAAAAGTCCGCTTTTTGGGGTCTTTCAGGATGGACAGGAGCAGGGGCGTCGTTTTGGTATGGCAAGGTATGGCACTCGCCATACCTTGGCTTCTAGCCACATTTTAAATTTTAAATCAATCTGAAATAACCTACGTTTCACATGATACAATCACATCATTTTATGTGATTTTATCCGCTCCACAAAGGTAACTCAAAAACCTTGTCCGTTATTCTCATTCATTCAGGTGGGTTAAACAAACTGTATAAACGCCATAATACTGTTAATTAAAATGTAACATATTCATGAACAAGTCCATGTCATGCTGTGTGATACGAACACATTCTCTATGTTATTTTAGTGAAAAACCGGACTGAACGTCACCCGCGATTGTGAAGCTAACAAGCTAGCTAACGTGCCTTACGCTGATGAGGTCCTGTAGCGCTTATCACTACATTTCACTAAAAAAGATTTGTATAACACTATATCATTATGATCCACCGGAATTTAAAAATAGGTTTACTAGTTACATACTGTAGTTGTCTCCTTTGTTTATTAATGTTACCTAAATATATAAGTAAATTGTACAGAAACAACTCACCAAAATTGACTATTGCACAACTGATTTGACAAAAAAATTGCACCATGCTATACCTTGGCTTTTGCTGAAATGACGCTACTGGACAGGAGGTCCCTCCAACGCAATGGTAAGGGAAATACTGAAAATAGATGATTGAACATTCCATTTTCCTAGCATAACCAAAGAATGCTAGCAAGCACATGGCTAGCAAACAGCTTTGAAAACATAATATTTTGCATAAAACCCCCAAAAGTTTACTTTATTGAAGAGAATATGTGTTACATTCTTAAAGTTACACACTGATTTTCAGACTTTGGAACATTTATTTCAAAATGATGGGATTTAACTACTTACCATTCCATTTTGTCACTACCAAAATGATCACGTCACTACCGAAACTTTACCATAGGTTTCGGTAGTGACGGTTTCGGTAGTGACAATTCTAGCTAACTTTGAGCATAACTAAAGAATGCTAGCAAGCATATATCTTTGAAGAGGTGTACACACATAAAAACATAATATTTTGCATAAAACCCCAAAAAGTTTACTTAATTGAAGAGAATATGTGTTCGGTGCTGACAATTCTTAAAGTTACACACCGATTTTCAGACTTTGGAACACATTTATTTCAAAAGTATGGGATTTAGCTACTTACCATGCAGCTGATCTACCTATTTGCTAAGTATTTAGCCCAAATTTATTTCGCTTATAAATCCGTAAAGCCCCGCTGTGGGTGTTGCCCTGACGTCGCCTGACGCGAGCTTTTGCAGGTCATGGTTCTAACTTGCGCTCACCCTCTCCATTCCCTCCCTCTCTACACCTCCTTCCCCATCTCTGTCTGCCCCCGCAGCAGCATTGATCCTCTCCATCTCCTCTTCGTTTTTCGTAGCGCTGCTGCATCCTGGCTCGCGGCTTCGCTGTCGCCTCCAGATGAGGACGCCAACGACGACGATGAGCAGACCAGCGCTCAGAGCTGTGAGCGATGCTCCTAATACGAGTGCAATGTTCGGCCCCGGCTGAGACTCTGTAGGAAGAACATTCCATTTACATTTACATTTTAGGCATTTAGCAGATGCTCTTAACCAGAGCGATTTACACAGATTACATTTCTTTACATGCAATTCATTTATACAGCTGAATATTTTACTGAAGCAATTCAGGTTAAGAACCTTGCTCAAGGGTGCAATGGCAGTGCTGTTATGTCCGTCTACTGCAGCATCTACGGTAATGCTGGACTATGTGGTTGCTACGCATGCGGTAGTGGGTGGAGCCATGAACTCGTGTGGGTGTCGTGGCTAGAGAGTTTCTTCAATAAGCAACAAGCTACTAAATGCAAAAGTGCTGTCCCAGTTCTCTCCTTCAAACATAATATTGGCAACGAGAATGGCACCATCGCCCCCGCTTCAGCCCCTCAACTGGCCAGCTAAGCCCTGGGAGCATCTGCAGCTGGACATCCGTGGCGAGCTACATGGTGTGCCTCACCATCAGCGTTTCCTGATTGTTGCATATGATCTGCACTCTAAATAGCCTGAAGTGGCCTCCGCCGGATTGGTGACGTCCCGTGCTGTTGTGGACTTTCTGGATTCCCTCTTCGCTCGCTGGGGTCTGCTTCGGGTTCTGATGACGGATAATGGGCCTCAGTTAATCTCTGCTGAGTTCACCTCCTTCCTGGGAGACCGGGGCATCTGCCATATCCGCACTGCATTCTACCACCCTCAGGCTAACGGGGGTGTGGAGTGGCTGAATCAAACGTTGAAGAGTGGAATCAGAGTTCACCTCGCGGATGGCTGCCAGTTCTCCACTGCTGTGCTTCAAACGTTGTTGCACTATAGGGCTACAAAGCACACCCCCACTGGTTGCTCACCAGCATCCCTCATGCTAGGCCAGGAGCTACAGCTTCCCCTGGACAGGCTCCGACCTCACACAGCTCCTGCCTCCCCTGCTTCTGCTCACAGCACGGTCTCCTCTCGCCAGTGGCGGATGAAACACAGCTATGACATGTCCAGGAGGGTGAAAGCGCCCCACTTTGGTGCCTCAGATTGGGTCAGAACTAGACGACTCCATCGTGATCACAAGCTCAGCTACTTTTGGTCATCACCTATACAGATCCACAGTCAACTCTGGCCTGCCATGTTCCACCTTACATGGTAAAGTGTCACTGAGTTTCACTCTTGAATGAAAAAAAAAGATAATAATGGGGGTGAATACTGTTAATTGTGTTGGTTGATTCATGTACGGTATCATTGGCTCATATGTCTTAGTGTAGCCTACCGTTGTATCTTGATTACTGTTCAGTGGTAAACTTTCTCTGCACATGCTTCAGTACACACTGTTCAAGGTCTCATGGTTGTTCTCTGTGCAGTGTATCTCTGTGCAAGTTATTTTCCTCGGAAGGGGGGAGAAATGTTATGTCCGTCTACTGCAGCATCTACGGTAAGGCTGGACCATGTGGTTGCTATGCATGCGGTAGGGGGTGGAGCCATAAACTCGTGTGGGTGTCATGGCTATATAAAGCAATAAAGCAACAAGCTACTAAATGCAAACGTGGTGTCCCAGTTCTCTCCTTCAAACATAATAAGTGCTCTACCTGGGAACTGAACCAGCAACCTCTGAGTTATTTTCATAGAGGAGAGATCTGATATTGCATCTTGGGTAAGATTCTCGATACAAAACCATCGCCAAACGTAGAGAGCCTCACAATTGCGTGGGTTTCTTTCGCAACATTTTCGGATACAAGAAAAATAACAAGTGAAACTCTTTCGCTTGCGGTTTCAGTTTTTCAAAATCTTCCCGAAATCCTTAGATAACATTTATGACAAAATCCAAGATTCAATATTCTGCTTCTAATCCTTGTAAACTCTACTCTACATTCTCCTCTCTCCTCACCCCTCCTCCTCCATCACCCCCCTCCTCTCTAAACATGGATGACTTTGCATCCTTCTTTCGTGAGAAGGTCGATGACATTCGCAACTCCTTCCCCCCATCCTCTCCCTCATCCAACCCTCCCTCACCCACCTCGCTACCTAAACCTCTCACCCCTCTGTCCTCCTTCTCACCCCTCCCTGACTCGGACATCCTTCAACTTGTTCACTCCCACTGTCCCACCACCTGCCCTCTCGATCCCATTCCTTCCCCCCTCTTCCAGTCCATTGCTATGGACATCCTCCCCTTTGTCTCCAATGTTATCAACTCCTCTCTCTCCACTGGCTATGTCCCCTCTTCCCTCAAAAGTGCCCATGTCTTCCCCTTCTTAAAAACACTCTCTGAATCATTTCCAACTACCGACCTGTCTCTCTCGTCCCTTTCCTCTCCAAAACACTAGAGCGGGCTGTATATAACCAACTGTCTGCTCATCTCCTACAGAATGACCTGCTTGATCCTAACCAATCTGAGTTCAAGGCAGGCCACTCCACAGAGGCTGCTCTCCTTGTGGTCACTGAAGCTCTTCAAACGGCTAAGTCCCAATCCCTTAGCTCCGTCCTCCTCCTTCTCGACCTGTCAGCTACGTTTGATACCATGGACCACCAGATCCTGCTCTCATCTCTCATCGAGATGGGAATCTCTGGATCTGCACTGACATGGATCAAGTCCTACCTAGCTGACCGGTCCTACCAGGTGGCCTGGCTCGGTGCTAGGCCCAGTCCTATTTTCCATGTACAGTAAGTCACTTGGTTCTGTTATCTCTGCTCATGGTTTTTCTTACCACTGTTATGCTGACGACACTCAACTCTTTCTCTCCTTCTCTCCATCTGAGACGCAGGTCCCGGCACGGATCTCTGCATGCCTGGCTGACATCTCTGCCTGGATGTCTGTCCACCACCTGAAGCTGAACCTGGGGAAGACTGAGCTGCTCTTCCTTCCAGCGAAGGGCTCCCCGATGATTGATGCTTCAATCACCGTGGAAGGCTCCATGGTGTCTCTGTCAGGAGCTAGGAGTCTTGGAGTGACCCTGGACGACCAGCTGTGCTTCTTGGGCCACATAGCAGCGATCACCTGGACGTGCCGATTCTCCCTCCACAACATCCGGAGGATCCGACCGTTCTTCACCCAAGAGGCCACACAACTCCTGGTCCAGGCCCTGGTGATCTCGCATCTGGACTACTGGAATTCCTTGCTGACAGGCCTACTGGCTCAGCCTCCTCTGGCAAACTGACTGTCCCATCCCTCTGGGTGCCCTTGCGGTCTCGCCTCTTCTCTGTCCTGACCCCTCGGTGGTGGAACGACCTTCCGCAATCGGTCAGGACTGCGGAATCACTTGCGATCTTCCGCAAGAGACTCAAAACCCACCTTTTCAGACTCCACTACCACTGAATTCTGCACATCTAGCCTATTGTCATCACCACTGCCGACTTGCTCAACAGTTCTTGTATATGTATCCCTGCCTTCTCATTTAATTAAAAAAATTAAAATAATTACTAACCTTTTCCTTCCCAGTGATACAGGTATGTGGTATGCAGCTGCCTACAACGATGTCTATCACTGTATTACTGCACTGATCTAGTGCGCAAACTATGATTGTTCCTACATGTAAATGTAAATGTTATGAAGGTATATATACAGTGGGTTCGGAAAGTATTCAGACCCCCTTAAATTTTTCACTCTTTGTCATATTGCAGCCATTTACTAAAATCAATTAATTTCATTTTTTTCCTCGTTCATGCACACACAGCACCCAATATTGTCAGAAAAACACAGACTTGTAGAAATTTTTGCTGATTTATTACAAAATAAACACTGAAATATCACATGGCCATAAGTATTCAGACCCTTTGCTGTGACACTTGTATATTTAACTCAGGTGCTGTCCAATTCTTCTGATCATCCTTGAGATGGGCCTACACCTTCATTGGAGTCCAGCTGTGCTTAATTATATTGATTGGACTTGATTTGGAAAGGCACACACCTGTCTATGTAAGGTCCCACAGTTGACAGTGCATGTCCGAGTAAAAACCAAGCCATGAAGTCCTAGGAACTCTCCATAAACCTCCGAGATAGAATTGTGTTGAGGCATAGATCTGGGGAAGGGTATAAAAACATTGCTAAAGCATTGAAAGCACCCAGGAGAACAGTGGGCTCCATCATTGTGAAATGGAATAAGTTTGAAACCACCACAACTCTTCTTAGAGCTGGCCGTCTGGCCAAACTAAGTAACCGGGCAAGAAGGGACATGGTCAGGGAGGTGACCAAGAACCCAATGGCCACTCTAAGAGAGCTTCAGAGTTCCTCTGCAGCGATGGGAGAACCTGGTAGAAGGACAAACATCTCTGCAGCACTCCCATCAAACAGACCTTTATGGTAGTGGCTAGACGGAAGCTACTTCTGAGTGAAAGGCATATGACAGCCCACCTGGAGTTTGCCAAATGGTACTTAAAGGACTCTAAGAGCATCAGGAAAAAGATTATCCGGTCTGATGAGACACAAATTGAAATTTTTGGCCTGAATGCCAAGTGCTACCATAAAGGTCTGATTGATGGGAGTGCTGCAGAGATGTTTGTCCTTCTACCAGGTTCTCCCATCGCTGCAGAGGAACTCTGAAGCTCTCTTAGAGTGGCCATTGGGTTCTTGGTCACCTCCTGACCATGTCCCTTCTTGCCCGGTTACTTAGTTTGGCCAGACGGCCAGCTCTAAGAAGAGTTGTGGTGGTTTCAAACTTATTTCATTTCACAATGATGGAGCCCACTGTTCTCCTGGGTGCTTTCAATGCTTTAGCAATGTTTTTATACCCTTCCCCAGATCTATGCCTCAACACAATTCTATCTCGGAGGTCTATGGAGAGTTCCTAGGACTTCATGGCTTGGTTTTTACTCTGACATGCACTGTCAACTGTGGGACCTTACATAGACAGGTGTGTGCCTTTCCAAATCAAGTCCAATCAATATAATTAAGCACAGCTGGACTCCAATGAAGGTGTAGGCCCATCTCAAGGATGATCAGAAGAATTGGACAGCACCTGAGTTAAATATACAAGTGTCACAGCAAAGGGTCTGAATACTTATGGCCATGTGATATTTCAGTGTTTATTTTGTAATAAATCTGCAAAAATTTCTACAAGTCTGTGTTTTTCTGACAATATTGGGTGCTGTGTGTGCATGAACGAGGAAAAAATGAAATTAATTGATTTTAGCAAATGGCTGCAATATGACAAAGAGTGAAAAATGTAAGGGGGTCTGAATACTTTCCGAACCCACTGTATATATATGGATTGATCTGAAAAATTGGAAGCTGCATAAGCTTCTTTCTTATTATGAGAACAATAATATTTAACATACTTATCATGAAGATACTCTTACGAAAGAGTAAGAGAAACTTCTGAAGTAAAATCATGATGTTTTTTCTGCAGTGTCCAGAGTGTCCTACCCCAGGTGACGTCCAGCTTGTTGTCCATGCTGACGTGTCTGACGGTGCAGGTGTAGCCGTGTCTCTGGCTCAGCATCTCAGCGCTGACACTCAGGCTGCGCCTCAGCTGATACGTCCCATCCCCATTGGGCAGAGTATCACCGATGGTCATCTCCTGGTCCGGGATTGGTCGGCCATCCCTCTGCAGGGTCAGCTCGATGTGTCGTGGGTAGAATCCCGTGGCCAGGCACGTCACCTCAGCCCCACCAGCACCCCCAACTAGTTTCTGCAAAACTCTGACCCTGGGACGCACTGGGGGGGGGGGGGAGAAATGACATCACAGTCGCTCATGAATTTGAGAAAACTATAGAGCAGGGGTG
>JAINUG010001034.1:0-35161 GCA_029706075.1 Aldrovandia affinis
GAGACAAACACACCGGCAATACCGGCACACACCGACCAACACGCGGCAGCAGCGTCAGCACTGACACACGGCTACCGGAGACCAACACACCGCCACAGCGTCACACCGAGATAAACAGCCACTGGCACAGGTACCGAGACAACATACACCGCTGTCATAACACTGGCATAAACACCACCGGCTGCCGCGTCACACCGAGATAAACACACCGGCACAGTGTCACCGGAGATAAACACACTGGCCATGTCACACTGAGATAAACACACCGGCACAGTGCAAACACTGAGATAAATATCATAATACCGTCACCGAAAGATGAACATACCGGCAGCAGTCAGCCACCGAGATAAACACATTAGCACATCGGCAATACCGAGACACCGGCAAGTACAAAGTGTCACACTGAGACAACAGCCAGTGGCACACCGTGACACACTGGCACTATACTGAGCACACCGGGATACAGTGTCAGCACTGAGACCAGCCACAACACACCGGCAATATCCGGCATTACCGGCACACCGAGACACCGGTACAGTGTCAGCACCGAGCCAACACAGCGGCACATCGGGCAGCCATCGTCAGCACGAGATTAACACACCAGCAGCCATCGTCAGCACCGGCACACTGAGATAACATTGCATCAGCACACTCCGGCACACTGAGACGAACACACTGCTTCCGGTCACACCGGCACACCGGCATACCGCACCGGGCTGAAGACACCGGGGACACCGAGACACCACCGGCACGACGCAACAACACGATACCGAGACATCACACTGGCACTGTGGTTGTCGCGTACATCATAGCACCGAGACACTGGCACAGTGTCAGCACCGAGATAAACATTGCCGCGGCGTCACCGAGACAACACACATCACCGAGAGCACTGGCACAAAGCGGCTATCACCGGGAGACTAACACACCAAAAGAGTAACATCATAAACACACCGGCACAGTGCAGTCACACCGATACACCGGCTGACAGTGTCACACCGAGATAACACAAATGGCAGATCGGCAGCCGGGCTACACTGAGAGCCACCGGCAAGAAAGCGTCAGCACCGGCACAACACAGCACATCGGCCACCGTCAGCACCGAGACCGGTACATACCGGCACACCGGCGACAATAGTAAAACACACTGAGAACATACAGCGGCACAGCGGCGTCAGCACCGAGACAACACTGGCAACATCGGTGCAATACCGAGATTACACACGGGCGACAGCGTCAGCCACCGGCAAACACACCGGCACAGTAACCACCGAGATATCATCGGCCCAGTGTCACCGAGATACGGGTTGCCGCGTCACACTGAGATAAACACACTGGCAGTGTCACACTGAGATAAACAATACCGGGCACACCGTGACACTGTGCCAGTGTGTCTGCCTCAGTGTGACAGTGTGCTGAAAGTAGTGTTTATTCAGTGTGACACTGTGCCACAGTGTTTATTCAGTGTGACACTGTGCCAGTGTGTTTATTCTGGTGTGACACTGGGCCGTGTTTATCTCAGTGAGACACTGTGCCAGTGTGTTTATTCAGTAGACACTGTGCCAAAGTGTGTTAGTCTCAGTGCCGATATGCCAGTGTGCCAAGTGTTGGTCTCAGTGCTATGCAAAAAAAAAAAAAGCCACTGTGTTTATCTCAGTGTGACACTGTGCCAGTGTGTTAGTCAGTGACAGTGTGCCAGTGTGCCTGTGCCAGTGTTTTATTCAGTGCTGACACTGTGCCAGTGTCCTTGTCTCAGTGCATACAATTGTACCAGTTTATCTCAGTGCTGCCAGTGTGCCAGTGTGTTTGTCTCAGTGTGCCACTGTGCCAGTGCTTTTATCTCAGTGTGACACTGTGCCAGTGTTAGTCTAGTGTGCCAGTGTACCAGTGTGTTTGTCAGAAAGAGCTGACACTGTACCAGTGCCACTGTGCCAGTGTGTTTATTCAGTGCTGACACTGTACCAGTGTCTCAGTGTTGACAGTGTGCCACTGTGCCAGTGTGTTGTCTCAGTGCTGACACTGTACCAGCAAGTCTCAGTGTGCCAGTGTGCCAGTGCCAGTGTGTTTATCTCAGTGCCAGTGTGCCAAAAGCGTTAGTCTCAAAGCCACCGTGCCAGGCGTGTTCAGCCCTGTGCGCTGACAGTGTGCCAGCGCGTTGCGCGAAAAGTAATGCATGCTGATTTGCCCAAAATTCCAAACAATTTATGCGCGTCAATAAATCTTCTGATTCCCCAACACAACCAAAATATATGCCCATGCTAATCATCAACAGATTAAATGGAAAAATATCTAACACGCTATGGTAGGGAAAAGGTGTTTTAGTGCTATTTAACATTGAATTGTTTATCATTTTATATAACACGGCGAGTTTTACTCCCATCGTATAGCCATAAGAGCCAGATGGACAGTGCGTGTGTGTGCGTGCGTAATCGTGCCGCGTAGCAGTCGACAGCGTGTATAAGAGTGTGAAGCGTGCAGTGAGCGATATGACAGCTCTGCGCTCCGTGTAATCGCACAGTTGACAGTGTGTGCTGGGCAGTGCGTAAAATTGGCGCCATCGTCCGAAAATAGAACTTTAAACCGAGAGCGACATTCCCGTATATACAAGCCACGTCAATCAAAATCGTATTTCGCACTTACGAATAATAATTGCGACAGCTTCATGCCTACACACTGGCAGCATAGTTCGCCATCTCGATCTCATGGTTACGTAGACATCCATACAGTACAGCATAGCTTGTTAATCTCGTTTCTATAATAGCTGTAGAGCCATCCTGCTATTACAGTTTGTTACCCATTTCATAACATCCTGTTGGTTAAATATGATGAGCTTCGTAGTAGTTAACGGGACACTTACCACAGTATCGCTAAGGTAATGATGGGCAGGCAGCTCACAGGGGCCAGGCGATATCTGTGTAACAGACCGACAGCCACAGATTGAGTGCGAGTTACTTGGGGCTACCGGTACACTCGACAGCCACCGAATAGTTGCTTAACATTTTCTCGTTGCCCGGCGTTCACTCCCAGTCAGGAGGCACGGCAAGGGCATATTATTTGTCATTTTAAAAGAGCATCGCCATTTATCAACTTTAGGAATATACGTGTACGAGAAAATAATTTAGTTCACCATTGTGTATAGTTCCTCCCACAAATATAAAATATCCCTTATAATTACTTTTATAATTAGTTACACAAAGGGAGACACTTTCTCGAGTCGTTGGAATTCAAACTTATATTTGACAGTCTAAATATGTATTGTCATCGACTCATTTTAAATGAACTGCGTCAACAGAAGCTGCTTGCTCCTTCATACATTATAATATATTTCTTGCATCATAGCAAATACGATGCGGCAAACGACAAATCATTGATTTATCTAGAAGACTTATTTTGTACAATTTCTGCACAAAAAATACTAAATATGTGAGCCCGCTTGTATTCATATACAAAACGAATATATTTTTGTTACCAATCATACTGAGCATTTCACACAGTTCGTATCGATGCGGTTGATCTCGCAATAGACAATAATCAGAATATGATTTGATAATACAGGTTGTTACAGCTTCACTATCTTTGATAGTGTGTGTGTGTACGAGAGAGTTCACTTTCTTTTCTTCATCTTCTCTGGTTTTGGCCCTCGTTAGCGTACTGTCCTCAATTGTGTCATCTCATCATACTTGCGCCAGACAACACTGCAGTAAATTACCCCAGTGGTTCAGAATGTACGGCAGAGACAGTCGCCAGAAGATACCCACAGTCCTCTTCCTCCTCTCCTTCATCTTTTCTCCTCGCTTCGAGGCCTCCAGCTCCTCAATAGGGGCAGTGGCAGCAGTCCGAGCGCCCGATCGGCGGAATGCCTGTCGCTATAGAACCGTGAAGACTTTTAGAGCAGTAGGCATTTCAGCTTCCTCCAGTCTGACAGCAATTAGTGAATGGAGAAACCATCTCGAGGTAGCGGATAATCGTCATTAGCCACACCGCTGTTGCCGCCACTGCCGCCACTTCTCCAGGATCTCCTTTCCATCTTTCCGACAAGCCCAGTCACGGGCACTTCGGGAGGCCTCCGTTTATCGGTTATGCGGCAGGGTTGTGACACTTCCCGTAGTTACACGGGAAGGAACACGCGGCAGTCATCGAAATGAGCATTTGAGAAGGGTATCAATCCTTTACTTCTGCCTCAGAAATGCGCGGATAATGTTTCGACGCAAGTTACGGTGCCCGAGAACGCTTCGATGAAATTCACCGCAACACCACATCAGGCCTCGTTTTCCGCAGGTGGGGGTTGCTACAGCAGCCGAGGAGGTATCGGCAGCAGGACGATCAGAGTCGAGAGTAGGAACAAAATACGATAATGATTACACACCAAATTTCACAATGAATGTAGAGGAGGATAAAGATGCACATAATCTGCATGAGAGCAGTGGATCGGGCTTCAGTTGGGTTAGGGAGAGGTGATAGTGGCTGCTGGTTTATTTTCACGTATGAAAATAAGCATCTCCCTCAATATCTGGTTTATCAACTATGTTTGTGGTTAAGAATAATTTCTTTTTGTCGGGTTATTGTTCGTCAGGCCAATTAGAACTGCACATGCCGATAATACCGGTTTAATACACATCTGATGTATATAGACGATATAGATGCATGACAAAGATACTCCGCGTGAATGATTATTTAATAGTGCATCACTCTTTGAAAATAGGTAAAGCACAGTGACAATAAACATAATACCGTGAAATGAGCGGGCATGCAATTAACATGCGCCCAAAATACCTTCCTTACTCATTACGAAGCATGGTTAAGCTCTGAAGCTACAGCTCAAAGAGCGCAAAGCCCGATAGCGGTCACGCCCGCTGACATGCTAAACTTGATATGTTGGGTAGAACAAAGAACAGGAGCATCTGAACAGGCTATAACATGGCCAAACACAAACAAGGATACTGAAACTCACCATGGCAGATAATACCGTGGGTATTATCCTCAAAACCGATGTAACGAAAATTTGAACGCCGATCAAAGCCTGGCCTGACGGCCGCTAAAAAGCGACCTGAAAGCACAGTGACACAAAACAGTTTAATAGATCGCTGGCTTCTGATGTTAACATGAGCCCCAACATGTCGCCTTGCTTCACCACCTTCGTCGGGAATTGGGAGGTGACATCATGCTCTTCAGATCCTAAACTTCCTCCATTACCGTGAAATTAAACAAAGATAACAATCATTAATTAACTAACTCATATTAATTGGTCATTCCATGCACAACACCTTACTGTAGTATAATTAAATTATCTGGAGGTTTATGAGCGCCAATACTGCGGGCTATTCATTAATGGTAATCCACATAACGGTAACTCCAGCAACATGACATTTTGTTCTTCAATTCACAATTACTGCGTTTGAGCCTTTACAGAGACAGGCATAAAGCATGTCACAATGTTTGAAAATAGCACAGATGCAGCTGATTAAGTGTTATAGGCAAAGACTACCAACACGTCTCACAAACTACAGAAAATATAATATACGTTTTAAAATGCACAAAAAATTAAGAGAAACGACACGGAGCCCATGTACACATTAGGAATGTATATTCACTCTCAAAACAAGCAAATACAAATAATGGAATTACCATTGCCAATAGACGAAGCAAATAGTCTCTGTGGAAAATACCGTACAACTGCAAGCTGCCAGTTGGTATCACAAAATTACTGCAGCTTTCAGGCGATAAAGCAAAATAGCATTTTTATCTGCGCAAAATCGTAGTACTTAGCCTATTAGCAACGGAGAGGTGACTACATCGGGCAGCAAAAGCAGGTTAAGGTCGCTGACGAATACAGAAAGTTAAGAAATCAACAGGTACTTTGATAATTATCTTACTTCCAAATCTGAAATTAACCTCCGTGAATGCGATGATAAATCGGTTCAAAATCGAGTCGCTTAGGTCTTGTACATTATATTTAACATTACGATTACCTGCTCTTCATATAATAGTTAGCCAGGATATCATTCATAGATGTTGTACCGTGCCTTGTACAACAACAAGATGCTTTACGTAGCGGAAAAAAATCTATATCGACTACCAGGCACTGTTTTACCGGATTAGTCTTCAGGTTATGATCTGCCGATTGAAATTCTGTAAAGGAGGTTATGATTGGTCATTGTTATCAATTGGATTGCACAACCAATATAGTTTAGACGACGATGTTAATGCCAGCCAATGAAGGCTTCGAGGCTTCAGCCCGTGGGCTGCTCGGCGACTTGTAGTCAACGAATTATCGTCAATATAATTGTCGAGCTTCATGCTCTGCTATTGGCGGGCATAGTAGTTAGCATTCCAGCTTCATCGCTTCAGCCATTCGCTAGTAGGCAAACGGAAGCTGGTACAATTCATGATCGCCAAGTGTAAATTACAAATGCCATTTATTTAAAAGAAATGTTAGGCTGTCATACAAAGCTTTAGTAGTAGTTTTATTGTCCCACATGACCTTTACAGTTGTATTTTCACAAGTTTGGCTTGTGTTTATGTGAATAATGCCTAAATTGTGGGTATGAATGTCGATAATCATATCTGCCATAATTCATAACGGTAACCGCAGGTTCGAGCCAGTACAGTAAATAGTTGTCGCCACTTAAATAGCCAGAAAGTTAAGAAATCAAATACTATACACTGATAGACATCTGCCTTTAAACCCGAAATTAACCTCTTCTAGATGACAAATCGACCAGGCTTGAGTCATGACGGCGAGCAGCCGATTGAATCCACATCGTAAATTAATTCACTGAATGAATTGCACAGAATTGAAAAGATGTTGGTTAAAAAGTGCATCAAAGGCTGCCATTAGCGGCAATTTGGAATCTGACGGTCTATTTCCGTCAGTCAAATTGCGAATAGAGAAATGCTATCATTTGGAGTGGTATGTCTGGGGAGATAAAATTATACACTGACGGAGACGTCGCATCAGGTCAACTGAGATTATGTCAACCACTCATTCCCTTATTTATACAGTCACTTTGTGCGGACGCCAGAGGCGCGACGAATTTAAAATGCACTCACACTGTCAGGAACGAAAATTACTCACCGTGACGGGTTGTCGATCGTTTCATATTATTACGACATTACATTACAGGCATTTGCGACGCCTTATCCAGCCACTTCAGCCTACAGCTTCCTTTACAACTATTTATGCCGGGATATTTAATGAGCACCAGTGTTGCGTACCCACCAGCGTTAACGCAGTGAAATCCCACCGGGACAACCCGTAACCCACTCTTACAGTCTGAGTTCCCTACCATTGCGCGTCATCGCCCGCCTGCGCCACCTAGAATCGATCCCGCCTATCATACGTACGCGTCTTGAAATCAAATTTAGCACATTTGCAAATTTCCAATGCCATGAGTCGGTTTGCTTATGACACTGACATCCGCTTAGGCACACGGGCACTTTTTTTCGATCGAATGACTTTCAGTTGTAGTCCTCAAACATCATTTGTCAAATAGTACACTATATAGCATATACCATATAGGAATAGAACGAGTGAGCGTTTAGACACGCCTTAAACCGCAGTAATCGAAATTCATATTAATCGCAAAAAAGTTCAGCAGAATAGTAACTCCGATCGTCAATCGACAGCACCGCCTTAGTCTTTGAACAACATCGCTGACTGACTCCCATGCGCGACGCATCACATCGACGCCGCATTGCTTCATACCCACGCATTCTTATTATGATACACGATATTGCTTTTCATGACACGCATATTGATTACGGTTTTAAATTTCCAGATTAGGTGATATTCGGTCATCAGGTAAAATGAGCCATTTGTTTGGAATAGCCTTTAAATTTAACAGCCAATGATTATGAGGTATCCTCCACAAGACTGACAAGAAAATGCTGCTCCATTTAGCATTCACGCCCGCCATTGCAGTGTACTTCAACATTGTGATATAAACATTGAAATATTTCGTTACTATACCATAATGACCTCTTGTAAGGTTGATATTGCTCATTCATAATGAGTACATAATTCGGTCCGTTCAACTTGAATATTACATGTTCGTTTATTTTCATTATTTATAAAATTATATTACCTGATGTTTTTTAATAGTCACATGCATACTCGAAATTGGTTATACTGCATCTGACAACATTATTTGTATAACTGTTTCAAACTGAGCCGAGTCACAGAGGTTGATTAATCATGCATTAACGGAAGTCTCAGATGTGTCCTTAAATGGACACAATGTTTCCAGTGCGTCGGTGCTGCAACCTTTATTAGTTATGTTCACTGTTTTCATTAGTTTCTATTATAATTTATACTGTGAAGCTTCGTCAGCGGAAGCAATTCTGTATTAACAATAGATCGTTGTCAAATCCAGAAAAAATACAATGAGAACACAGACATGTGTAGGTACAGTGTCCGAATTTGGGGAAAATAAACCGATTTCGTTAGGCTCCTCTAATAAAGTTATAGTTTTATATTCTTCATATGGCTCAATATGCACTTCATAGTTCTGAGTGGCTCTTTGTTTTATTTAGCTATTTTGTCTCATTGAGTACGGCGACGGTGGCGCAGCGGATTAGCGCCACCCGTACCACGCTAAAGAGCGTCCGGCCGGTCCAGGTCGCTGCGCGAGCCTGCATCCCGCACCGCTGGGCTTCTCCGGTACTCGCTTCACAGCAAAGACACAGACGCCAGGGTTAATTGGAGAGCTCCGTTCGCCCGAGTGCGTGAGCGAATCGGTGCGTGTGCCCGCGATTGGATCGTCCGTGGGCATTCCTGCCGCCGAATCCACGCTGATACTCCAGCAAACCGACCAGGGGTCAAGCCGCCAGATTAACGATGAGCGGACGGGAGATGGTGGATGGAGGGATGCATTTTCCTTAATGTTTGTAGTTATCTTGTTTTCCCGGTTTTCATTTGACACCAATACATTTTCTTGCCCGCTTCATATAGCCAATTACCTTCTGCGCCAGTTCACTTCCGCTGCCCGCAGCCTGCGACCGCAGTGACAATGGCGAAGCATTCTCCTTTCGGAGACGGCATCCCGTCGCGTCGTTCGTCTCAGACTTTTCTGCGCTATTTAATTGCCGGGCTTCTCCTCTTCAAGAGATTAGGGAATGTTATCGCCTGGGAGCAGAGTCGAATATTACGCCGATCGCTGTTCACTAGACAGGGTACAACCGCGTTCCCGGTGTCGCGATGCTCTTTCGTCTGGTTCTCATGCGCTCTTACGCTTCATAGGTCGGTTTTGTGCTTTTTTGCGCAATTACGCCACGGTATTGGGCCAAACGCCGTTATCGCTGCAAAAATAGAAATATCTAAAAACACGTTAGGCAGCGTCCCTTGGCCCCAGCTTTACGAATTTTTTCATTCTCTTCAGCCACCTGAACCGCTGTTTATTTCGCGCTTCAGTGTAACACAGTAAAATTTACCTAGTTCTGCCACCGCATTCAGACCATGCTGGAGTGCTTTCCTTGTATTTGCTTAAACATATTTATTTTCGTATCGCGTTGGAAATTAGCCTTGGTTATAAACACATGTCATCATTGCAACAATGCTTTTGCTATACACTATATATGGGTCGATGTGGCTAAGCATAAATATTCAATTATTCTTAAATATTTGATAAGCTACATCCTGCGTTCTTAATTATAGCGATACCATACATTTAACAGAGCTAGACAAATGTTTTTTGAACGATGAAGAAAAGAAGAAATTCTCTATTAAGTATCAAGATTATATCTTCTTTCATTCGCAGCAGGAGAAGGCCTGAGACAGCACAGAAGGACCCTGGGACAGCACTACAGAGACTTCAATGTCTGTAAGGAAACTAACGGCAACAACTGGCCGCAAAGGCCACCAGTTCCGTCAAAGTAATATGAAGGAAACAGCAAGAAGCGGTCGCAGGATGACCATTCCGGCCATGGAAAACGCATATTTCTTAAAACCTCTTTTACATGAATTACGTGCGATGCGTATGTTGTTTCTGTTTGCTTTGAGGCCATCACTATCTGTTTGGGTTTATAATTGAGTTGGGCCGAGGCATTGGCTGCTTGTTCCGCCGAGGTCATGATTGGGCTTATGTGCCGTAACGACGCAGTATCGCTGTATTATTGAATCGACCTGCGCGCAAACCATCTTTCTAACACGATAATGCACATTTTTGTAAGTCGCCAGGATAAGAGCATCTACTCAATGCTTGTGTCGCATCCGTCTGTCGGTCATGAGGGATCCTCCTCACTGCGAGTGTAAACCCAGTGCCCTCCTCTTACATAAGGAGATCAACAACCACGCAGTTTAGAGCACGCCAATGTTGAATAAACACAAACGCATCAGTGGGAACCTGCTCTCGTGGAAAGCGTCGAAATTTCGGTGGGGAGAAACAGAACCAGACAACACGGCTTATGGCCGCACATATCATGGTCAGTCCAAGGTGACTAGGCCGAAAGACTTTTGCCCTCCCGAAGGCGTATCGCGGGGCCAGTGAAGTGTCCGGGGTTACTTGGGGGCGAGGGTTGATGGAGTGCCTCGGGCAGGTACCGTCAGAGTCGAGGTCGACAGTAGCAGAAGAGAACATGCAGCCTCCAGAAAAATAGCTATAGCCAAAGGATAGGGGAGCAGCTATTGAAATACATTGATAGCTCCCCGACAGGTGCAGCCATGGCGTTGTTACCTATTAGAGAGGGACAGTCGGCAGAGTTCCAAACTACATTGTTCTATCAGCGATAGCATGGACGTTTTCTCACTCCACATATTCAGGCACGTCTTTCCATCTCCACCTGTGACTATGTTTCTATAGTGAGGCCAGGTTGATGGGGCTGGTCTGTTCCCAAAACGTAAACCGTCCGAATCCTTAACATGCCTTACGTGGTCGCCTCCACAACAAGATGAGCCTAAAGAGTAGGTGCCTACCACCAGCTGCGCCAAATTTGACAGATTGATGTATTTCCGCGGAATGAGTCGACGCGCCGTTTCATAGACAATCACCGTCAGATATGTTGTTAAGTCTTAAAGTTATACAACAGTAATTTATAATCAGCCCGAGCCTAATGCAGAAAAAGACAATGTAGCGATGCTGATATGCGCTCGTTACTTGACTATTCAAAAAGATACGCTTCTGTACCAGTTGAGCTGCCCAGATAAGTGCAAGTTTCAGGTGGTCGCTGTGTCTACCTTCATCAGTTCCGTTCTGATCTGCCAGATCAAGACACAGGATATTTCATCATTTTGCACACTCTTATCCAGACTTGTCATGCGCAATGGTCATTATCTGCACACCAGTTTGCTGAGGAGATCAGCCGCTATAATACAGGGTAGACATCATTGTTGTCGGGATGGTGTGGGGCAGCGCACTCCTGTAGGCGATCGGCGGATGTTGCTGTTGGCGATGTTGTCGCCGAAATATGACACGCCAATGTTCAGTTTTCAGACGCCATTAGAGACACAAAGAGCCGGACTGACGTGCATGTATTATCGTTGGGTGCGGAACATTTCAAACATGATCTCCAGAGAGAGAGAGAGAGAAGAGAGAGGAGTATAGGGAGAGAAATATGATTAATATTGTATTATATTATATAAGATCAGGGCTCATCTGCCACAAAGTCATCAGTCAGACAAAAAGCAAAACAAACAAAAATTCCATAGAAGCAAGCAAACCAGCTTTTTCTCTCTGTAGCTGATCAGTAGTAGGGATGAAATATTCGCTAGAACGTACATTTGTTTCAATGACTGGTTGAAACAGATAAGCTATTTTCGTCATGCGTGACATTTATAGCGTGCGATTGCGAGCGAGCGGTGGCGTGCGCAGCGGTAGTGTTCACAATGAGCAGGGCAGGGTAGGGCAGCTTGTCCAGCCTGTCGGCACAGCTCAGCCACAAGCCTTCAATTAAATGTTCTGTGACGCTACCCAAAGGTAGCAGTCGTTCTATGCATGTATGCGTGCATGCATATATATGATATAGCTAAGATATAGCGCAGTTAAAACTTTAAATTTAAAGCTAATTGTAGCCAGAATTGATTAGAGCACTTAGTTTAGTCTCCAAAGGGCCCCAGGTTCAAAATTCGATTAGTAACACAGATTATTAGCTTTAGAAAGCAGCCACTGTTGTTACAGATACCCTCTGTATTTTTTGACAAAGGAAGATTTGAGTCAATATATTCCCCAGATTAACAGGATCAGTCTGGTTCTTTAGCAGCGTCTGATTACCAGCCACTTGCCACGCACGTTGTAACCCACACAGGACGCATTTGCGATATCGAGATGTAAGTCGGCCTAAAGCACAAAGCTCTTTAACAGTTTCTGTTGTTATGGGGTTCGGGCGTAGATGATTTTGGAGATTATAATGGTATGTCAGGTTACGTTAGTACATACGTGAGTGCGCGGCCTCAAACCCAGCGCCTCGCTGCGGTTTCTTGTATTCGCTGACCCGGCCCCCATACTAATATATCTGACCTGACTATAGCGTTAACTCCATGCATGCATGCAGTGCGCTGCGGCCTGGGAGACAGTCAGGACAGAAGAAAGAAGAGTTGCAATACCGCCACATCGCTCGTTACATAAAAGAAAATGCATCGAACCCTGTTGATTAGCAGCACGCGATGCACATGCCATTTCGCTTAAAAAGGAACTGCATTCTGCTCGAAGCCTGGAACAGTGCATCTATGCTTGTAAAGTCAATGTCTTCTTCTGACTCCTAAACACAATCAAAAAGAACAATCACGAATAAGATTAATCGAATGCAGTAAACATCATCACCTTAACATGAAAATGCGAAATGCTTCAAACATTTCACTGATTTGCCACATGAAATGATTTAGCTTCATTCATCTTCGCAGCTTACGTTTTCTCACGGCATTACAAGAAATACTGGGTCTCTCCGTCATGACAGAATTTGAAGAAGGGTTGCAGATGACGCATCTGGCATGTAGTGTGGCTTTTTGCTTATGATACCCATGTGATGCAAGCCTAAGGTTTGTCGGTATTATCACCTGTTTGCCTGCCATTGGCGCCCGCCGAGGCCATCATGCGTTTGGTTTAGGCTTGCTCAGCCGAGTCATCATGCGTGTGGTTTAAATTACGCTCTTGTCCGGCCGAAGTCATCATGTGTGTGGTTTGGGTTTGCTTACTGGTATCGCGTTGGTTTGTTTACGTTGATACCATCACAGGCCATCGCAGTGTGGATTTGTTTGTTGGCAAAACGCGTGGTTTGCTGCTTTGTCCGAAAATATCATGCTGTGGTTTGGGTTTACGCCTGGTCCGGCCAGGTGTTGGTTTCCGTTGTTCACAGGTTATCGATGTGGCTTGGTTTGGTTTATACCCATCAGAGTCATCAGACATAGCTCTGAACAGTGAATAAGGTTCCGCAGTTTGAAAGGGTGATGATGCTAGTTTGAGCAGCGATGCACAAAGTGTCTGAACAGTGCCAGTTTTGAGCAGTGACAGCGCAGTTTCGATGCGTGAATGAGCCGTGATGCAGTTAGTCAGCGTGACGCTTAGTTGAGCAGTGATGCACAGTTTGAGCAGAAAGAGTGACGCGCAGTTTGGCAGGATGCATAGTTTTGGCTGTGATGCAGTTTTAATAAAGCTGCGTGAGCGCATCACCCACATTACAACAAGTTGTCAACTGTTAAGCACACCACCATTATAACAGCGGTCATCAAGACATTAATAATCAAGCACACCGTTTATCAATCGCATCGACACAACAAGCAGCAATTACTGTCACACAATCGCTTATCAACCCACATACGTCAGTTTAATACTCCGCACATTACAATCGTTAATGCCATTGATAGACCACACATGGCACGCTACAACAGCGAATACCGTTGACAATCGCGACATTACAACCGTTACATTACCAAAGCGATCAATCGCACATATCAAGTCGCTATCACATAAACCGGGTTATCGTCGCGAGCCACATCACATTACATTGCCCAGCCACACAATCGCTTAATCGCTTATCGAATCGCGACACACACCGCGTATCACCGCGATTACAACAGTTCATTACCATTACACAATCGTCGCACATTACACCATTTCACACCAGCGAATAACCGCCACAACGCTTAACACAGAAGACACAATCGTTATCAAATTCATCATTAATAATCGCGAATACAATATGACATTACCAAATTCATTTATCAATGTAAGACACACACTCAGGCCAGCATCATTCAGTCATACCGCTTATCACCAAGACACACAACAAGCAATATCACACAACCAGTCATTAATAACAGTAAACAAATTCATTAGTCAAGTACATTACTGTCTATTGTCTCGTAATACGCTTATACCGCACATTACTACCGCTTAACAATCGCTTATCAATCGCGACATCATCAGCACAACCGCTTATCAATGAAATAATAATACCTTTTAAACAATCGCTTGTCACCGCGACATTGACGTCGCTACATAGTCGCCGATTGCCATCAATAATAACCGTTAGCACAACGAGCTGAATAAATCGCACATTATTACAAATCGTTACATTGCCCATAGCCAGTTATCGGCCTGGTTTAATACCAAGACATTACCGTCGTTGCCATTACTGTCACACACCAGCGACACAGACATTGACACCGTCACACACCACCGCGAGACATTAATGTCAAAGCAATAAATCGTTTATCATACCGCGACATTGGTTACCGTTGTTAATACCAGCGAACAATCGCATCATTAATTACATTGCTATCGAACCATTGGCATTACCAGCGACACCAAGAATATTACCGTCAGCGACACGACATTGACAAATCGCTTAATCATCGCGACATAATGTCGCTACTGTCAATATCAACCGTTTAATCAACGGCACCATTAATAACAGCACTGTTACACAGTTCATTTATCAAATCGCTTAATAATCATGACATTGCCGTCGTTACATCGTCGTCATTAATAATTAATAATCGCTTAACGCAGAAACATTACTGGGTCGTTATTGCCTGTATAATACCATATCGTCAAAGCGCATCGCACATTACAACAGCAGCATACCGTGTTTAATACCGCACATTACCGTCAATATCAATCAGTTTAACAATCGCTTATCATCAAGACATTGTTAATACACGCATCATAATGTTGTTAATGTTACATACCGCTTAATTGAATCGCTATCATTACAAATCAAGCAGCACAATCGGCACGCACCTTGTTGTCAAGAGCCACGCCGCATCAATTCATTAATACGTCAAGTTTTAATAAACCCATATACAACGTGCTGCATCGCTTATCACCGCACATTGCCGTCAGTTACAATCGTTTATTAATCGCATCATGAGCCGCGACATACGTCGTTACATACCGCTTATCATCGCCATATCAAGTTACACAATCGCTTGTCATCAAGACATACTACTTGTTAATACCATTACATCAACCGCATCACCTTCAATACCGTTTTCACAATTATTGGCTGCCCCGCTTGTCACTCAAGAAATATTGATACCGTTATAATCGTCGGCGACATTTCAGCATCAACCGCTTAATAACGGCACATCGTCAGCATCAATCGAATAATATCGTCGCACAATCGCGACAATCGCGTCATTACCGTCGCGCTTATCACCAGCCAGCATTGATCAGTCATAATAAATCGTTTAATGGCAATTGAGCCACGCCGTTAATAACCGTTTATCACCGCAATGTTACACACCAGCCGCATCATGCACACATTACATTACACGTTCATGTTAATACCAGTCGGTCATCTGCATCATTACGGGCCGTTTGGCAACATAATAACAATCGCGTCGTTACAATTGCTGCGTCATTAATACCGTTTAATTACCCGCAGTTTCATCACCAGTTACATCACCTGTTACACAATTGCAATACCATTTAACACCAAGTTTAATAAATGCACATTACCGCCTGGTTACATTCAGCGCGCATTACCGTTTAATACGCACATACACAGCACAATTGGCTGCATCAGTTCGTCACACACCAGCTGCATCACGAATGTTGGCACAAACGTTTAACAATGCGTCAATACCACCGTTGCACAAACAGTCATGTGGCCCGAGTCAAAACACACTGCCGCATCACCCAGCCGCATCAGTTCGCATTAACAGCGAATAATCATAGAGATCGTTCTCAGTTCACACCAGCGCCAGCACAATTGCTTAATACGCACATTTCACACCAGCGAATACCGCCGGGCTTATCGCACCAATGGCTGGGCCCTTTGCTACACCATCACACACCGCGACACAAGACATTACTGTCGTTAGCACATTGTCACACAATCGCTTAACAACATTAACACCGTTTAATACCGCACATTGCCACCAGCTACATTGGTTCGTTACATACCAGCCGCATCACCGTGAAATCAGCATCACATACTCTTGTTATAAATTATTTAATACAGACTCAATACGTTCATTGCGACACCGTTTAATATCGCGGTCATTACGTCAATGTGTAATGGTTGTGTAACGGTTGTGTGTAACGGTTTGTTGGTAAACGGTTTGTTAAACGGTTGGTTGTGTAAACGGTTGTGTAACGGTTGTGTGTTGTTAAACGGTTGTGTAACGGTTGTGTAAACGGTTGTGTGGTGCGGTTGATAAACGGTTGTGTAACGGTTGTGTGGTGCGGTTGTGTAACGGTTGTGTAACGGTTGAAACGGTTGTGTGTGTTAAACGGTAACGGTTGTGTTGTGTAACGGTTGTGGTTGTGGTTGTTAAACGGTTGTTAAACAGTTGTTTGATGGTTGTGTGGTGGTTGTTAAACGGTTGTGTGGTGCGGTTGTTAAACGGTTGTGGTTGTTAAATGGTTGTGTGGTGCGGTTGTGTGGTGCGGTTGTTAAACGGTTGTGTAAATGGTTGTGTGGTGCGGTTGTTAAACGGTTGTGTAACGGTTGTGTGGTGCGGTTGATAAACGGTTGTTAAACGGTTGTGTGGTGCGGTTGTTAAACGGTTGTTGTTAAATGGTTGTGTGCGGTTGTTGGTAAACGGTTGTTAAACGGTTGTGTGGTTGTTAAACGGTTGTTAAACGGTTGTGTTGTTGTGTTAAACGGTTGTAACGGTTGTAAACGGTTGTTAAACGGTTGTTAAACGGTTGTGTTGTGGTTGTGTTGTTAAACGGTTGTGTGTGTTGTTAAATTGTTAAACGGTTGTGTGGTGTGGTTGTGTAACGGTTGTAAATGGTTGTGTGGTGCGGTTGTTAAACGGTTGTGTAACGGTTGTTAAACGGTTGTGTTGTTGGTGCGGTTGTTAAACGGTTGTGTGGTGCGGTTGTTAAACGGTTGTTAAACAGTTGTTTGGTTGTGTGATGGTTGTGTAACGGTTGTGTAACGGTTGTGTGGTGCGGTTGTTAAACGGTTGTGTAACGGTTTGTGTTGTGCGGTTGTTAAACGGTTGTGTGGTGCGGTTGTTAAACGGTTGTTGTTGTTGTTAACGGTTGTTGTTGTTGTTAAACGGTTTGTGTGGTGCGGTTGTTGTTGTTGTGTAACGGTTGTGTGGTGCGGTTGTTAAACGGTTGTGTTAAACGTTGTGTGTGGTGCGGTTGTTGTGGTTGTGTGTTAAACGGTTGTAAACGGTTGGTTGTGTGTGCGGTTGTTAAACGGTTGTTAAATAAACGGTTGTGTGTAAACGGTTGTTAAACGGTTGTGTGTGCGGTTGTTGGTTGTGTAACGGTGTGTTAAACGGTTTGTGTGGTTGCGGTTGTGTAATGGTTGTTAAACGGTTGTGTGTGATGGTTGTTAACGGTTGTGTGGTGCGGTTGTTAAACGGTTGTGTGGTGCGGTTGTTAAACGGTTGTGTGGTGCGGTTGTTAAACGGTTGTGTAATGGTTGTGTTGTAACGGTTGTGTGGTGCGGTTGTTAAACAGTTGTGTAACGGTTGTGTGGTGCGGTTGTTAAACGGTTTGTGTGGTTGTGTTGCGGTTGTTAAACGGTGTTGTGCGGTTGTGTTAAACGGTTGTGTGGTTAAACGGTTGTGTGTGGTGTGTGTGTAACGGTTGTGTTGTAAACGGTTTGTGTGGTGGTTGTTAAACGGTTGTGTGGTGCGGTTGTGTAAACGGTTGTGTGTTGTTGTTAAACGGTTGTTGTTGTGTAACGGTTGTGTGTGTGCGGTTGTTAAACGGTGTTGTGTAAACGGTTTGTGTTAAACGGTTGTTAACGGTTGTGTGTGCGGTTGTTAAACGGTTGTGTGGTGCGGTTGTTAAACGGTTGTGTAATGGTTGTTGTGTGGTGCGGTTGTTAAACGGTTGTGTAAACGGTTGTTAAACGGTTGTGTAACGGTTGTTGTGTAAACGGTTGTGTAACGGTTGTGTTGTGTGGTTGCGGTTGTTAAACGGTTGTGTAACGGTTTGTTAAACGGTTGTGCGGTTGTTGTGCGGTTGTAAACGGTGTGTAACGGTTGTGTGGTGCGGTTGTTAAACGGTTGTGTTGTTTAAACGGTTGTGTTGTTAAACGGTTTGTGTTGTAAACGTTGTTAAACGGTTGTTGTAAACGGTTGTGTAAACCGGTTGTGTGGTGCGGTTGTTAAACGGTTGTTAAACGGTTGTGTAATGGTTGTGGTTGTTAAACGGTTGTGTGTGCGGTTGTTAAACGGTTGTGTGGTGTGGTTGTTAAACGGTTGTTAAACGGTTGTGTAATGGTTGGTTGTAAAACGGTTGTTGTGTGTAAACGGTTGTGTAAACGGTTGTAAACGGTTGTGTGTGGGTGTGTAAACGGTTGTGTTAAACGGTTGTGTTAAACGGTTGTTGTGTGTGCGGTTGTTAAACGGTTGTTAAACGGTTGTTAAACGGTTGTTAAACGGTTGTAAACGGTTGTTAAACGGTTGTGTAAACGGTTGTGTGGTTGTTAAACGGTTGTGTAAACGGTTGTTGTTAACGGTTGTGTAACGGTTGTGTGTGCGGTTGTTAAACGGTTTGTGTGTTAACGGTTGTGTGTGCGGTTGTTAAACGGTTTGTTAAACGTTGTTGTTGTGTTGTTGTGTGGTTGTTGTTAAACGGTTGTGTTGTTGTAAACGGTTGTTGTTGTGGTGCGGTTGTTAAACGGTTGTGTTTGTGGTGGTTGTGGTTGTTGTAACGGTTGTTAAACGGTTGTGTGTGTAACGGTTGTGGTTGTGTAACGGTTGTGTAAACGGTTGTGGTGCGGTTGTTGTTGTGTTTGTGTGGTTGTGTAAACAGTTGTGTAACGGTTGTGTGGTGCGGTTGTTAAACGGTTGTGTGGTGCGGTTGTTAAACGGTTGTGTGGTGGTTGTTAAACGGTTGTTGTGGTTGTGTAATGGTTGTTGTTGTGTTGTTGTGTAAAATGGTTGTTGTGTGGTTGTGTGTTGTGTTGTGGTTGTTAAACGGTTGTTAAACGGTTGTGTTGTTGTGCGGTTGTTGTGTGTAACGGTTGTTGTTGTTAAACGGTTGTGTGGTTGGTTGTTAAACGGTTGTGTTGTTGTAAACGGTTGTTAAACGGTTGTGTGGTTGTTGTTGTTGTTAACGGTGGTTGTAAACGGTTGTGTTGTGTGGTTTGTTGTTAAACGGTTGTGTTGTGCGGTTGTTAAACGGTTGTGTAACGGTTGTGTAATGGTTGTGTGTTGGGTTGGTTGTTGGTTGTGTGTTGTTAAACGGTTGTGTAACGGTTGTGTGTTGTGTTGGTTGTGTTGTTAAACGGTGTGTGTGTGTTGTTGTGCGGTTGTTGGTGTGGTTGTGTAACGGTTGTGTTAAACGGTTGTTAAACGGTTGTTGTTGTTAACGGTTGTTGTTGTGTGTGTTGTTAAACGGTTGTTAAACGGTTGTTGTGGTGCGGTTGTTAAACGGTTGTTAAACGGTTGTGTGGTTGTGTGGTGCGGTTGTTAAACGGTTGTTAAATGGTTGTGTAACGGTTGTTGTGGTTGTGTAATGGTTGTGTGGTGTGTAACGGTGTGTAAACGGTTTGTTGTGCGGTTGTTAAACGGTTGTGTGTGCGGTTGTTAACGGTTTAAACGGTTGTGTGGTGTTGTTGTGTGGTAACGGTTGTAACGGTTGTTAAACGGTGGTTGTGTGTGTTGTTAAACGGTTGTTAAACGGTTGTAAACGTTGTTGTGTGTGCGGTTGTTAAACGGTTGTTGTGTAAACGGTTAAACGGTTGTTAAACGGTTGTTAAACGGTTGTGTGTTGCGGTTGTTAAACGGTTGTGTAACGGTTGTGTGGTGGTTGTTGTGTGTTAAACGGTTGTTAAACGGTTGTGTGGTGCGGTTGTTAAACGGTTGTTAAACGGTTGTGTAATGGTTGTGGGTGTGCGGTTGTGGTGGTTGGTTGTGTTGTTGTGTGTTTGGTTGTTGTTAAACGTTGTTGTGTAACGGTTGTGTAAACGGTTGTGTGTGTTGTGTGTAACGGTTGTTGTTGTTGTTGTTAAACGGTTGTGTGGTGTGGTTGTGTAATGGTTGTGTAAACGGTTGTGTTAAACGGTTGTGTTAAACGGTGTGTGTAAACGGTTGTTAAACGTTGTTGTTAAACGGTTGTTGTAACGGTTGTGTGTTGTTAAACGGTTGTGTAAACGGTTGTTAAACGGTTGTTGTTGTGCGGTTGTTAAACGGTTGTTAATGGTTGTGTAATGGTTGTGTAACGTTGTTGTTGTGTGGTGCGGTTGTTAAAATGTCTGATGGCCTCTGATAGACCAGAACATAAACCCAAACCAAACACATGATGGCCTCGGCGGACCAGAACGTAAACCCAAACCAAACACACGATGGCCTCGGCGGACCAGAACGTAAACCCAAACCACACACATGATGGCCTCGGCGGACCAGAACGTAAACCCAAACCACACACATGATGGCCTCGGCGGACCAAAACGTAAACCCAAACCACACACACGATGGCCTCGGCGGACCAGAACGTAAACCCAAACCAAACACACGATGGCCTCGGCGGACCAGAACGTAAACCCAAACCACACACATGATGGCCTCGGCGGACCAGAACGTAAACCCAAACCACACACATGATGGCCTCGGCGGACCAGAACATAAACCTAAACCAAACACATGATGGCCTCGGCGGACCAGAACGTAAACCCAAACCAAACAAATGATAGCCTCGACACAAACAAAACAAACCTTAAACTACACATCACACATGGAGTATCATAAAAAAAGGCTTAAAGAAATATAGTTTTGCCTACCTTATGTAGGTGCGGTCCATCCTGCAACCCTTCTTTGTAAATTCTGTCATGACATTGGAGCGGCTCTGGGCCAGTGTTTCTTGACAATACCATTCAGAGCTTTTGTAAGCTTTGCAGAGATAGTAAAGAATGAAGCTAAATCATTTCATGTAGCAAAAAGTAGTGAGAAATGTTTAAACATTTCACATTTTCATGTTAAAATAGCAAAAAAACACATTTGACCTATTATAACGTGGTAGATATTTTCTATTCAGTTATCTATTCATTGATTGTTCTTCTAACAATTTTTTGATTGTGTTTTAGGGGTCAAGGACAGATTTGGTGGCTTTTTACAAGCATAAATTGCACTGTTTGAAACTTCAGGCAAAAGAATGCAGTTCCTTTTTTCGCCCAGAAAATGGCGCCAGTGTACATCACGTGCTGCTAATAACAGGGTTTCGATACATTTTCTTTATATGTAACAGGCACGATGTGAGAGTATGCAACTTTCTCTTCTCCTCTCTGATCCTGACCTCTCCAAACACACGCACACTAACACATGCATGCACACACATGGGTGCAACATATGGGTCAAAGGTCAGATATATTAAGTATAAGGGCCAGGTCAGATAAACAGCAGGTACAGAAATGCACAGCAGGCAGACAGGCTCGCACACTCACAGTATGTACTAACCTTAACCTGACATACCATTATGTCCTCCAAAATCATCTACATGTCTGTTAGACCCCATAACAACAAAGCTTATTAAAGAGCTTTTGCCTGTGCTAGGCCGGCCCGTGTTAGATATCATAAATACGTCCCTATTATTGGGTTGCGTACCTACGTCTTTAAAAGTGGCGGTAATCAAGCCTCTTCTAAAGAAACCAAAACTTGATCCTGTTAATCTGAAGAACTATAGGCCCATTTCAAATCTTCCCTTTTTGTCAAAAATTTTAGAGACATCTGTAGCTCAACAATTAACTGCTTTCCTAAAAAAACTAATAATCTGTATGAAACACTACAATCAGGTTTTAGACCTGGGGCCCAAACATTTGGGGCCCAAACTAAGTGCTCTAATCAATTCCCAACTCTGAACACGCTGGCCTTTAAAGTTTGGGATTTTTAGCTGCATATATGTATATATATATATATACATGCACACACATACACATACATAGGAACTTTATTTTGCTACCTTTTGAAGATTAGCATCCACAGAACATTTAGTGAAACTTGTGGCGAGCTGTGCCATTTAAGGCTGGACAAGCTGCCCCTACCCTACCCTACTCGATGTGAGCACTACCACTACACACACACATACACTCACTCGCTCACAATCACACACTATAAAGTGTCTCACACCATGACAGAAAGTCAGTTCTTAAAAAATAGCTTATCTGACCAACCAGTCATTGAAAACAAATGTACCATTCTAGCAGATAATTTCACATCCCTACTACTGATCAGCTACAGAAAAAGCTAGTTTTAGCACTTCTATAAAATTTTTGTTTGTTTTTAACATTGACTGATGACTTGTGAGCAGATGGAGCCCTGATCTTTATATAATATAGCCTAATATTAATCATATTTCTCTCCCCCTGCTCTCTACTCCCTCCCTTCCTCTCTCTCTCTCTCTCTCTCTCTCTGGAGATCATGTTTGAAATGTTCCACACCCCAGCAATGTACATGCACGTCCAGTCCATGCTGTCTCCTGTACGCGTCTGGCTGAACCGCTGGCGTTGTCATGGCCTCGGGCGACAACATCACCAACAACAACATCACGGTGCCCATCTACAAGGGCTACGCCCTGCCCCACACCATCCCATTGCTGCCAACAATGATGTCTATCCCTGTATTACTGCGCTGATCTCTTGCGCAAACAATGATTGATCATACCGTGTATTATTGCACATATTGTAAGTCCTCTGGATAAGAGTGTCTGCAAAATGAATGTAAAATATCCTGTGTCTTGATCTGGCCGTCCAGGACCTTAGACTACCTGATGAAGGTTGGAGCACACGCGTGCACACAAACACACTATCATTTGTGTGACAACTTCAACTGGTACAGAATACAGCGGCACGTATTTTGAATAGATCCAAGAAGTATGAGCACATTACTCCTGTGTTAGCATCACTACATTGTCTTTCTGTTAAATATCGGGCTGATTATAAATTACTGTTGTACTAACTTTTAAAGCAGTGAACGGACTTGCGCCTTTATATCTGACCGAAATGATTGTCCCCTATAAGCCGACGCGTCGGCTTCATTCGCAAGAAGTCGGCCATCTATTACTCCCTAGAATTTTGAAAAGCGCAGCTGGTGGTAGAGCCTTCTCTTTTAGAGCTCCTCTTGTTGTGGAACGACCACATTACCAAGGCATGTTAGGGATTCGGACAGTTTACATTTTTAAGTCTAGACTAAAAACATACCTTATCAACCTAGCCTCCTGCCAAACATAGTCTAGGTGGGGAGATGGAAAAGGCTGTGCCCTAGTGTCTTCTGGAGTGAGAAACGTTCCATACTTTATCCTTGATCGGGTGTGGATGGTTTGGAACTCTCTCGGCTGCGTGTATTTTTTGTCCCTCTCATAATAGGTATGCTGCCATAGTTTTACACCTGTCGGGGCTATCTGTAGGTTTTCCTATGCTTGTGCTCCCCTGCTCTTACATAATGCTACTGGCTATAGCGCTGCTTTTTTTTCTGACTGCATGTTCTCTTCTCTGCATCGGCCTCGGCCTCTGACTCCGGGGCACCTGCCCCCGAGCCCTAGATCCTGCCCCCATCAACCCTCACCCCCACGCCAACCCCAGTTCCTGGATCTGGACCCACTTCACTTTAGCCCCCCACTGACTACCTTACTCAGGAGGGGCAAAGTCTTTCAGCCCTGAGTCACCTTGGACTGACCATGATATGGTCTTTTTTTGGACCCACCCTGCGCCGGCCAAAAGAGGATGGGCTCCCCCCCCTTTTAGTCTGGTTCCTCCCAAGGTTTCTCCCTACCAAGGGAGTTTTTCCTTGCCACTGTTGCCTTTAGGCTTGCTTTTGGGGGGGTCTAGGCCTGGGTTCCCCTTGTTAAGCGTTTTGTGACAATTCAACTGTGAAAAGCGCTATACAAATACATTTGATTTGATTTGATGTAGGCTCCTTATGTAAGAGGAGGGGCACTGGGTTTACACTCACAGTGAGAGAGTCCACCCCTCTCATGACCATTAGCACAGACAGTTCTTACATTTTAAGCATTTAGTAGATGCTCTTATCCATGGCGACTTACAAGATGTGCATTAATACGTGATAGGAAAAATCATAGTTTGCGCACAAGATCGGTTCAGTAATACAGCGATACACGTCGTTGCAGCCGCAAGCCCAATCCTTGATGGCCTCGGCGGACCAGAACGTAAACCCAAACCAAACACGTGATGCCTCGGCGGACCAGAACATAAACCCAAACCAAACAAATGATGGCCTCAAAACAAACAAAACAAACCTTAAAATACACATCACACATGGAGTATCATAAAAAAGGGTTTAAAGAAATATCGTTTTTCCTACCTTATGTAGGTGCGGTCCATCCTGCGACCCTTCTTTGTAATTTCCCTTCTGTACTGACAAAGACTGGCGCCTTGCAGCTTAGTTGACACCGTTAGGTTTCCACTACAAGGCAGCCAAGTCTCTGTAGTGCTGTCCCAGAAGTCCTTCTGGTACTGGCTCTGCTTCCTCTGACCTTTTCTCCTGCTGCAGATGGAAAAGAAGGTGTTATAATGCAGTACTTAATAGAGAATTTGCTCTTTTCTTAATCGTTCAAAAAACATTTGTCTGAAAGCTCTGTTAAATGTATGAATAAATCCTGTCCTTCTATAATTAAAACCTGGGATGTAGCTTATCAAATATTATTTAAATAATTGAATATTTATGCTTAGCCATTATCATTATATATAGTGTATAGCAAAAACATTGTTGCAATGTTAAAAAAACGAGCATCGGATGCACTGGATTGTGTTTATAACCAAAGGCTAATTTCCAACACGGTACAGAAAAATAAATATGTTTTAAAAATGTATCAAAAAATACAAGGAAAGGGCCTCCCGCATGGTCTAGTGCAGGGGTGGCCAACCAGCCAGAGACTAAGAGCCAAATTTTTTACTGTGTTACCGCAAAGAGCCACATCACCGAAATAAAACCGCGGACCGGGGGTGGTAAGAGGAATAAAAAAAATTGCGCAAAACAGGTTGGGGACCGCTGCCCTAACATGTCTTCTGAAACTTTGCAAGTGGTTTCGAACACGCACATAAAAAAAAAAAAACACAAACTTCGATATGAACGTAAGAGCCGCATGAAACCAGGCAAAGAGCCGCATGCGGCTCGGGAGCCGCGGGTTGGCCACCCCTGGTCTAGTGGTTTCAACGTCCGACGCTGGCCATGAGTCGGCTCTGGCTGAGAGTGCCCCCGGGGCGGCGATTGGCTGTCTGCCCCAGGGAGGGGGGAGGGAAGCCGACACAGTTCGCTGCGCACAGGAGAGGTCCTGGGGTGAGACGGCACGGCAAGTGCCGTCTCGAAGGAGGCGGTGCTTCGCCATTGTCACTGCCGGTCACAGGGCTACGGCAGCGAACTACGAGGGAGGGGATTGAACTAAGCACAGAGGGAGTAATTGGCTACCAAATTGGGAAAAAAACGGGGTAAAATCAGAAAAATGTATTAATTAAATAAATGAAAAATACAAGGAAAAACAAAATAGACCTACAAACACATTAGGAAAAAGTACATCCACTCCATCCATTATCTCCATCCATCCATCCATTATCTAAGCCGCTTATTCCTGGTCAGGGTTGCAGGGGGGTGCTGGAGCCTATCCCAGCATGCGTTCCGGGCGAGAGGCAGGAATACACCCTGGACAGGTCGCCAATCCATCGCAGGGCACACACACCATTCACTCACACACTCATACCTACGGGCAATTTAGACTCTCCAATTAGCCTAACGTGCATGTCTTTGGACTGTGGGAGGAAACCGGAGTACCCGGAGGAAACCCACGCGGACACGGGGAGAACATGCAAACTCCGCACAGAAAGGCCCCCGGCCTGGATTCGAACCCGAGACCTTCTTGCTGTGAGGCGACAGCGCTATCCACTGCACCACCGTGCCGCCCTACATCCACTCAATAGACAAAAATAGCTAATAAAACAAAACACTCAGAACTGTAAATTACATATTGAGAACCATATAGAATTATAAAAACTATAACTTTATTAGGGCCCTATGAAATCAGTTTTATTTTTCCCCAAATTCCGTTTTATTTTTCCCCATATTCTGTGTTCTCAGTTGTATTTTTTCTGGATTTGACAACAGTCTATTGTTAATACAAGTGCTTCCATGACAGAGCTTCACAGTATAAATTATAATAAAAACTAATGAAAACAGTGAACATAACTAATAAGGTTCTGCTCGGCAAACAGAGCTGTGTGTCCATTTAAGGTTTTGCATCTCTGAGAGACTCCATTGAAATACATGATTGTCAGCCTCTGGTCAGCTCAGTTTGAGCAGTTGCATACAAATAATGTTGTCAAAGTGCAGTATAACCAATTTCGAATTATGCATGTAGGCTATTAAAAAACATCAAGGTTAATAGTTTTATAATGTAAAATAAAAACATTTTAATACTTAATATTCAAGTTGAATTAGTTCGAGATTATATTACTCATTATGAATGAGCAATATCAATACCACTTACAAGTTAAATTATGAACATAGTAGCACCAAATGATTTCAATATTTTATGACTCACTCACCTATCACAATGTTGAGAACACTGCAATGGCGGACGGCAGTCGTTTCATCGACCGCGACGGACATTTTCTTCCCGTGGATCTTGTGGAGGACTGCCTCCGTGTGTTGTTCAAACACCTGTGGAAAATGTCATTGGCTGTTAAAATTTAAAGAGCTGAGACGCTCAAACCTTAAATGGCTCATTTTACCTGATGGCCCAATTTAGCTGATATCACCCTAATGCAAATTTAAAACCGTGTATCAATACACGTATCATAAAACAATACGTGTATCATAATAAGAATACGTGTATGGATTATGAGCTGTCTGGCATTCGATATTTTACACGGTCGTCGCACGTATTGTTTCGAGTCCAGTCAACGGTGTGTTGACAGAACTTGCAAAACAGTTGCTGTCCCGATTGATAGAAATCAGAGTTACTGCTCTGCCCTGAACTTTGCAGTTAGTGCTGCGTTTCTGAGTTTTTAGCGGATTTAAGGCCGTGTCCGAAACCGCTCACTCGTTCCCTATTCCCTATATAGTATATACTATATAGTGTACTATTTAGAGAACGAAAGTAGTGTTTTCGGAGACTACAACTGAAAGTCATTTGCGTCAAAAAAAAAAAAGTGCCGGATATTCAGGTGACGCAAGCGGATGTGCTCAGTATCATAAACAAACCGAGCACTCATGGCGGCAGGTTTAAATGTGCTAAAGTTTTGAGTTTCAAAGACCGCATTGCATTGTGGTAGACGGGATCAATTCTAGGGTAGGCACACAGGCAGGCAGTGTGGTATAATGGTTAGGGAACTGGGCTTGTAAAGTTAAGGTTGCAGGTTCAATCCCCGGGTGGGACACTGCCGTTGTACCCTTGAGCAAGGTACTTAACCTGAATTGCTTCAGTAAATATCCAGCTGTATAAATGGATTGTAAAGAAATGTAAACTGTAAGTCGCTCTGGATAAGAGCGTCTGCTAAATGCCTGTAATGTAATGTCATGTAATGTAAAGTAGGGTACAGTCGATGTACACTACAAATCACGGTGAATTGTGGGTATTTTCTCGTTCCCTATTTAGTGTACGAAATTCACATTTTAGAATTCGTCGCACTCTACAAAATGGCGTCCACACAAAGTAGTGTACTAAATAGGGAATAGGGAGTGGTTTCGGACACGGCCTTAGTCTCAGTTGACCTGGTCGACGCGTCTCCCATTCAACACCCCGCGCTTTTTTCCCCAATTGAACTCGCGCGCGAACGTGTACACGCGCACAGTCCCGCTCCCCAGACATACCACTCCAAATGAGAAATGCGTTTCTCTGTTCTTAATTTATTTGACAAATAAACCAAATCAGATTCCAAAAATTGCCACTAATTTAAGCAGCCTTTTGATGCACTTTAACCAACATCTTTCCAATTCTGTGCAATTCATTCAGTGAATTAATTTGATGTCTGGATTCCATCCGCTCACTTCTCGTCATGACAAGCACGATTTTGGTTCGGTTTGTCATCGCATTTACGGAGGTTAATTTCAGATTTAAGGCAAGATAATTATCAATGTACCTAGTATTTGATTTCTTAACTTTTTCTGGCTATTTCGTTAGCGACTTAGCCTACTTTACTGTACTGGCTCAGACCTGCCGTTTTAGGGTTAACCGTTATAATTATGGCAGATGTGGTTATCGACATTCTTACAATTTGGGCATTGTCACATAGAAGCAAGTAAACTTGTGAAAATACAACTGTAAAGGTCATGTGGGACAATAAAACTACTACTAGCTTGTATGACAGCCTAACATTTCTTTTAAATCGTAGCATTTTAGCTAATTTACAGCAGCGATGCGGAAGGTTGGCTACCAGCTACGTTAGCTACCTACCTAACGAAATAGCCAGAAAACGATAAGAAAACAAATACTAGCTACTTTTATCTACATAATAAACAAACATAACTCGACAAAATTACTATTTTATCGGCAATAATTCATTGACTTACCTAGAATCTCGAAACAGCCCTGCTGAACACAGGCGCCTCAGAGCCTTCCGCTTGACTGGCGCCAAACGTGTCGTCTCGCTTATAATATATTGGTTGTGCAATCCAATTGGCCAATGCTGTGGCCAATCATAACCCTGTTGCTACCCAAGAATTTTCCAATCAGAACCCGAATCATAACCCTGAAAGACTAATCCATTAAACAGGTGCACATTTTTCGAATCGATTATAGATTTTTTTTCCACTACATCGCATCTTGTTGTTGTTACAAAGGCAATTTTAATTTAACTGTAATGATATCTGGCTAACTTATTGTATGAAAAACAGGTAGGACAAGCTGTAATGTAATGTTAAATATAATGTACAAAACGGAGGTTTTCCCCGCTCACTTATCGTCATGACTCGATTTTGGTTCGGTTTGTCATCGCATTTACGGAGGTTAATTTCAGATTTAAGGTAAGATAATTATCAAAGTACCTAGTATTTGATTTCTTAACTTTTTCTGGCTATTTCGTTAGCGACCTAGCCTACTTTACTGTACCGTGTAGTCGCCTCTCCGTTTGCTGAGGTAAATAGGCTAAAGTACTACGATTTTTATGAATAAAATGCTTCGAGTTTTTTTGGTTTTAGGCTGTCATACAAGCTACGAGTAGTTTTATTGTCCTAACTGGCCTTTACAGTTGTACAGTATTTTCCACAAGTTTATTTGCTTCGTCTATTTGGCAATGGCCAAGTTCCAGTTTCCGATGTTTTCTTTTATTATTTGCTATTTTGCTGTTTTGAGTGGATGTACATTTCCTAATGTGTACATAGATACGTGTGTCGTTTTCTTGTATTTTTTGATACATTTTTAAAACGTACTTATTTATATTTCTGTAGTTTATTGGGGACAGGTGTTGGAAATTAGTCTTTGCCTATAAACACTTAATCCAATGCATCTGATGCTTGTTTTTTTAAACATTGTGACATGCTTTTGCCATGTCTCTGACAAATAAACACAGAAATTAATTAATGAATTGAAGAGACAAAATGATCATGTTGCACAGGTTACCGTTATGGCTCCTAATTGGAGAATTACCATTAATAAGTGCCCACAATATTGGCACTCAATAAACCTCAAAATAGTTTAATTATACTACAGTAGGACAAATCAACCTGTGTTGTCACATGGAATATTAATTAATATAATTAGTTAATTAGTATTGTTATATTTGTTTAATTTCACAGTAATGGAGGAAGTTTAGGATCTGAAGAGCATGATGCAGAGTCTGTCCCCGTCCAAATTCCCGACCCAGCTGAGTGAGTGAAGCAAAAGGCCACATGTTGGAACTCATGATTATCAAGCCAGCAGTCTATTAAACTGATGCAATGTCCACTGTGCTTTCAGGTTCACCAGCAGCGGCCGTCAGAGCCCCGACTTTGTCCGGGACTAGAGTTTTTCGTTTTTTTACATCAGTTTTGGAGGATAATACCCACAGTATTATCTGCCATAATTGAGTTTCAATATCCTTGTTTATTGTTTTGGCCATGTTCTGGCCTGTTCTGATGCTCCTGTTCTTTTGTTCTACTAACCACTATCCAAGGGATTTAGCATGTCAGCGAGGAGGGGAGGTGTGCATATCAGTTTCCTTTTTGCATGTTTGTTGAAGCTGTGCTTCAAGGGCTTGGCATGCTCATGTGGGTAAAGGAGGTATTTTGGGCACATATTAGTACATGCCCTTCATTTCACAGTCGGTATGTTTTCACATTTTGGTATTGTCACTGTGCTTTACCTATTTTCAAAGAGTGATTGCACTATTAAATATCCATTCACATTTGAATTGATATCTTTGTCATACATCTATATCCGTCTATGTACATCAGATGTGGCGCACTGAGTATTAAACCGAGTATTATTATTATTTATGTACAGTTCTAATTAGCCTGACAGACAATAACCCGGTAAAGAAAGAAAGTGGCTATTGGCCTTTTTTTAAAACATGGTTGATAAGCCAGACTCTAATTGAGGGGGAGATTAACACTTTATTTTCCTTACGGGTGAGGAGTAAACCAGCAGCCACTGTCACACTCTCTAGCCCAGCTGAGCCTGATCACTTAGATGTGACTGCCTCTCCATTGCGAGGTTAATATACATGTACATGCGTCCCTCCTTTATTCATTGTGAAAGTGATTTACAGTTGTGTGAAGTGTCATGTTTTTGTTTCCCTAGCTCTCTCGGCTCTGGTGAAGGTCCTGCTGCCGATACCTCCTCAGCTGCTCGCCTTGGCCCCACCTGCAGAGAAAACAGAGGCCCCATCTTTCCCTGATGGTAATTGATTTACTTCGATTGAATTTCATCGGCGTTCTCGGAACCTGTAACTTACGTCGCTGTGTCCACGCATCTAGCTTCTGGGGGCAGGAAATTAAAAAGGGGGATTGTTGGATGTTATACCCTTCTCAAATGCTCATTTCACATGACTGTTGTGTGTTTGCTTCCCATTGACCCAGAGCGTGTAACTGCAGAGAGTGAGACAGTCAGTGTCCCAGTCACAGCCCTGCCACCTGCTCCAGTAAACCCACCAGAACTGGAGCCTCCCTGGGATGCCCATCTGACCCAGGCCACAGTCGAGAGGATGGTGAAGGAGATCCTGGAGAAGCAGCGGCAGTGGCGGCAACAGAAAACGACGAGGACCTGTCTAATGTGTGGCCGGCCAAAGTCCCGCTACCTCAGAGATGGTTCCTCCATTCACTAGTTGTATCAGACTGGAGAGCTGAAGTACTTTTACTGCTCTAAAAAAGTCTTCCGGACCTGTGCGGCAGAGGGCCTCGCCGATCCGAGGACGCCATTCGAGGAGTTTGCTGCCACTGCCTTCTTTCGGCGGGAGCTGGAGGCCTCAAAGCAGAGAGGAAAAAGGTAACAGAGGAGAGAGGAAAGAGGAAAGCTGTGGAGCGGCATCTTTCTGGCCGGCTGTGCGGGTTCTGCCTCGTACACATTCTGGTTTCCCTGGGGTGGCGGGGAAATACATTTACTGCCAAAGTGTTGTCCCTCTACCAGGCGCAGGGCATGATGAGAGAGATGACCTGGTGGGAGTTCCAGCAGTCTGCCTTTTGTGAGGCCGAAAACCAGAGATGGATGGAGGAAAAGGGAAAGTGAGACTCTCTCTCTCGCTCAATTACACACACACACACACACTATCAAAAAAGAATAGTGAGCTGTAATAACCTGTATTGTAAATATATTCTGATTATTGTATTTTAGTGTACATCATTTTAATTTGTGTGAAATGTAATTGTGATTGTGTAAATATATTCGTTTTGGTATATAGTTACAAAGCGGATACATATTTAGATATTTTTTGTGCAAGAAATTGTACAAAATAAAGTCTTCTAGATAAATCAATGAGTTTGGTGCGTTTTTGTACATCAGTATTTGTATGAGTGCAAGAAATATATTATAATGTATGAGCAAACAGCTACTGTTGGTACCAGTTCATTTAAAAAATAAAAAATCGATGACAATTACATATTTAGACTGTCAAATATAAGTTTGTTACATGAAGATTCCAACCGCGGCTCAAGAACAGGTGAGAGGGTGTCCTCACTTGTGTAACTAATTATAAAGTAATTATAAGGGATATTTTTATATTTATTAAGGAGGGAACTATACACAATCGTTGAGGTTAAATTGTTTTCTCGGTACACATTATATTCCTAAAGTTGTTAAAAATGAAAATGATGCTCTTTAAAATGATTTAAATATGTATACATATACATTAACCTCCCTGACTGGGAATTGAACGCCAGACAACGAGAAAATGTGATTTAAAATTGCAATATTCCTGTTGGCTGTCAGGGTGTGTACCAGTAGCCCCCCAAAAAACTCACCTCAATCCTATTGGCTGTCAGTCCGTTACAGCTATATACGCCTGGCCCCCGTGAGCTGCCTGCCAATAAATTACCTTAACGTTACTGTGAAGTAAAGTGTCCCGTTAGCTACTTTGCAGGCTCATCATATTTGAGCAGCTGGGATGTTATAGAAATAAGGTAGCAAACTGTACTGTACTGTACTTAGGATGGCTCTACAGCTATTATAGAAGCAAGGTAGCAAACTGTACTGTACTGTACTTAGGATGGCTCTACAGCTATTATGGAATCAAGGTAGCGAACTGTACTGTACTTAGTGTATACTAAACATAAGCTGTCACAAGGTTAATTATTCATAAAAGGTACACTGTAAAAAAATACAATTTTGGTGTATGGCAATATATACAAGTGTCATCTCAATTTAAAAGTTCTATTTTCAGTTTGATAACAACGCCAATTTTTTTTTTACACACACGCACACACACTGTCCAACTGTGCAGTTACAGACACAAACTGTCCATATGCACTCACACACACTCACACTGCGCGGTTAAACACACACTGTCCGACTGCAGTTACACACACACTGTCCGACTGTGCAGTTACACACACACACACACACACACACACACACACTGTCCATCTGAAATACAACTTATGGCATGGAAATATACCTCTCTGATGGGGGTTTTAAAAACTCCTTCGATGTTATATAAAAATGATAAGCAATTCAATGTAAAAAATAGCAAAAAACACCTTTTCCCTACCATAACGTGTTAGATATTTTTCCATTTAGTTATCTGTTCATTGATTGGGCATGGAACTATATTTTGGTTGTGTTTTGGGGTCAAGGAGAGATTTGGTGGCCTTTTATAAGCATAAATTGTTTGGAACTTGGGGCAAAATCCAGCATGCAGTTACTTTTCACTGGCACGCTGGCACACTGTCAGCACTGAGACGAACACACTGGCACAGTGGCACACTGAGACTAACACACTGGCACACTGGCACACTGAGATAAACACACTGGCACACTGGCACACTGGCACACTGAGACACTGGTACAGTGTCAGCACTGAGACTAACACACTGGCACAGTGGCACACTGTCAGCACTGAGACACTGGTACAGTGTCAGCACTGAGATAAACACACTGGCACAGTGGCACACTTACAGTGTCAGCAGAGACACACTGGCACACTGGCACACTGAGACTAACACACTGGCACAGTGTCACACTGAGATAAAAAACACTGGCACAGTGGCACACTGAGACTAACACACTGGCACATGTCACACTGAGATAAACACACTGGCATGGTGTCACACTGAGATAAACACACTGGCACAGTGTCACTGAGATAAACACACTGGCACAGTGTCACTGAGATAAACACACTGGCACAGTGTCACACTGAGATAAACACACTTGCACAGTGTCACACTGAGATAAACACACTTGGGCACACACTGGCACACACTGGAGACTGAGACTAACACTGAGGCACACTGGCACACTGTCAGCACTGAGACTAACACACTGGCACAGTGTCACACTGCCACTGAACTAACACACTGGCACAGTGTCACACTGAGATAAACACAGTGGCACAGTGGCACACTGAGACAAACACAGTGGCACACTGGCACACTGTCAGCACTGTTTCCAGAGTGATTTGATTAAAGATCATTTGTTTATGCTTTTCTGTGTTTCAGTAATAATGGAAACAACTTGCAAAATGTGTCATACAATAAATGATTATAAAAACACAATTTTGTTCTGCTGTGAGAACAAATATAATTTTATAACTTTATAATCTGTGATACTTATTTTGATTTAAAAGCTTTTTAAATAATTGTGATCTTGGTGTTTTTCCACATTGTGCTCCTGTCTCTCTCTCTGTTTTGATTTAAAAACAAAATCAATGTAAGTGCTTTATTGGCATATTTATTTCCAATAGGTACATATTTCCAGCATAAATAACAAGCAATGAGAAAAAGAAACCAAGAAACCACTTTGTCAACTCTTACAATGATAGAAAATGAGAACAGTACTTCCAATACCTAGAGTACTATAGGTTAAGGTGTGGTGTAGAAAACAGACAAATACATTATTACCTGAAACTCCTTCTGGGAACATAACTAACTAAGAATTAAATGAAATATATTTTCCCTAAATCATAATGCAATAAATAAACAAACTAACAAACAAATCAACATGTTACTATTTTGGTGTCTCTCTCCTTCCCTCTCTCCCTCCATCTAAATTCAATTCATTTCAATAATGCTTTATTGGCATGACCGCATATGAAAACATTTCCAGTGCTGACAGTGTTCCAGTGTGTTTATTCAGTGTGACACTGTGCCAGTGTGTTAGTCTCAGTGTGACACTGTGCCAGTGTGTTAGTCTCAGTGTGCCAGTGTGCCAGTGTGTTCGTCTCAGTGTGCCAGTGTGCCAGT
>JAINUG010001035.1:0-35080 GCA_029706075.1 Aldrovandia affinis
CTAGAAGTGGGAGACAACTCATGTGCTGGAATGAGAAACATTAAGATGTTTGGGTTGGAGAGCAGGAAACGTCAAGGTTGGTTCTTTGGGAATGAGTTTATTATTGTGCTGTATAAATCATAATAAAATGGATGGAAAGTTCTTACTGGGTCATAAGTGAGAGTTGCCTTGTACTAATGTATGCATGTTGGGAGGGTAAAACATGTGTTTGGACCCATCAATAAAGGAGGAGTTTCAACCATGACCAATGGGTGAAACTCCAAAGGGGCGATGGTCACCTAGAATGTAAAAGATATATACTGTTGTATTTCTTTGATCTGGTTGGAGATACTCTGACATTCTTCATGCGAGAGTGTTAGACTGCTTCCCTGTTTAAGCAGTAATAAAGACTTGATTTGATAATTGAAAACAGTCTCTCTTCCTTTGAATAGTAGAATTTCCACGACAATTCTTGGCGACGAGGATGGGATTTCGTATAAAATTCAGGCCTCTTTTAGACGTATTAATACCTCCTCTATTGATTACTCCCATTCAGAATCGGAGATTATTGATCCCCACTCAGATGTTTTAAGATGTTCTGGGATAATAGCGTATAAACCCTGGGCAGTGACAATGAGCGTACTCCATTTACAATGTCATGTCCATAACTGTTTACTCCCCAGACAGGGACCAAAAGCCCTTGAATTGCGGCCTAACAATGAGGAATCCCGAGTCATTTCTGTTGTTCTTTTACCTAGAGTGAGTTTTTGCTTTGACATAGATGCTGGAGATGAAATCAAGGGGCAATTGATGGGAAACAGCAGTTGTATTGGGCAGATTGCTAATGTTACCATACAAGGCCTATTTCCGTTGCCAGTGGGGGCTTTCATAGTGTGTGGCCAGCATGCATATACCACCATACCAAGGAGATGGTGGGGCGTACTACTTAGCACATGTGGTCCCTTTAATTAGACAGGCAACAGAGATAGAGATGCAAGCTTTACATAGAAGCAAGCGTGAGGTGTCGATGTGGCAACGTATAGTTGGAGTGGTGATACCCGCTTCACGGGGTATATAACACGCAGGCCGAGCTGAAGGCACTAACAAATGTAGTGGAAAGCCACATGAATCACTCTTTGCTAGCAATCGAAGCTTTAAGTAAAGAACTAGGTGAAGTCCGGAAGATGACTATGCAAATCGAATGGCCCTTGATTTAATGTTAGCTCAACAAGGGGAGTATGTCGTATTGTGGGAAGTGAGTGTTGCACCTATGTTTCTGATGCATCCCACACCATCCAGGAGCTTAAGGAAGACACCAAGCGGGCCATCAAGGACTTGCATGATACACACGGGTGGGATCTGATGGAATGGATGAGAGGTGTCACGGACCATGGGAGCACTGATTATTAAATATGTTGTGTATGGATTAGCCATAATTATATTCATATCACTGCTGCTGGCGTGCTTCAGGTAGCATGCCAAGCCTGTGCCGGGAAAAGCAGCAGCGCAGATAATGGTGGTTGAGTCATGGGAGGAAAATGAGGTGTTGCGGGAGATGGGTCAAATTGAGATGGAGTAAATCCTCCCATGCTGAGTTGGTTATTTTTATTATTACTATTATTTTCTTTTTCTTTTTCATATATATATGTTTGAATAATTTTAAGGTAGCTGCCCATTCCAGTGGCCTGATTAATTTTCCCTTAGGTTGTTACATTAGTAACAAAAGGGAGGAGTGTGAGGGGAAAATTTTATTAGGCCTTCCGACAGATCCGTTTCCAGCTTGCTGAATGAGTTGTTTATGCTTCCACTCACGGGTCAGACATTGTCTGGATACGGTGTTCCATTCAGGAAGAGATAAGCGAGTGTTGCTAGAAGTGGGGAGACAACTCATGTGCTGGAATGAGAAACATTAAGATGTTTGGGTTGGAGAGCAGGAAGCGTCAAGGTTGGTTCTTTGGGAATGAGTTTATTATTGTGCTGTATAAATCATAATAAAATGGATGGAAAGTTCTTACTGGGTCATAAGTGAGAGTTGCCTTGTACTAATGTATGCATGTTGGGAGGGTAAAACATGTGTTTGGACCCATCAATAAAGGAGGAGTTTCAACCATGACCAATGGGTGAAACTCCAAAGGGCGATGGTCACCTAGAATGTAAAAGATATATACTGTTGTATTTCTTTGATCTGGTTGGAGATACTCTGACATTCTTCATGCGAGAGTGTTAGACTGCTTCCCTGTTTAAGCAGTAATAAAGACTTGATTTGATAATTGAAAACAGTCTCTCTTCCTTTGAATAGTAGAATTTCCACGACAAGGCCATGGGAAATGATCACTGCTATGAAATCTTGAGCGCTTTTATATGAATCGAAATTAAAGCATGCTTATAATGTTTGCGTAATCAACCTTTCGTAATTGTCAATGATTTCTCATCAGCGGAATATGCTGACTCTCATAAAGTACATAAGTATTAAAGTATTAAAATTAGAGTATAAAATTATTTTTGAAATTATTCTTTTCTGTGACATAGTCTTAGCAGTTGTTTGTGGAAAACTGTAATTTAACACAGGCCTAAATTGCAATTTCATGAGGTGATTTAATAGGATGTAACATCATAGATAAACATATAAACCATTGGGATCTTTGTTGCTAATATTTGTTATATTGTCATCGAAAAGAGACCTCGAAACGTCCCAACATTCACAAGTGAACAAAAACTGTACATTTCTCTCAAATGATCATATTTATTGCTGTTTTTACTAAATAGTCCAATCAATTCAAGGTTTCTGTTCAATAAAATTTGCTATGACACATACAATTTAGAAGACACATACATTCTAAGATTGTGTTTTACACAGGAGCAGTGCTACTGCTTTTGAATGATTTTGTGATGAAGCTGTGATGAATGTTACAATAAGTAACTATGACATGAAAACCAAGACAAAAAATAATTTGGAGATATGGGGGAAAACATCTTACAATTAAAAACAGATCTAATATTACCGATCAAGATTATATGTACCATGTGTAAATACTTTATTAAAAATCCATTTAACCACAAATATTACCTTTATGTAATTTTGTGTGTGTATAATATGCATATTTATTATTCCTGACATAAATAATCATAATAATAATAATGGAATAACAGTATTACAAATTAAAAACTAAAACAGACAAACCATTTCCCCTTTTGTCAAAAAGCCAGGAACAAATTATCCGTTCAAATGTACGGAGACTGAGAATCGTGGCTGTGATATAATTGAAACCACCAGGGGTCGCCATCCCTGGTCCTGGAGAGCCACAGGGTCTTGCTGCTTTCCGCTGTTGCTCAGCACTTAATCGACCAATTAAACCAGTTGATTCCACAGTTAACTCGCCTCACCTGGCTCCTTGGGTCTAAATTGGTTGCTGCTTTTAAGGTGAAAACAAAAACCAGTGGGCCCCCTGTGGCTGTCCAGGACCAGGGTTAGCCAACCTTCACCTTATGGGTCGAGGCTCTGAGGGGCTGTGGAGAGCAGCGCTTTGTAATGCCCTGTACACATAACTACTGTAGACGGGAGACGAAGGGGAGGAGGAGGAGGAGGAGGAGGAGGAGGAGGGTCAGTCGTAGCAGGGCTAAGGGGCCCCGGGGAGCCCCGAAGGTCCCCAGGCAGCAGAGCAGTGCCAGGGGGGCCCAGGCCTCCTGTCATGTGATGGTGGTGGCGCTCTGGGCCCCCTCCGGCGCGAGGAACTGCACCTTGGGCACCACGAGCGCCGAGTTGCCGCGGCGCATGGAGTTGCCCTTGCGCATGGAGTTGCCGCGGCGCATGGAGTTCCTCTTGCGCAGCGAGTTCTGGTGCGAGCTCGCTCTTCTGCAGCGTCTGGATGAGGATGGACGGCTTCTCGTCCAGCTCCCCGCGCGCTGCACCGCGGCGTCGCCACCCTCGCCGTGTTGCCGAACTTGGAGTAGTCCACGGAGTAGACCCCCCTCCTCGGTGACGATGGGCACGAGCGGTGGCCCCACTGGATCTCCTCCGCCCGTAGGAGGTGCGGGCCTGCGTGGTGATGCCGGTGGTCTCCACCACGCCCTCCAGGATGACGATCACCTCCAGGTCGCTGCACTGGAGCTCCGCGGCCGAGAGGTCGTAGAGGGGGCTGTCGCGGTCGATGATGTGGCAGATGATGAGCGGCGCCAGCAGGAAGATGCTGTTGCCGGCCGTGGCGCTCTCCGTCCGCACGTCGATCTGGTGGATGGGGATGACCTCTCCCTCGGGCGTGGTGGTCTTGCGCACCACCTGCAGGCGCACGGCGGCGCCGATGATCATGCTCTTGCGCAGGTCGCCCACGCGGGTCATGAAGCACAGCCGGTTGTCTCAAGACGGCGATGACGGGGTGCGGCTGAAGATGAGCGTCTCGGCGCGCCGGTGCGACTGCGCCGTCTTCATGAAGATGCAGCCCAGCATGATGGCGTTGATGATCATCCCCGCGATGTTCTGCAGGATCAGCACCATGATGGCGGTCGGGCACTGCTCCGTGATCATGCGCCCGCCGAAGCCGATGGTCACTATGTATTATTACGTACAGTACACTAACAACTCTGTGTATGGGAAAATGACTACTGAATCAAAGCAAACTCGGTGCAACCACCTTGTGGTTCTGTGTGGGTCAGTAGGTAGAGTGTGGTTCTATGTGTCTCAGTAGGTAGAGCGTGGTTCTGTGTGGCTCAATAGGTAGAGCGTGGTGCTGTGTGGCTCAGTAGGCAGAGCGTGGTTCTGTGTGTCTCAGTAGGTCGAGCGTGGTTTCTGTGGGGCTCAATAGGTAGAGCGTGGTGCTGTGTGGCTCAGTAGGCAGAGCGTGGTTCTGTGTGTCTCAGTAGGTCGAGCATGGTTCTATGTGGCTTAGTAGGTAGAGCGTGGTTCTGTGTGTCTCAGTAGGTAGAGCGTGGTTCTGTGTGGCTCAATAGGTAGAGCGTGGTGCTGTGTGGCTCAGTAGGCAGAGCGTGGTTCTGTGTGTCTCAGTAGGTCGAGCGTGGTTCTGTGGGGCTCAGTAGGTAGAGCGTGGTTCTGTGTGGCTCAGTAGGTAGAGCGTGGTTCTGTGTGGCTCAGTAGGTAGATCGTGATTCTGTGTGGCTCAGTAGGTAGAGCGTGGTTCTGTGTGTCTCAGTAGGTAGAGTGTGGTTCTGTGTGGCTCAGTAGGTAGAGCGTGGTTCTATGTGGCTCAGTAGGTAGAGTGTGGTTCTGTGTGGCTCAGTAGGTAGAGCGTGGTTCTATGTGGCTCAGTAGGTAGAGCGTGGTTCTGTGTGGCTCTGTAGGTCGAGCGTGGTTCTGTGGGGCTCAGTAGGTAGAGCGTGGTTCTGTGTGGCTCAGTAGGTAGAGCGTGGTTCTGTGTGGCTCAGTAGGTAGAGCATGGTTCTGTGTGGTTCAGTAGGTAGAGCGTGGTTCTGTGTGTCTCAGTAGGTAGAGTGTGGTTCTGTGTGGCTCAGTAGGTAGAGCGTGGTTCTATGTGGCTCAGTAGGTAGAGTGTGGTTCTGTGTGGCTCAGTAGGTAGAGCGTGGTTCTATGTGGCTCAGTAGGTAGAGCGTGGTTCTGTGTGGCTCTGCAGGTAGAGCATGGTTCTGTGTGTCTCAGTAGGTAGAGTGTGGTTCTGTGTGGCTCAGTAGGCAGAGCATGGTTCTCTGTGGCTCAATAGGTAGAGCGTGGTTCTGTGTGGCTCAGTAGGCAGAGCATGGTTCTGTGTGGCTCAGTAGGTAGAGCATGGTTCTGTGTGTCTCAGTAGGTAGAGTGTGGTTCTGTGTGGCTCAGTAGGTAGAGCATGGTTCTGTGTGGTTCAGTAGGTAGAGCGTGGTTCTGTGTGTCTCAGTAGGTAGAGTGTGGTTCTGTGTGACTCAGTAGGTAGACCGTGGTTCTGTGTGGCTCAGTAGGTAGAGCGTGGCATTGGCAACGCTTAGGTTGTGGGTTCATTTCCCATTGGGGCCACATATACTGAAAAATGTATGCATTCACTACTGTAAGTCGCTTTGGATAAAAGCGTCTGCTAAATGGCGTATATTATTATATTATATTAAGCTATCAAGGGCCCGATGCAGGAAGCGCGTTACTGGATTCACTCCAGAGGTGGAAGGTGTAGCCATGTCCTTTACAAATCTCACGAATGCATGCTTTCAGGAGGAGAGATTGTGCTCTCGCTTGTGTGAGATCATTATTACAGGAGGTCATTTGTGTGGATTTGGGACATTTATCAATGATTCATGGTGCTTCCTCTGGTCCAGATGGATTTCTTTTTTAGCGATGCTGTCTCAGGCGTGCATCACAATATTTCTGTTCTCCAAAAAGGTGGAATGACTCACGCGCTGTCGCCAGAGCTGAAAGCATTATTGTATGTTCATGAAAGCCCCTGCTGCACTCGCAGCTGACCCCTCTCAGACACAGAGGTAATGGGCCTTACAGAACATCTGCACGCGTCCGGGCGCGCTACCGCTTCTCTGGTCTCCGGCCTTCCCTCCTCCCGCGTTTGCCACATCCGGCGGATGGCCTTCATCTCCGCGCGCGAGCGGGGGTGCTCTGCCTGGTCCATCCCTTCCTCGAGCCGACGCTGCATTCGGAGGGTGTCGTAAGCTAATGGCTCTTACTTCTTCTTGATACATGCCCTCTTCTGACACCAATGTGGCGGCGTGTGTTGAGTGGTGTATCAAGGAAGGAGTCTGAGTCCAGTAAGAATGCAAACTGGCTACGCGGGTAGCTGCTTTATTAAAAAGAGAGTGATAATTACCCAAGCTCCATACTCGCTCAGCTATGGGTAACATCAGTTGCAAGCATCCGTGTTCCATACACCGCACAACCCCGGATGTTGCCTAAAATGGAGGTCTTGCTGGTCTACCAAGTCCTGGTATATTCGTTTTCCTGTAACAGCCAAGATATTCCTGGGTCAATTTGACCCAGGAATATCATTGGCATGTTTAATTATCCCAAAATTGTCAGAAACCCCCAAATCCTGATAAACATTGTTTGTGCACCTCTTATTACTATCAATTCAATCAATATTTAGTGGAATTGTGTTATTCACCTCTCACAGATCATGGTTCCATTAGGATAATTCACTCGTTTTTCACAAAAAATACACATTCAAACACATTTTTCTGTACATTGGAAAAACCTAGATATAAAATACATTAGTTTTGCATAACATACAATTTTTTCAATTATGTTTAGCATTTTCCACTTTTTTTTTCTCCATCAGGTGATGTTGATAAATAAAGATGACACCTCTTCTGTTCAAGTTAAAATTATATAATAACTACCATCTAGTTTGTTTTTTTGGAACAAGGCTTCATGATATCCTCCACAACAGCTATATAAACACTGCAAAACTGATTTTGACAATTTTAGACATGTGCTGCCTCCTTTCAATATGAGCTGGTCAGCCACTGGTGAGTGCCCCCTGCTGGACACTACTGAGCATGACTGCTCATGCTCCACTGCTGCCCACAAGGGCAGTGTGTGTATGTGTGTGTGTGTGTATGTATGTGTGTATGTATGTATGGGAGGGAGTAGGCAAGACCAATATGTATCACATTTGCACTTCTGACCCCTTTTAGCCTCCACTTTCACTGCCGGGTCCGATTGACCCGGTTACCATTCTCTGTGATATAAACATGCAGGGCGGGGGGGTTGCAAATACATTACATGAACCATTTTCATTTTACATGTTTATTGCACTAATTAAGGTAAGCAGAAGAAGTTTCATACAAAGTGTGTTTTTAAAGTATTTTTCCTTGATTTTCAACTTTGAAATGGGTCAATTTGACCCCGAATGTCACAGAAGGGTTTTTAAAAGAGACCGTCGAAACGCCTTCTGCAGATGTCACAATCAGTCAGGAAGTAACAGTCCACTTCACACATGGCTTGATGAACATTCTCTCTCTGGAACTGAAGAGACGGCACTATACACACAGCGCGTCCTGGTCACCAGCTAGCTAACACAACACAGTTCTTCTCATTAACACACCCAAATATTAAACGGAACATTTGAACAGTTAAACCGGGGGAGACGCTCAAAGTTACAACAGCGCCTCCCCCACAATGCACCGCGCACACATTTCAATAACAGGCGACCTCGCAGGATCGCTACAGTACGTTCAACAATCTCATCCAAACCAGCGTATCAGCAGTCAAATCTTGCCTTAACTCTCAAAGTTGGAAGCTCTGTATAGGATTTTGAACAAGTTTGAGTAACAAGTTTGTGTTTTAGCAAAACAAACGGAGCAAGTTTGTGTCTTAGCTTGTTTCAGTCAAAAATGCGAAGAAAATGTTTGAAATGCTGTATTCAAAAGCTGTGTACAAAGTGAATAAGGCTCTGTGCGGTATGGGGTATGGTATGTCCCGCAGATGGAAGACGTTGCGTGTAATCACAATATCTGTCATGCATAAATTCGGACGTAAGTGTGCTTTTCTCATATGTGACCACTAGATGGCAGTATTTTTTTAAAGTTGAGTTCTGGGTTGATGCGTTCCCTATAATTTGCTATAGGTCATTTCTGTTTATTATGGACTCGCTGTGTGTCATTCTCGACATATATCTGGCCCGATAACATTAACAACAGAAAGGCTGCAACCAAGATTTCAATAATCAAACTGGTAGCATCTCTCCCAGATGCCACAGAACACATTTTGTTCCCCAATGTAACAGCTTGTAAAATAAAATGAAAACAACATCAGAAAAGTGTGAACACCAACTTGGACTGCTTCAGTTTGCCTCGCACGTTTTGCTGTGCCATGTTTGATTTGAACATCACTTTTTGTTTGTGTGAGTTCTAAAGGTGCGTCCATCCTGTGTCAGCTGGGCTCACACAACAGCACCCACCTGCAAGAAAAGAGAACTGCCCCTTAATACCAGCAAGCTTGGAGACATGCCCCTTAATACCAGCAAGCTTGGAGACATGCCCCTTAATACCAGCAAGCTTGGAGAAATGCCCCTTAATACCAGCAAGCTTGGAGAAATGCCCCTTAATACCAGCAAGCTTGGAGAAATGCCCCTTAATACCAGCAAGCATGGAGAAATGCCCCTTAATACCAACAAGCTTGGATAAACCTTAATCAAGTGGAGGACCCATCTAAATTCTCCTTTACATCCGCAATACAATGTCTATGTCCATGGGAATAAAATGTCCGTGGGAAAATGTCAGTTTTCTGCGTTGTTTTAGACATATGTATAGGGCCCTTTGGAGTATCATATGTACATGGTTCATGAGAGGGGACAGCAGGGTGTGTAGCTGGATATGTTTTGTCCCTTTTAAAGCACTTGGATGACATTTAGCTTGCCCTTTTTACATTCGCCCCATAGGAATGAATGGAAGCTAAAATCGTGTTTTGTTTAACGATGTTTTAAACATATTTATAGGCCATATTGGACAATGTCAGTGGCCTGGTTTATGAGAAGGGACATAAGAGCACCTAGCTAGCTAAGATCTGTCACGTTTTAAGCACCAGGGAGACCGCTACATAAGAGTTTTGACAGCACAAAAAAGTTCATGTTTAAAATGGGAACCGGTGCAGTGCTTGAATTTTTCCACAAGAGGGAGATATGTGCATATTTTCTGAGCACCCATCCTATTTAATCTTCAGAGCTGAAACAGAAAAAATCAAACTAAAGAACTTTATTGATACCCTAGGGCCATTCCTCAGGCAGGCATGGGAACATACAGACAGGACCCATGAAGACAGCACAAGGCAAACAGAAAGTGGCTTGACTGTCGAGAAGTGTTGAAAAACATTTCAATTATGAAATACATACATGTGAATTATAGATCAAAATAAATGATTCTTTATTTTTATATTAAAACTTTGTTGTCTTATCATCATTGTCCTTGTCAAGTATTATTATTGCTGATGCTGCTACTACAACACACACACACACACACACACACACACACACACACACCTCACCTGAGACCACACACACACACACACACCTCAAAAGCCTCCAGAGCCAGGCCAAGCCTCTGGATGTCTGTGACCCCTGAGCCTTGCTCCGATCCCCAGGGAGTTGGGAGGCCAGGCCAAGCCTCTGGATGTCTGTCTGACATCCACTAGCTGAGAGCCACAGCCTGCCACAGAGCCACTCACACCCCTGCGCTCCAGACCTGTGTCTGACATCCAGGACCGCTTCTTCCAGGCCTGCCTGCCTGGGCCATGCCCGGCCACCCTGTGCTCCACTTCATGGTTAGGGAGAACAGTGAAGTCCTAAGCCAGCTGCTAGGCTGTAAAGTTTACTTGCATACAAAACTTTAAATGGTCTAGCACTCTCTTACATCACAGATTCCCTGTTGTTTTATGTCCCTTCACGAGCCCTTAGGTCCTCTGTAGCAGGTCTTTTAAACGCTCTGAAGGTCCCCCAAAAAGAAGATTGGGGAAGATGTTTTTCGTCCACTACGCACCTAAACTGTGGAACTCCCTACCAAAATGTATTAGGGAAGTGGGCTCAGTGGACATTTTTAAACGGCAACTAAAAACACACCTTTTTAATCTAGCTTATAATTAGCAACACTTAATAATTTCAATGATTTATTTTACCCACTTTTTATTATTTTATTTTATTATTTTATTTTATTATATTATTTTTAAATGGCTTTATTCCTTTACTTACATGATTTTCTCTATGCCATTTGGATCAAGTATTTTACTATTATTTATATATTTTTTTCTTCTCTCTCTATTTGTACTGTAATATAAAAGCACTTGAGTTTGAGCCACAGTTGTTACCAACCTTGAAAAATCAGAATCAGAATCAGAATAGGTTTTTATTGGCCAAGTATATTTGCACATACATGGAATTTTCTTTGGTATAATTGCTCACACAGACACATCTATATAAAAGTAGGCATAATTAAGTGTAAATAAAAGATGTCAACAATGAATATGTATATGTGAGTCCGGAGTGGTGCAGAGAATATAAATATAATATAAAACAGAATATCAACAAAAAACATCAACAAAGTATATGAATATTTTAATCCGGAGTAGTGTGTGAGATAAATATGGTGACTCTGAGTGTAACAGTTCAGCTGTTCATGAGAGCCACAGCACGAGGGAAAAAGCTGTTTTTGTGTCTTGTTGTCTTGGTTATGAGTGACCGAAGACGCTTCCCGGAAGGCAGGGCTTGAAGGATGTGGTGACCAGGGTGTGATGGGTCGGCGATGATCTTGGCTGTGCGTTTCCTGGACCTTGTGTGATAGAGGTCCTGGATAGATGGCAGATTGCAGCCAATGATCCTCTCTGCTGACCGGGTGATGCGTTGCAGTCTTGTTCTGTCACGTGCAGTGGACGACCCAAACCAGACTGTGATTGCGGAGGTGAGGATGGATTCAATAATGGCCGTGTAGAATTGAACCATCATAGCCTGCAGCAGGTTGAATTTTTCAGTTGTCGCAGGAAGTACATCCTCTGTTGGGCCTTTTTGGCAGTTAGGTTGATGTGCAGCTCCCACTTGAGGTTCCGGGAAAGGGTGGTACCCAGGAACTTGAATGACTCAACAGTGTTGACTGCTGAGCCACTGATGACAAGGGGGGGCAGAGAGGGGGGGCTCCTCCTGAAGTCCACAATCATCTCTACAGTCTTCAGAGCATTCAGCTCCAGGTCGTTTTTGCTGCATCAGGCCACCAGCTGCTCCACCTCATGTTTGTATGCAGACTCATCACTGTTGGAAATGAGACCAATCAGCGTTGTGTCATCCGCAAACTTGAGGAGCTTAACAGAGGGGGCCTTGGAGGTACAGTCGTTTGTGTAGAGAGAGTAGAGCAGGGGAGAGAGCACGCAGCCCTGTGGTGCTCCAGTGCTGAGGGACATGGTGTTCGATGTGTGCTTGCCCAGCCTCACTTGCTGTTTCCTGTCCGTCAGGAAAATCACATAAGGCACATTCGCATATTTTACATTTTCTCCTCCCATGTTTTGGTGGTCCTACATTTGGATCTCCTAGAAAATACATCTGTGTTAAAGACAAAATGCAAAAATGGGTATTGCTGCATTTCACTCATTTAACTTACAGAACTTAAAGCACAACAAGGGGCACAGGTGGAAATTAGTTGAAGCTAAATTCCACACTGATATCAGGAAGCATTTTTTTCCTTTTTACAGAGACGATTGCCAATGCATGGAACTGTTTGCCAGGTCATGTAGTAGAGGCAGAGACCCTTGGGGTGTTCAACTCCTGGCTTGGTGCATTGCTGAATACTTTCTAGACCAGGGGTGCCCAAAGTTTTAGATGTTGTGGGCCAAAATACAATCTCACCAGTGAACCACGTGCCAAAAACATTTGAAATGGCAACTTGCAAAATTATTTAATGGACATACATATGTATTTAGCATTTAACAAGAACATTCATCATGTATTTTGCCATTTTGAATAATATATTTGTTTGTTTATGCATACAGTTCTGTATCTAGGGCTAATACGATTATATATTTTTCCTAATTTCTCATGTTATGTTGCACCTGTCTGGTGGGCCAAACCAAACATTGTCTAGACCATTTTGAACATCCCTGTTATAGACTGCAGGTAAATGATGTGCCTAGATGGGCTGTATGGCCTGTTCTTCTTTGTGTTCTTATGTTCTATTTTGTCTATTTATAGTGATATTATCATTATTATAATTCATACATACATACATACAGTACTGTGCAAAAGCCGTATTATGTTTTCAGCTATCTGGGTAGTAAGTGTTTATTTGCTTGGAAAAACACAATATAACATTAGAATAAAGAGAAATAAACATTAATACAATAAAAAGTAACAAGAATTTATTGTATTTTCCAAAACGTTATTGATATCTTGAGATGGCTAGAAGAACACAGGTTTGGTTCCCAAACCTCTCCTCATGGCACTCCAGCCATTCCATGTATTTGTTCACTTCCACCCAGCACACCTGGTTCAGCTTAATGAGGTATTGATTAGCTGAACCAGGTGTGCTGGTGGTGGAATTGAACAAATACATGGAATGGCTGGAGTGCCTTGAGGAGAGGTTTGGGAATGGTACAGCCACACAAAAATACGGACCTGTTTTTGTGACTTTTCATTGTATTAATGTTTACTTCAATGTTATATAGTGGGTTTTTTTCGACCAAATAAACATTTACTGCTCATTAAATGGTTTTATTTAGAATTTTTTCGGGATCCTTTTAATGTTCAAATTATTATTTATATTTTGATTACTCTAGTTGTTTAGCAAATATGCCCACAGATCATATTTCCTAACAATATTCAAAAGAATATCGCTGCTCTGCAATGTTACTAAATTGCCACTGCTGCAAAAATTGCCACAATAGCATAGTCACATTGCTAAATTGCAATTACTTTAAATGGTTATTTCTATAATAGACCATTTTGGGCATCCCTGTTATAGACTGCAGGTTAATTATGTGTCTAGATGGGCTGTTCTCTTCTTTATGTGTTCTTATGTTCTTGTATATTTATAGTTATGTTATCATTATTATAATTCATGCAGTACTGTGCAAAAGTCTTAGCCAAGGGGAACAGTTTAAACATTGATATTCTCTTATATTCATTTCTGATATATAGCCTACAATGTGGCATTTTAGTAACATTTAAAAATATAAATCACCATAAGTCAAACATATTTCACACACACACAGACTGCTTCCCCTTAAATATAACGTCCATTTTGACTCAGACTTCAGTCTATTTGTTTGTTTGTTATTTGCAGGTTGTAAACCCATGTAAATATGTAATGCCTCTGCTTGCAGTCTGTACAGAATGTTTAAAGTAGGCTGCAGTTTCCTCTGAGCTGTGAGTGTTCCTGCGTTAAGATCTGAATGCTCTCCCACATGTTCACCCGTGCTGCACAAACCACACCTTCCTGTTTATCTCTACTGGGTGACGTGCAGACTCCATGACTGAACACAAAAGCACAGCAGATAAACCGTTTTCTACCGTATCTCAGCTCAAACAAGCACATCCTCTGCTCTCATCCTCACAATCCGGGGTCAATGCAAGCAATTAGGTCAGCCAATATCACACCCAAACTATTTTATTGGTATTTATTTGGTTATTTATTTGCACTGTTACAACGTTAGAAAAACAAGCATCATTGGATTCAGGACAGGCTAATTTCAAAAATAAACTACAGAGAAAGAAAAGTATGCATCAAAAAATAAAATCAAACAAAACAAAATACATGCATGAAAAATGACTCAATACAGCAAAAAACAACCTTAAATGAATTGAGAGCAACCATAGATACAAAACTTGAATACACAGAACCACGCTCTACCTGGGAAATGAGCCACTATAGAACAGAACCACGAACTTTCTCCAGCCTGCTCGCACCTACTGAGCCACACAGAACCACGCTCTACCTACTGAGCCACACAGAACCACACTCTACCTACTGAGTCACACAGAACCCCCTCTACCTACTGAGTCACACAGAACCACCCTCTACCTACTGAGACACACAGAACCACCCTCTACCTACTGAGACACACAGAACCACACTCTACCTACTGAGCCACACAGAACCACGCTCTACCTACTGAGCCACACAGAACCACGCTCTACCCACTGAGCCACACAGAACCACGCTCTACCTACTGAGCCACACAGAACCACACTCTACCTACTGAGCCACACAGAACCACACTCTACCTACTGAGGCACACAGAACCACACTCTACGTACTGAGCCACACAGAACCATCTGGAATTTGAGAGTTATCTGGAATTGAAACTGATGATTGAGCCCAACTCAGTAGACTGTGTGTGGCTGGAGTTAAGGGGGCAAGACAAGCTTGTGTTTCTCTGCTGCATTGCACAGGAAGTTCATGTGTGGGGTTGCGCTTTAGAACTGAAGTGAAAACCACTGTTCATGCAGCACAATGCCTAGGAGGCGAATGGACAGAAAATAGAGGGAAAAAAGCACAGGTAAAATGATAATATACAATATACTTTAATATACTGAAGCAAACAGCTAACAGATAACTACTATAGGTACGGTAAGCACCCAGGCAGTTTACTGTAGTGTACCCCTGTGTGGAAGGCGTCGGTCTCAGCAGCTGATCAGGGCGGTTAGCGGCCACGCCTACTGGCAGAGCAGCCAGAGAGAGAGAGAGAGAGAGAGAGAGAGAGAGAGAGAGAGAGGGAGAGCCTCTAAATAACGTGGCACAGGCACAGACACCATTTTGTGGGGTGGATTGATAACTTCTACATACCTCGACTCCTGGGAACAGAAGGGTTAAGCAGGTATGTTGAGAAGACACATGCTGTCTATTTTCTCCCTCTCACACACACACACACACACACACACACACACACACTTGAAACTGCATGTTTTAAACAATTCATAAAAAGCTGTTGCCACGGGTGTGAAAATACTGAATGCAGTTTAGAAAGGGGAAATGACTCTCACACCGGTTGATGGTGGGGTGGTGGAAAACGCAGGCGCCACTCCACAAACTCCATATGCGTTCAGTTGAGTTGAGATCTGGTGACTGAGACAGCCATGGTAAATTGTATTTAACAAAAAACAAGCTGCTGTTAACATTAGATAACATTTGCTTGCTACTCAACATATCATCAGCATTTGCGTTAGCTGAATCCGGTTAGCTGTCAAAGCTGTGCAACATCTGGGTCCAAGTGCGTAGCATCCTCCTCTGCTCCGGAGCGTAGCTGTGTATCCTTGTGCTAGTTTAGGGGACAACACTCGTCACAACGGCACGCAACATGGAGAGATCCAGAGCACAAACTGCTGGAAGATGGCGGCTGAGATGCTGTCGGAAACTAGAGCGCAGCAGTGGATGTAGTTAGCTAGCTGGCGCTAACTGGATACAGTACACAACGGAATTATGTTTTCATTAGATTTTCATCGTCGCCGGAGATGGACGTTGGATTTTCTATAGGGACCTCACACCCGTTAAATAGCTGGAATCTGGAGCGCTCTTTCCGGGGACTTTTTAAGACGTTATAATTTTGCTGAAAAGAAAATCCTATCCAGCTAGCTAACATTATCCGCATAGTTTTGTAGGGAGAAAGTGGATGAAAATGTCGGATAGTAAGGTAAAAGTTGCAGTTAGAGTTCGGCCGATGAATCGGAGAGACTTGGAACTGCATACAAAATGTGTTGTGGAAATGGAAGAAAACCAAACTGTCCTGCACCCACCGCCTTCAAACACAAAAGGAGAAAACAGCAGGTCCCAGGCCCCAGTAGCAGCCCAGCCATCAGGCCTAGCCCAGGCCCCAGTAGCAGCCCAGCCAGTAGCAGCCCAGGCCTAGCCCAGGCCCCAGTAGCAGCCCAGCCATCAGGCCAGCCAACCCAGGCTGCAGTAGCAGGCCTAACCCAGTTACCACCAGGTTATCCTCGTCAGGGAGGACTTCACTGTACTCATCAGAACATCCATGCGCGAGTAAGTATTCATCGCATCAACAAAGCAATCATCAAACATTGGAAATTGAATGTTTTTTAAACTGTAAATAACTCTAGATTAGTCTGGGATCCCCACAGTAAAACCAAAGGACTTGTAGGCGGCCACATATATATTAGAAGTATTCTTTCAAAATGTGAACAAGTACAACATCTCTTACTAGATTCAAACTTTGATTATTTAGGGATGTCTGAATCATGGCTGAATGAAAATTCTCAGTGCGCAGCAATAAATGTGAATGGATTTAACATGTTTAGAAATGATCGCAAGCAGGGAAAGGGTGGTGGTGTTCTGTGTTATGTTAAGGAAACCATAAGGTGTAATGAAATAAATTTCATAGACTGTGACCTGGAATGCCTAGGTCTAAACATTGAACTTTCTGCAGAGATGTCTTTCACTCTTATTGTGCTATACCGCCCCCCTTGTCTAATATCAGTTTTTATGAACAATTTAGAGAATTATTGCAACAATGTGATTTTAATAGAGAGGTGATAGTTATGGGGGACTTTAATGTAAATTGGGAAGACAAGTCCTCAAAAAGGCATCTAAAACAAGTTACTGACGGCTTTAATCTTTCACAAATAGTTAAAGGGCCAACCAGAATCACACATTCCTCCTGCACCCAGATAGATCTAATTTTTGGCAATATGCCAGACAGAATAATAAAATCATATAACATGAACACAGGCCTGTCAGATCATAATTTGATTTTAATGGCAAGAAAAGTGAATGGGAAAAGTTTTTCCAGCTTCAGTCAGAGCTCGGAATCCGTGTGGATACCAAAGAATAAAAAGGGAGACTTTAAAAATGCTGTGCAGAATATTAAGTGGGATGACATGCTGAAATCAGATGACTTGGAATATATTAGCCAGTGCTTTACAGAAAAACTACATAATACAATTAAAACATTTTCTAAAAAAGTTTAGATGCAAAAATAGAAGGTCTTCCCTCCCATGGATAAATGAAACTATAATTCAAATTATGAAAGAACAAGACCAGGCCCTAAAAACATCACTGAAGTCTAAACTAACAACTGATAGGCAGAAATTTGTCTCAATAAGAAATAAAGTAACAAGAGAGCTTAGGAAAGCCAAGGCTAATTATTTTCTCACAATAATAGAAAATGCCATGGGAAACTCTAAAATCATATGGCAGCGAATAAATAAATTAACTGGACAGAATAATGTTAGAAAACACATTGAACTAAGGATTAATGGCACTCTAACAAATAAGTAATTTAATGTGGCTGAAGCCTTCAATGATTACTTTGTAGATTCTGTAATCTACTAACTATTGCCAACAGTTTTCCTCCACACCAGCAGCATAGTGTCATGGCAGAAAACTCTGTTTTACCCACCTTCAATCTGGAAAGAGTGTCGGAATCGCAGGTAGCGAAGGTCATTGATTCACTGAAACCCAAATGGTCAAAGGTGAAATGGACTCTGTTATGATCAAGGATCTTGAATGTTTATTAATAAAACCAATTACCCATATTGTCAATATCTCCTTATCTCAGGGGATATTTCCAAAACAGTGGAAACCTGCAGTTGTTGTGCCCATTTTTAAAAGTGCTGATCCTCATTCTGCATCAAATTATAGACCAATTAGCATACTTCCAATCATGTCCAAGGTTATTGAGAAATTAGTGGCAGAGCAATTGATTTCTCATCTCAACTCTTGTCAGCTCCTGCATCCTATGCAAAATGGCTTTAGAGCCACAGAAACTGCAACTGTCTATTTTGTTGAAAGGGTTAAGTCACTAATAGACAATGGGGGTGTCGTTGGTGCCATGTTTTTAGATCTTCGGAAAGCCTTCGATACAATCAATCATGGAATCCTACAGTCTAAGTTTGGTCAATTCAATTTCTCATTGTGCACTTCCAGCTGGTTCAACTCATACCTTTCTCATCGAACTCGGTGTGTTAAAATAGAAAATGTCAAATCCAATTTCAACAATCTTGCTACAGGTGTCCCCCAAGGTTCAGTACAGATCCTATTTAGCCTCTACATAAATGACCTACCATCTGTCTGCCAAGGCTGTGATATTGTTATGTATGCAGATGATACTGTGATTTTAGTAAAGGACAAAAACCATGCTGATGCTGCTGCACAGCTTACTAAGATTATGGTTAATATATCTACTTGGTTAAATGCCTGCTGTCTACAACTTAACAACTTAACACTTGCCAACTTAACACCAGTTGCCATGTTTTTTGCAAAAACCAACAAATCATTCGTTGAACCCAATGTTTTTATTTCAGGGGAGAGAGTGCAAATTGTACATGAATGTAAATATCTTGGTATTCTGATTGACTGTAACCTCACATTTAAAGGACATGTTAAAAAAGTCACGTTGGCTAACTTTCGGCATCTCAGAAACCATATGTCTACAGAAGCTGCAAAAATGTTTCTGTTCTCTCTTATTCTGTCCCACATTAACTATTGTTCAACTGTCTGGTCGATCGCTAACTCCACAACTCTAAAACCTGTGATATCGTTCTATAAACAGGCTCTCAAAATCCTTGATAAAAAACCCAGAAACTTCCATCACTGTACAATTCTTAATAAGTATGGACTGCTAAATTGGGAAAATCTCATCATATTTAAAAACTGCTGTCTTATGTATAAAATTCGTCATAGCCTGGCCCCCCCTCCACTCTGCAACCTAATCCGTTTCAGATCATCTGCAACACATGTAACCAGAGGGGCATCAAGAGGAGACTGTGAAGTCCCCTTTAGGAAAAGTGTGTTTGGACAGTCTGTTTTTTCCCACAAAACTGCATATCAATGGAACTCGATCCCACAAAGCATAAGAGAGTCCACCTCATACCACTCCTTTAAGAAAAACATGAAAGGATGGCTGATGGACAATCAACTCTGTGAACATTAGGGTCTGTGGAACTTACAATCTGCACTTTTATAATCTGTTACTGCTATGATTGTATATGTATTGTTGTACGCTATTAACTTGTATGTACTGTTATATGGTATTGTATATAATCAAAAATGTTTGCATTGTAGCATAACCTTTATTTTGGGACACAGCCTTGTACCTTCTGGCAGGGGGACTACCAATGGAAATTAGCCTTTTGGCTATAATTGGGTGCATTTATATATTTTTTTCACAAAATATTCATTAATCAATCAATCAATCAAATTGTATTTATATAGCACATTTAACATGACGCTCGTCAACCAAAGTGCTTTACAATACAGGTAGACTAAGGGTAAAAATAAACAGAAAATAAACAACCAACAGACATACAAAGGAACAGAACAACATGTCAAAACAAACAAGGCAGGAGTCAGTGTGAGTCGGGAACGCTAAGGAATACAAGTGAGTTTTGAGCTTAGATTTAAAGGACTCGATGGAGGGGGCAAATCTGATGGACATGGGGATGCTGTTCCAGAGGTCAGGGGCTGCGACAGCAAAAGCACGCCCCCCCCTAGACTTGAGGTTGGATTTACGGGTGGTTAGGAGACCCTTATCAGCAGATCTGAGGGCCCTGACGTTGGTATAGGGGGTGAGGAGGTCTGCTAGGTAGGAGGGGGCCTTACCATTTAAAGCTTTGTAGACAAATAAAAGAACTTTAAAATCTATCCTATAGCGTACTGGGAGCCAATGAAGGGAGGCAAGGACAGGGGTGATATGAGCTCTCTTCCGAGTACCTGTGAGCAATCTAGCAGCAGCGTTGTGGGGTAGCTGTAGGCGGGCCATGGTCGACTTATTAAGCCCCAGGAACAGAGAGTTACAATAATCAAGTCGTGATGATATGAAGGCATGAATGACTCTCTCAAGGTCTGAGGGGGAGAGAATGGCCTTAATCTTAGCTATGGTCCGGAGCTGGAAGAAACATCCCTTCACCACCGAGTTCACCTGCCTATCAAAGTGAAATTCAGGGTCGAAGAACACGCCCAGGTTTTTAACAAAGGGCTGAACTAGGACAGACAGGTTACCCAGGCTGCTGGCCATCACACTGGTTTTGTTTGGGGGAATAAAAGGAGGATTTCACATTTAGACTCGTTTGAGTTGTAAGAAATGTTGTGCCATCCAGCATTTGATGTCATCTAGACAGGATCGGAGGCTGTCAACACTGGACTTGTCATTGGGTTTCATGGGGAGATAGACCTGAGTGTCGTTTGATTGATTAATGTACATTGTCCCTCTTGAGCAAATAAATAAAAAACAAACAAACACAAGAGGGGAACATCACCAACAAGAACAGATCCAGAGAAATATACACGTTTCTATTGTTCAGACGTTGTGTTAAAGTGCGCCAGGGCTAGGGGATTAAAGAAACTCAAGCAGTCACTAGTGTCCCTCTTCAGCTAAGCATGGAAGAAAGTCATATGTGACTTAAATGTCTGCTTGCTTTTCTCTCTTTCTCTCTCACACACACCCACTCACATACACACACACACACACACACACACAGTCACACACATACACGCACAGTCACACACACACACACACGCACACCACACACAGTATGTAGTATTAAATGTATGACATTACATTATTGTTACCTCATTACTATTTGAAAATGTCAGCTAATGTACAATAATAAATCTCGAATTGACTGTTTACAGATCACAATGGTTTGTTACAGCATATGGTGAGCATGTGATTTGGTACAGTGAAATATTTATATGCAAATAACTAATAAATGTTTTGAAATATGATACTGTGCACAGAAAATATCAATTTCAAAATATCAATAAAAATTATTAAGGAGTTTTTATGAATGTAAATATCTGTAATTTAGCAATTGCCACAACAGTGAAGATATATTTAAAAAAAGTTCAATCCTGTCCTGAAATTGAAGATAGAATGATGAAAGATTAAAATGTTCATGAATTTACAGTCATTTTATTCTGTGGTTTGTTGGAATGGATGATTATTATGTTGTTATGACAGAGAGAAGGGCATTGGGCATGGAGGGTTCTGGAGTGGCAGACATGGAGACTGGGTGTGTATCCTCCCATCACAGTGAGTTCTTTGTTTCTGTCGATCAAACTATTTTTTTACATTTCATATAACTCCTTGTATACAATTCCCACAGAATGGGAAATACAATAACTAATACTTATATTTGCAAATACTGTATTTGGTATTTATTCTTCATTGAGCAGCATGTAAATATGAACAAATAAAATGTAAGTATTACAGATATGTGTTCTTTTATGGGTTGTACTGGAAAATATACATAATGTCTCAATGATAGTTGAGTAAAACAGATTTTTCCTGTCAATTGAGTGGCCAAGGAAAAGGCCAGCAACAATATGTGTATTTGTGAAATATGTTTTGAGATTGTTTGTTTCATTATGCTTATAGGCTTAAGCTTTATTGGTCAATATTATGTACAGTAAAACCAAATTAGACTTATGCTATAATCTATTCTTCACTTAAATTCTTATACTGTATCACCTGATATAAAGTGCAAAAAGATAGATAGATAGATCCTTTATTTGTCATTGTAACACGTACAACGAAATTGAAATGCCAACCAGTCAGTGCAAATTTACAACATTATATAAAGACATGTACGAATAAAAAAGTATCAGTAATTTACAGAATTTACAGAGTAATATATCTGGGATAAATACTAAGTGAAACACACACAACCACACATTCAAACATTCTCCGTCATTGCACATTCCCTTATTGCACTTTAAGATAAGTATTGCACTTCAGAAAAGTATTGCACTTCAGAAAAGACACACCTTTTCATATTAAGTATTTAATTTTTGTCTGCAAGGTTTCCAAGCTGAATGAAATGTTATGAGTTGTCCCCTAATGAGGAATATATTGTGTTATTTCTCTCTGACAGGGGAGGAACACAGTCTCTCAGAGCTGAGGATTGTGCTGCTGGGGTGGAGTAGGAGTGGGAAGAGTTCAGCAGGAAACACCATCCTGGGCAGAGAGGAGTTTGAGTCTGGAATAAAAACTGCACAGTGTGTGAAGAGACAGGGTAAAGTAGCTGGGAGGCAGGTCACTGTGGTCGACACACCAGGCTGGTGGAGCACCTCGTCTGTGAAGGACACTCGAGAGCTGGATAAACAGGAGATTGTGCGCAGTGTGTCTCTGTGTCCCCCAGGACCCTACGCTCTCTTCCTGGTCATTGATGTGAGCTCATCATTCACAGAGTCACACAGGAGACCAGTGGAGGAACACCTGGAGCTTCTCAGTGAGAGAGTCTGGAGACACACTATAGTGCTGTTCACCAGGGAGACTGGCTGGGAGACACAACCATTGAGCAGCACATTGAGACTGAAGGGAAGGCCCTCCAGTGGCTTGTAGAGAAATGTGGGAACAGGTATCATGTTCTCAACAATGAGAACAGGGGTGATGGCACTCAGGTCACAGAGCTGCTGGAGAAGATAGAGGAGACAGTGGCCAGGAACAAAAGTGGTCACTTCACCATAGAAGAGAGTGATGAGGGGGTTTAAAGAGTGGTTTAAAAGGAGATAAAGTGGATGAAAAGCAGCTGAAACAGAAGTTTGAGGAGGAATGGAGCAGAAGAAGGAGCAGAAGAGAGAGGAGCTGATGGAGAGGATGGGGATGGTTGTGGTCGATTCAGAGACAGAGGGATCCACTCTGCCAGTCAGGAAGAGGAGGAACAGCATTGACACCACCCCCTTCTAGTGAGTTCTATTCATTACCTTCTACAGTACAGATTTTATTTTACAGTTTAGCTGCACATTAAAAGTCCATCACCTCTCCTCAACTCTTTGAGAACACAACTGAACAATGTGCAGAGTATTTACAACATGACTGTTCTAACTGTGGTGTGCATACACTTTGTACACCTTTTCAATCATGTGCTAATGTGGTATACAAGTCAGCTTAGCAAACATATATTACATGTACATAAGTCATTTGTTTCAGTTACTTTGGGTGAAAAGTATTCATCTAGTTTTCTTATTAAAGTCAAGGTGAATTACACAGACAGATTTAGTTTTACAATAGAGAACTCAAAGGGCCTCGGGTGGCGTAACGGTAAAGGAACTCGCCCAGAGTGCAGGTTGCCCACTGCGGTCGGGGTTCGATCCCCGGCTGCGCCAGCCCAGCTAAAATAATAATAGGTGAGTTCCGTCTCGGAGGAAGCGGTTCATTGCTAGCCTCGGAGAAGTGGCTTGTCCCGTAGATGCGGGCGGCGGGTTCCTGGGGGAGGGTGAATTGAGTAAATGGAGGGTACAATTGGCCACCAAATTGGGAGAAAAACTGGGGAAAAACTAACAAAGAGTAGAGAAGTCAAAAGACTCTTAGCTATCTTAGAGAATACAGTGTGGTTGACCTGTATTGTAAAGGCCTTGTTGTTGTTGTGTTTCAGTGAGTGGAGGGACTCCAGCCCCCTCTGAAGCAGGCAGCTCTGTGTGGGGATATGAATCGGCTCATGAAAGGTCCAAACAGACGGTGTCACGGTGGCTGAATAGGAGTAAGACGGAGAGATCAGTATCGTCTGGATACGGAACAATGAGTTCTGTAGTGAGTGAGGCAGAGTCTGAACTGAAAAAGGTCGGTGTGAGTGACATTCCACACAACACTTTTTTCTTTAAAAAAAGAAAATAAATACATCTCTGAGCTGCCCTTTAAGTTTAAAAGAAATGACCAAAATAAAAAGGCTTTACTATGAATCTGTAATGTCAAATTGTTGATATAGTTTATTTTGTACTGTGCAGAGCACTGCTACTGTTGATCTGTGTTTTATAAGTATGAATATGTTCCGATCTATGTTTTGTAAATCTAGTACATTCCAAATGTCATAATTTGCAATTTATGGCTGTGCTGGTGGCTATAGGCATACCGTATTACTTTATGTTGCTCATCGGTCATAATTTCATAATTAACTCTTACAATCTTTAATTATAATCCTGCATTATTTTAATCTAATGTTTACCTTGTCTGTGTATGTCATTACCATATATATATATACATATATGTGAATCAGGGGTGTCTGGTACTGCCATGTGAACTGAGGAGGCGGGTAAAAGCCATGTGCCAGAGGTCATTGGATGTTTAGGATACTGTGGTAATGATTAGCAGTGCAGTTGCCATTTCAACAGTATATTACATATTTAAGGGGATCTGTGATTGGATAGGAGCACTTGCTCTAGAACACTGGTGTCAAACTCATTCCATGGAGGGCCGAGTGTGTGCAGGTTTTTGTTGCAGCCAATTCACTACAGCAGGTGATTTCACTAATTATCTCCCTTCTTCAACCAAGGAGGGGAACTCATTGAAATCGCCTGGTGTAGTGCATTGGTTGTGTTCTATAATAAAATAAGGGGAGATGTACGGAGCTGACCCTGTGTCTGTGTGTGTTTTAATTTTCACTGTTTCATTTGCATTCAGGTCACAGAGCTGCTGGAGAAGAGAGAGGAGACAGTGGCCAGGAACAGAAGTGGTCACTTCACCATAGAAGAGAGTGATGAGGGGTTTAAAGAGTGGTTTAAAGGAGAGAAAGTGGATGAAAAGCAGCTGAAACAGAAGTTTGAGGAGGAATGGAGCAGAAGAGAGGAGGAATGGAGAAGAAGAGAGGACTGGGAAGGGAGGAGGCATGGAGAAGAAGAGAGGAGGAATGGAAGAAGAAGAGAGGAGGAGCTGATGGAGAGGATGGCGATGGTTGTGGTCGATTCAGAGACAGAGGGATCCACTCTGCCAGTCAGGAAGAGGAGGGACAGCTTTGAAATGTTCCCCCCTTCTAGTGAGTTCTATTCATTACCTTCTACAGTACAGATTTTATTTTACAGTTTAGCTGCACATTAAAAGTCCATCACCTCTCCTCAACTCTTTGAGAACACAACTGAACAATGTGCAGAGTATTTACAACATGACTGTTCTAACTGTGGTGTGCATACACTTTGTACACCTTTTTAATCATGTGCTAATGTGGTATACAAGTCAGCTTAGCAAACATATATTACATGTACATAAGTCATTTGTTTCAGTTACTTTGGGTGAAAAGTATTCATCTGGTTTTCTTATTAAAGTCAAGCTGAATTACACAGACAGATTTAGTATTACAATAGAGAACTCAAGGGGCCTCGGGTGGCGTAACGGTAAAGGAACTCGCCCAGAGTGCAGGTTGCCCACTGCGGTTGGGGTTCGATCCCGGCTGCGCCAGCCCAGCTAAAATAATAATAGGTGAGTTCCGTCTCGGAGGAAGCGGTTCATTGCCAGCCTCGGAGAAGTGGCTTGTCCCGTAGATGCGGGCGGCGGGCTCCTGGGGGAGGGTGAATTGAGTAAATAGAGGGTACAATTGGCCACCAAATTGGGAGAAAAACTGGGGAAAAACAAAAAACAACAGTAGAACAAGACAAAAGACTCTTAGCTATCTTAGAGAATACAGTGTGGTTGACCTGTAGTGTAAAGGCCTTGTTGTTGTTGTGTTTCAGTGAGTGGAGGGACTCCAGCCCCTCTGAAGCAGGCAGCTCTGTGTGGGGATATGAATCGGCTCATGAAAGGTCCAAACAGACGGTGTCATGGTGGCTGAATAGGAGTAAGACGGAGAGATCAGTATCGTCTGGATACGGAACAATGAGTTCTGCAGTGAGTGAGGCAGAGTCTGAACTGAAAAAGGTCGGTGTGAGTGACATTCCACACAACACTTTTTCTTTAAAAAAAGAAAATAAATACATCTCTGAGCTGCCCATTTTAAGTTTAAAAGAAATGACCAAAATAAAAAGGCTTTACTATGAATCTGTAATGTCAAATTGTTGATATAGTTTATTTTGTACTGTGCAGAGCACTGCTACTGTTGATCTGTGTTTTATAAGTATGAATATGTTCCGATCTATGTTTTGTAAATCTAGTACATTCCAAATGTCATAATTTGCAATTTATGGCTGTGCTGGTGGCTATAGGCATACCATATTACTTTATGTTGCTCATCGGTCATAATTTCATAATTAACTCTTACAATCTTTAATTATAATCCTGCATTATTTTAATCTAATGTTTACCTTGTCTGTGTATGTCATTACCATATATATATATACATATATGTGAATCAGGGGTGTCTGGTACTGCCATGTGAACTGAGGAGGCGGGGTAAAAGCCATGTGCCAGAGGTCATTGGATGTTTAGGATACTGTGGTAATGATTAGCAGTGCAGTTGCCATTTCAACAGTATATTACATATTTAAGGGGATCTGTGATTGGATAGGAGCACTTGCTCTAGAACACTGGTGTCAAACTCATTCCATGGAGGGCCGAGTGTGTGCAGGTTTTTGTTGCAGCCAATTCACTACAGCAGGTGATTTCACTAATTATCTCCCTTCTTTAACCAAGGAGGGGAACTTATTGAAATCGCCTGGTGTAGTGCATTGGTTGTGTTCTATAATAAAATAAGGGGAGATGTACGGAGCTGACCCTGTGTCTGTGCGTGTTTTAATTTTCACTGTTTCATTTGCATTCAGGTCACAGAGCTCTTGGAGAAGAGAGAGGAGACAGTGGCCAGGAACAGAAGTCGTCACTTCACCATAGAAGAGAGTGATGAGGGGTTTAAAGAGTGGTTTAAAGGAGAGAAAGTGGATGAAAAGCAGCTGAAACAGAAGTTTGAGGAGGAATGGAGCAGAAGAGAGGAGGAATGGAGAAGAAGAGAGGAGGACTGGAGAAGAAGGGAGGAGGCATGGAGAAGAAGAGAGGAGGAATGGAGAAGAAGAGAGGAGGAGCTGATAGAGAGGATGGCGACGGTTGTGGTCGATTCAGAGACAGAGGGATGCACTCTGCCAGTCAGGAAGAGGAGGATCAGCTTTGAAATGTTCCCCCCTTCTAGTGAGTTCTATTCATTACCTTCTACAGTACAGGTTTTATTTTACAGTTTAGCTGCACATTAAAAGTCCATCACCTCTCCTCAACTCTTTGAGAACACAACTGAACAATGTGCAGAGTATTTACAACATGGCTGTTCTAACTGTGGTGTGCATACACTTTGTACACATTTTTAATCATGTGCTAATGTGGTATACAAGTCAGCTTAGCAAAAATATATTACATGTACATAAGTAATTTGTTTCAGTTACTTTGGGTGAAAAGTATTCATCTGGTTTTCTTATTAAAGTCAAGCTGAATTACACAGACAGATTTAGTATTACAATAGAGAACTCAAGGGGCCTCGGGTGGCGTAACGGTAAAGGAACTCGCCCGGAGTGCAGGTTGCCCACTGCGGTTGGGGTTCGATCCCCGGCTGCGCCAGCCCAGCTAAAATAATAATACGTGAGTTCCGTCTCAGAGGAAGTGGTTCATTGCCAGCCTCAGAGAAGTGGCTTGTCCCATAGATGCGGGCGGCGGGCTCCTGGGGGAGGGTGAATTGAGTAAATAGAGGGTACAATTGGCCACCCAATTGGGAGAAAAACTGGGAAAAATCTGAAAAACAACACTGAACACAAGAGAAAGACTCTTAGCTATCTTAGAGAATACAGTGTGGTTGACCTGGGGCCTGTCTCACGAAGGAAGTTCAACATAGTCAGGGTATCTCTGCGTTAGCTGGCTACACAAAGCCTAACAAAGGCAATTACGGCTAACCTGTCTCACGACGGTGGTTATCAACTCGCTCTGTCAACCCTGGTTTTGCTGATCGAGCACGTGAACACAAAAGGGGCGGCGTTTGTAACACAGCCAATCACATGCAACATGGAGAGATCCAGAGCACTGTTTAACAAAGTATGATTGGTGGGTTAGGGAGCTAACTTTGGGCTTAACCCTGGGTTTTCGGTCTCACGACTGTGGCTCACCCAGGGTTGCGGTGATGGGAATGTGAGTGCGATCTATTGCACCAATCACTCAAGAATCGTATGAGAAAATTACACCTCACTTAACATGCAACAGTACATTTTATTCATTATTGATAGCTACACACATATAACTATAGAAACTGTATGTTTGCACAGGTTCTCGCATCACCAACAGAATACGTATATGTACCGGTGGCTAGAAAACGTAGGGCAATACATACAGTTTGCTGCACAGTGATGGCATGGCTTTGAGGAGTTGCATTTGTGACATGCGGCTCTAGAAGCTTGCAAAGATACAATATTCCCTCCGCGGAGAATCTTTATCTCTGATATTAAAAAAACTATTACGCAATTCTCTAGGATTGGTGAGGCCATTTTCCAGAGACCTGATTGGTGAGGGGGCGGGATTATTATAGGATTGGATCCGTTAGCCTACATTTACATATTAGGGATTTAGGAGACGCTCTTATCCAGAGCGACTTACACAGTTTACATTTCTTTACATACAATCCATTTATACAGCTGGATATTTTACTGAAGCAATTCAGGTTAAGTGCCAGAATGCTGTCAATCCACACGTCTCTTTTGAGGCTTTGAGGAAACATGTCTCTGAACTGAAAGAGCGACTGGAGGATGTCTGCAAGGGGGAATTAGTCAATATCTCTCAAACAGGTGATAACAGCAGAAATAGTTTTCTTAATTTTATGTCATGTAGACCCTTTAACATTTAGGAATTATATTTCGCAGTTTCATCATTTTGTGATAAGGGATATTCCTCAGCACTGGCAGGATATTTTAATTCTGCATGCAGGGTTTCAGCTGGAGCTTAGCCCCATTCAGTGTAGTCTTTTTGGCTGAGTGAACCCCATTCCTGACTTCCATACAACACAATAAGCTTGATAATACAGGCTATTGTTATTATTATATGTATTTTTTCCCCCAAAATTCTAATAGGTATGCTGTGTTTAATCTATGGCACCTTATTTTGTATCCTCTCTATGAAGCTTTTAATGGATTAAAACTGACTTTCAGCCCAAAGTAGTGGTAACTCAGTATGAGAAAGAAAGAAAATATTTAGTTGAAATGTGTGTAAAACGTGTAAGAGATGTAATGTGATGTTTATGATCACTGAGCTCTCTTCTCTCCTTCTTCTCCTCCATCAGATTCCTGTCAGCTCACACTGGACCCCAACACAGCACATAGAGTCCTCCGTCTGTCTGAGGGGAACAGAGAGGTGACACGTTTGAGACAGGACCAGTCATATCCTGATCACCCAGAGAGATTCGACTACTGGTCCCAAGTGCTGTGCAGAGAGGGTCTGTCTGGGCGCTCTTACTGGGAGGCTGAGTGGAGGAGGGGGGGGGGGTGGGTTGGTATTGCAGTCTCATATAAAGAGATCAGCAGGAAAGGAGCGGGTGTTGACTCTGCTCTGGGATGTAATGACAAGTCCTGGAGTTTGGCCTGCTCTCCTCTTGGCTTCTTTTTCGCACACAATAATGAGATGACTGAACTCCCTTCCCCCACCCCCTCCAGAATAGGAGTGTATCTGGATCACGGGGCAGGAACTCTGTCTTTCTACAGCGTCTCTGACACAATGACCCTCCTCCACAGAGTCCAGAGCACATTCACTCAGCCCCTCTATCCTGGGTTTGGGGTTTATGGTGACTCTTCTGTAAAACTGTGTGATCTGGGATGAGGGAGAGAGAAATCAAAGAGGGGAAAACTCTCCAATGAGACAAAATATTTTAAAGAAAATAAACAATATGCTTAAAATGACTAAACAAATGAATTAATAAAACATTTAAAAAATTTAATATAAATATAAAGTGCATTTCCTTTTATAAATTTGTTCCAATGTGGGGGGGGGGTCACACCCAGCTCTGCTTGGAAATGTGTATTTGTGGTGAGGAGTGATTTTCTCTTTTAAGGAACTTCCTGTAGGGTCAGGTGAAACTGGCGATATGGATTACACACTTTGGGGTTGTGGGTCCACAGATGCACTGTTGGTTTTTAGGGGGTATGCCTCTGCGCTCCTTAGGGCCCAGTTTGAATATTATTAGGCAGGCAGTGTGGTATAATGGTTAGGGAACTGGGCTTGTAACGTTAAGGTTGCAGGTTCAATCCCCAGGTGGGACACTGCCGTTGTACCCTTGAGCAAACTACTTAACCTGAATTGCTTCAGTAAATATCCAGCTGTATAAATGGATTGTAAAGAAATGTAAACTGTGTAAGTCGCTCTGGATAACTGTCCACTGTGGAATTGCGGACAGGCACGTGCACAGATAGGGCCCAAGGGGGGCTTGAGCCCCTGCCCTTTTGCCCTCATTTAAAAAAATGCCCTTTTTTTGGCTGGTGTTAATTGTATTTAATTTTTTCTTTATTTGTTATTGAAATTCTATCAAATATAAAGAGGGAAATGTATAGTAGTATCCACAAAAAATACACCTTATCAATTTAAAAAGTACTCCGCTCTCCAACCCCCCCCCCCCCAAATGGTTTTGTCTCAATCAATCAATCAACGTCGCATCTTACGACATTCCGAATACAACTTGTCATGAAAAGCATCGCATTCCCAGCCCCGGTTCGGTTAGGGTGAATGATATCACTCAGGTAGGCACTGTTTTAATTATGAAACCATGATTAAACAACACTTACTTACTTTTTATGTTATATATCTGTTAAAAAAACAATGAAGTAGGTCAGTAGGACTTGCCACCTTCATTGATTATTTGAGGTGTATCTTACTCTCTGTGTGAGGTAGGCACATGTTTGGTGGTATGAGGTGTATCTTACTCTCTGTGTGAGGTAGGCACATGTTTGGTGGTATGAGGTGTATCTTACTCTCTGTGTGAGGTAGGCACATGTTTGATTATCTGAGGTGTATCTTACTCTCTGTGTGAGGTAGGCACATGTTTGATTATTTGAGGTGTATCTTACTCTCTGTGTGAGGTAGGCACATGTTTGGTGGTATGAGGTGTATCTTACTCTCTGTGTGAGGTAGGCACATGTTTGATTATTTGAGGTGTATCTTACTCTCTGTGTGAGGTAGGCACATGTTTGGTGGTATGAGGTGTATCTTACTCTCTGAGTGATGTAGGCACATGTTTGGTGATATGAGGTGTATCTTACTCTCTGTGTGAGGTAGGCACATGTTTGGTGGTATGAGGTGTATCTTACTCTCTGTGTGAGGTAGGCACATGTTTGGTGGTATGAGGTGTATCTTACTCTCTGTGTGAGGTAGGCACATGTTTGGTGGTATGAGGTGTATCTTACTCTCTGTGTAAGGTAGGCACATGTTTGGTGGTATGAGGTGTATCTTACTCTCTGTGTGAGGTAGGCACATGTTTGATTATTATCAGAGAGTTTGCACTGCATCTAACCTTTTTGTGTGTCTTCCCCCCTGATGTGTCTAAGACAATGGTGCCATTTGGTTCCCTAGTCCTCCCCCCAAGTTCAGTGTAATCTCCTGTCTTTGAAACCTCATCTTGTTTGACACATGAGAGTTTGCACTCAATCTAACCCCCCTTTTTGTGTGTCTTCCCCCCTGATGTGTCTAAGACAATGGTGCCATTTGGTGCCCCAGTCCTCCCCCACTCCAGTTCCTCTCTCCTTCCCCAGGTGTAATCTCCTGTCTTTGAAACCTCATCTTGTTTGAGTGTGAGATGTGATTGGCATCAGAAGGAAGGGGGTGGGAAATCCATTACAAAGTATAAAGCATCAGCATTCTGTTTGGTTATTTGTCAATCTGTACTTGAAGGGACAAACCCAGTATGTTCTCGACTCTATTAAAAATATACATTTTGAAACACGGAAACAAAGACTTCAGCCTGCATTAATTTTTCTACTAACTAAGGTACGAAGGAACAACTTTAACTCTTTTTAAAGGAAATTCCACATCAAGGTGTATCTTACTCTCTGTGTGAGGTAGGCACATGTTTGATGGTATGAGGTGTATCCTACTCTGTGTGTCAATGCTGGTAGTTGGCAGAGGGTCAGGTCGAGCCTGCCGTACATTAGCCACAGTTGGCTCCAGATGCAGAAACACATGTTGGGGGAAAGTGAGTGGGGCTTTCACAGTGCCAACATCAGCTGCTGACTGATGAGATTCTGTTGGGGACATGTGATGTGGCTCCTGATAGACTCATACACGCAAACGCAGTCGATGAGACAAACCTCACTGCCCTGAAGTGACATTGCACTTTGCACCAAAGAACAAGTTATAGTGTATGTCAACATTTCATATAATCTTTGCCATTCCTAAAATTATAAAACCATAAACATTTCAACATACTGTTAGCAATGTGTGCTAAAGGACACTGCACCCAGTTCAGTCCAACTAGTACTATAGAACATTACAGTGTACAATTGTTTACACACGTTTTCTGAAAGCATACCTCATATTCTCAGAACTCTACACACAAATCCAAAAACACACATGTTACGACCAGCCCCTGGCCAGTTGCAACATAGAAGAGAGCACACAAAGTTGGTTCAATTCAAGAATGTTTTTAATTAATGGAACCTAATATATAGGAAACAAAGAACAAGTAGCGTAGCCAGACTGCAGGTTGCCCTCTGAATGGAGAGAGAGAGAGAGAGCATCAGCCAGAGGGCCTCCTAAGTAGACCCCCTCCAGGTGACTCCAATTTCCTATTAGGAAGACAATCAGGACAATTAAGGCAACACCACAAGCGGCCACTAGGGTACAAGGGGTAGGGGTCATAACACCCCCACCACCAAATGGTGACACCAGTCACCACAAGAATAGTCCGTATATACAAGAACAGGGCATGGCACCAAGATGGAGCAGTCACACCCTCCTCACTCTCCTCCGGGAGTGAGGACGATGCAACATTCCTACCCCGGGAATGAACAGTCACATCCCCCACACTCCTCTCCAGGAGTGGAGATGAGGCAACAGTCAGCCCTGGGAAGGTGAAGAAAAGCGAAGGTGAAGGTTGAAGCACAGCAGAGATACAGGCTGTATAGTAGGCCCCCTCACATCGTGAGCAACACTCAAAACCTTGTTTCTGTAGTTAGATGGAATCACCATCTGAGAAATCACCCTCCACCCATCAGGAACATCATGTGGCCTCCATTTCCTCATCAACACACCGTCTTTAAGGAAATATCCTTGGGGCATGGCATCAATCTCCTGATCAGGAGAGACAGATTCAAACAAAGACACAAGGGTTGGATCGGCCTTCTGAGCAGAGATTAATTTTGCTCGGGATAGTGGCATGTCGCAAATGGTGGTCTTCGCCATAACATTCACAGTATCAGCCTTCTCTGGAAGCGTCTTGACAGTAGAGAGAGAGAGATAGACTGAGTCAGACATTTCAGGCTGCCCAAAAAACGTGTCACGAAGGTCTACAAAACCCTCTTCCTGCAAACAGTCACTAGCATTGCGTTGCTTTGGCATAGCACGAGTGACAGCACATATAGGGAAAACATCAGGATATTTCCGTTCCAACTCATCTGGACCCTCACACACCAATGGCACAGACACAACCTCAGGTGGAGTGTCAGACTGTCTCCAAACATTTCCACCTGCCAGATCGTTTCCCAAAATGAATGTAACACCAGGCACAGGGAGGGACGGTCGCACTCCCACTACAACACTGCCAGTCACTAGGTCAGAGGTGAAATCAACCCGATGTAAAGGCACGTCAACAAAACCCATCTCAAACCCTCGGATTAAGACACTAGTGCCAGTGGAGGTCTGCTCAGACGGGTAAAACTCCTTCTAGCAAGAAGGACTGAGCAGCGCCTGTATCTCTGAGAATACAAACGGGTGCTTGTCCACCCTGGCCAGGCATTGACACAGAGCCACTCATGAAGAATGGCGTGTAATCCATTCGATTATTGGGGCATTTAGCTGGTGAGACATGGAATTGAGGTTCAGCAGAGTCACAAGAAGTCAAAGAAGCTACCAGGCCGACAGATTTAGCACCCTGCTGTTTTTTCCTGAGAATAGGGCAATTGGAAATCCTATGTCCTGGCTTTTTGCAGTAAAAGCAGACTCCATCAGGGTATTTACCCAGAGGGCTGCTAGACTTCTCAGCCAGCGGCACAGATCCAGTGGAAGTGGGCTTTGAGGAACAAAAACGCCTTTGGTGTTTGTCTTTGCCCTCATTACGAGGTTTTTCATCAAACACAACATTATGGGTCAACACAAATTCATCAGCAAGGATGGCAGCATCTGACACATTGGTTACTTTTTGTTCATTAAGATAAGTGGCAATGGCCTCAGGCAGACAATTCTTAAACTCCTCCATAACCATCATCTCACGGAGGTGTTCCCTAGTCTCAACCTTCTGAGATCGACACCACCTATCAAACAACTGCCCCTTCTCCCTTGCAAACTCCACATAAGTGTGTTTATCCTGCTTAGCATAGCGTCGGAACTTCTGCCGGTATGCCTCAGGTACCAGTTCGTATGTACGCAAGATTGCAGCCCCGACTAAATGATAATTAGCACTGTCATCAAACGATAAAGAGGAATATGCCTCTTGGGCCTTACCAGTAAGGACACATTGCAGCAGCAAAGTCCAAATGTCCTTGAGCCAATTTAAAGAGGTGGCCACCCTCTGAAAATGAGAAAAGTACTTCTGTACTTCCTTTTCTGAAAATGGAGGGACCATGCGAATATGCTTACCTACCTCAAATGCAACAGGAGAGGTAGTCTTCTTACTTTCAACATCTAACCTCTATTTCCAAATCGGCCTCTTTTGCTGCTAATTCCAACCTTTTTATTTCCAATTCACGATCAAGTAACTGCAATTTCAATAAAACCTCAAACTCTATGAGTCGCGAGGGAGACTCATGTGTCTCACTCAAACTGGGCGACTCATCTTTAACTTTAAACACCCTCATGTCAGTCAAAATTGCCTTCAAGGTGTTAACAACGTTGGCCCTAAGTCGTTTATCACTACTAGTAATCTCAATTTGGTAG
>JAINUG010001036.1:0-35017 GCA_029706075.1 Aldrovandia affinis
GGGTAGAAGGCGCAAGGATGGAGCTTTTGGTCCTTACCCGAGCGTTGGGACAAGATGGCCCCCACCCCGGAGTCCGAGGCATCCACCTCCACCCACGAACTGACGAGACACCTCCAGGATGGACCAGGACAGAGCGGAGTGAAGCGGTTCTTTAAACCGATGAAGGCGGCTTCAGCTTCAGGGTTCCAGGAGAAGGGGATGGATGGGGAGGTGAGTCGGGTGAGGGGTTCAGCTACCCTGCTGTAGTCCCGAATGAATCGCGGTAAAGTTTGCAAACCCAGGAATCGTTGCAATTCCTTTACCGATGACGGTTGAGGCCACTCCACCACCGCCTGGATCTTGGCCGGGTCTGGTCTCACCTGTCCACACCCACGATGTACCCCAGGAAGCTCACCGACGAGGCGTGAATTCGCACTCCTCCGCCTTGACAAACAGTTGGTTCTCCCACAACCTCTCCAAGACCTGCCGGACATGGGTAGTGTGTTCCTGTAGGTTGCGGGAGAAAATTAAAATGTCGTCAAGGTAGACGAAGACAGAGCGGTTGAGAAAGTCCCGGAGCACATCGTTGACCAACGCCTGGAACACAGCGGGGCGTTGGTGAGCCCGAACGGCATCACCAGGTACTCGAAGTGGCCCAGGGGGGTGTTGAACGCCGTCTTCCACTCGTCCCCTTCCCGGATTCGAACAAGGTGGTAGGCGTTACGGAGGTCCAATTTAGAAAAAATAGTGGCCTCCTGTAGAGGTTCGAATGCGGAGTTGATGAGAGGTAGAGGGTACTTGTTTTTAACGGTGATGCGTTGAGGTTGCGGTAGTCGATGCAGGTACGGAGTGACTTGTCCTTCTTGGCCACGAAGAAGAACCCTGCACCGACTGGGGATGAGGAGGGTCGGATGATGCCTGCCGCCAGTGAGTCATGAATATATGACTCCATCGCTGCTCTCTCCGGCCGCGAGATGTTGAAGAGGCGACCGGAAGGCAGGGGCCCTCGAAGCAGGTCGATGCCGCAGTCATAGGGCCTATGAGGCAACGAAGAGGCTCGGCTCTTGCTGAACACCTCCGCCAGGTCGTGATACATGGGGGAACCGAGGACATGTCTGGAGGAACCAACCTGGCGGGAGGTGAAGCACCCTCCGTGGGTGCTCGAGCCGACTGGAGGCAAGTGGCGTGACAGTAGGGACTCCAGCTCTGGATCTTGCTGGTGATCCAGTTCAGATGAGGTTGTGGAGTTGGAGCCAGGGTTGGCCGAGAACCAGAGGGACTGGGGTGAGGAGATGACCAGGAGCTGAATGGTCTCACGGTGGTTGCCGGACAGGATGAGCTGTAGGGGTTCGGTGGTGCAGGAGTGACCTGGGCTAGGAGGTTCCCATCCAGTCCGTGGACCCGGAGAGGGGCGGCAAGAAGGCAGTGGCAATGCCAGCCTGTCGCACTAGCTGGGCATCAATGAAATCTCCATCCGCCCCGAGTCCACTAGGGCACACAGCGACAGGGTTGACGGTTCCAGTTGAGCGTGGCCTTCAACTGGAAGCGAGACTGGGCGGTTGTGGAGCCCTGGGTGTGGCTCACCAGTAGGCCCAGTTTTACTGGTGAGCCTGGGCTTTGGTTCGGGAGAGGAAGGAATCAGGAGGTGACGGAGAAGAAGAGCTCGCTGGGGTGAGGTGACCGGTCTTCTCCTCCGACGCCTCCCCAAGCGGTTGTCGACCCTGATGGCAAGGGGAAACCAGAGCGCCGAGGGAGTCAGGGTAGTCCCTCGTAGCCAGCTGCGTCCTTCACCACTTCACCTAACCCGTTCCGGAAGGCTCCCTTGAGCGACGCGTCATTCCAAGCGGATTCCGCCGCCAGGGTTCTGAACACCACCGCGTACTCCGCCACGCTGCGGTCCCCTTTGACGGAGATGGAATAAGCGCTGGGAGGCATCCTTCCCACCCACCGGGTGATCAAAAACCTTCCTCATTTCTGTCACGAATGTGGAGTACTGGGAACTGGCTGGGAGCTGGCTGTCCCAGATGGCAGTGGCCCACTCCAGCGCCCTACCCCAAGGCAGCCATGATGAATGCGATCCTTGCCGGCTCAGAGCCGTATGAAGATGGTTGTAGGTGGAAGATGAGGTCGCATTGCATGAGGAACCCCTTGCAGTTCCCAAATCGCCATAATAGCATCCGGGTGGGGAATGCGGGGTTCCCTGGGTTGTCCAACCGGCAGGCTGGCAGGCGGCGATGACGCAGGGGTTGGGAAGTCGTCTGCGTCAGAAGAGAGACGTTGGAGCTGAGTTGGGACACCTGTTCTCCCACCTGAGAAATATGGCCTCCCATACTCCTCCAGTGCCTCCATAGTCTCCTTCATGTGTCGCTCCTGCTGGTCTATACGAGCCTCCTGGCAGGCGAGTAGGTGGTGGGAGCGATTCGAGTCTGCTGGGTCCATAATGGCCTTTGCGTTCTGTTACGTGCGGTAAATGCAGACCTGGACCCAAAAGCGGACTCGACACGGAGATGGTAATTGCGCTCCGCTCAGGAGGCGTTTAATCACGGAACAAATAAAAGTGACGGAAACAAGCCGTCCAAAAACAAACAGGCAAAACAGGAAAGCCGTGCGGCTACTAAACAAGAAACTAAATAAACACAGGCAGATTCAGGAATATTCGCGAAGTCAGGAACAGGTAACCAAATAAAAGCAGTGCTAGAAAACTAGTACGCAAAGGCAATGGGCTAAACGAGTGCCGGGTTTAAATAGGCAAAAGCATTAACTAATAAGGGCAGCGTGCAGAATGTGTTAGGGGAAAACAATGTGACAGGCTAAACGAACGAGGGAACAAGAAACAGATTGGGGCAGCGTGCAAAATGTGCAGGGAACAACAATTGTCACAGGCTAAACGAAACGAGGGAACAAGAAAAGAGATTGCGGCAGCGTGCAAAATGTGCAGGGAACAAATTGACATATTGCGGCGGCGCGCCCGCAACACAGACAACCCAGGGAGAACGCAAAAACCAGACATGACACGCAAGGAACAAAGTGGCAGAAAAACACAAGGAAAGTGAACAGGCGGACAATGATGTAACAGAAAAACTCCCTTGGTAGGGAGAATTCCTGTCCCATCGGGTAGAATTGGCACTTAATTGCTACTTTTGCTTTTGTAACTAGCTGGCTATTGTGTCGCTGATGTTCAGCAGTTATTATATTATATATATAATCTTTTTTTCAAAGCTGATTGCGACTCAGCTGTTTTGAATCGGTCTTATTGTATCAGACCGTGTTTGTAGTTGAGTTTCTTTAGTAGCGGAAGAAAGCTAAGTTGTTAATTACTGTGCTTTGTTATCAGGTAGGATTTAAGCGTGCTCAGCCAGAACTCAGGCAGTGTGCATTCGTACTTTGGTTAGTACTGTCTTGTCGCGTATCAGTAAGTGTACTTTTCCGGCGTTAGATTTAGTTTGTTTAGCTTCTGTGGTCGTATCCTGTCCCATCAGGTAGAATTGGCATAATTGCTACTTTGCTTTTGTAACTAGCTGGCTATTGTGTCGCTGATGTCCAGCAGTTATTAGATTATATATATAATAGTTTTATTTCAAAGCTGATTGCGACTCAGCTGTTTTGAATCGGTCTTATTGTATCAGACCGTGTTTGTAGTTGAGCGTTTCTTTAGTAGCGGAAGAAAGCTAAGTTGTTAATTACTGTGCTTTGTTATCAGGTGGCACTCGCCACTTAGTGCCTAGCATCACTCGGCTATATTAGCAGCCATAGCTGTGGATAGCGGCAGCTTTCGTGGCAGCCTCCCCCGTCCCCTCCCGGACGAAGACTCGGCGGACAAAGACAAAAGGAGTCTACCTGCAGGAGTCCAGCTAGGGAGTGCTCGCCGCACGGTGAGTATCATAGTTTTGTATCTCCCTATTGTACTACCTCTGCATCTAACACTACATGCTTCCTCCCTATCCCAGTCCATGTCTCCTCCTCTAGATTGCCTAGATGGAGAGATTCTACCCACACCTGTAATCTGTCCAACCTCATCCACCCTCCTAGATCTCCCGGTGTTGACGTGGTGGTAGCAGGCGGACTATGGAACTGCCAGTCCGCTGTCCGGAAAGCCGATTTCATCTCGGCCCAGGCCTCCCTACTTTCCCTGCAGTTCCTGCGCTCACGGAGACGTGGATCACTCCCTCAGAACACGGCCACCCCTGCTGCTCTCTGCCGCCTACACCTTCTCCCACACCCACGACCCTCAGGTAGAGGTGGAGGGACAGGTATACTCATTTCCCCCTGTGGAGATTTGGTATTGTTCCTCTTCCTCACTTCTCACCCTCCTCCTTTGAATTTCATGCTGTCACTGTCACTGTTCCATGTAAACTGCACATCATTGTTCTTTATCGCCTCCAGGTCCACTGGGGAGTTTCCTAGACGAGATGGATGCCTTACTCAGTGCCTTCCTGAGGACGGCACTCCCGTCTCACTCCTTGGGGACTTCAACCTGCAGCCAGAGTCCTCCCAGGCCTCTGCATTCCTCCCCTGCTTCAGTCCTTTGACTTCACCATGGCTGAATCCCCATCCACCCACAAGGCCGGAACCAACTGGACCTGGTCTTCACCAGGAACTGCGCCTCACCCAACATTACGGTATCGCCTCTACATGTGTCTGACCATTCCTTTCTGTCTTTCTCCTCCCCCTCCCTCTGTCCCTAAACCATCTTCACCTGCTCCCACTGTCCTTGTCCGTCGCAACCTCCGCTCTCTCTCACCCGCTGCCCTGTCAGCTACTGTCCTATCTTCCCTTCCCCTACTGATGCCTTCTCTCTCAGCTACCTGCTGAAGTAGCATCATCCACCCTACTCTCTCTCTCTCCTCCTCCTTTGACTTATTCTGTCCTCTATCAGCTAAACCCGCTCGTCTCCGCCCCCCGCCCCCTGGCTAACCGATTCCATTCGGGCTAACCGACTGAAGCTGCGTGCGGCAGAAAGGAAATGGAGAAAATCCAAATCCTTGTAGCTCTGTCAGACTTCCACACACTCCTGGCTTCCCTTCTCCGCTAACCTCTCCTCTGCTAAGTCTGCATTTTTCCTTTCTAAGATTCAATCTTCTGTTTCCAACCCACGTAAACTCTATGCTACGTTTTCTCTCTCTCCTTGTGGGGATTTGGGTTTTTGTGTCTACTGTTTGTGTCTATGTGTTTTTTGTGTCTGTTGCAGCTATCAAGTTTTTCAATCTTGACAACCCTATGTTATTTATTTGGATCATATCACTCTTGATTTTATGTTTGACTGGTGACAGTATTTTTGTTCGTTTTATTATCACAAACTGGACGAGGTCCGTGCTAAGCTTTTAGATGTTTTTTGATTTTGGCATGGTCTGATATTTATCTCAATTTCATCAATTTAACACACACTTACTCCAAAGTGTTTGATATTTTTATTTGAAGGACAATCACAGCTACATTTGTATGCCATCAATAGTTTGGTCAGTATCATATGCAGCTTGTAAATAGATCTACAAACACACAAGTTAAAAATAGTAAATTTTTCTGCTGTCACAAAAGTTGTGAAAGCACACACTAAACTATAGTGACGAATTGTTTTGCCAATGTGCGTTTGTTCATCAGGGTCTTGGTTATGTAAGGGTGTGAAAACAGTTTAGCACATCTGAGATCTAAATAGCTAAAACCTGTTTTTATCAGAACTGGTCACATTTATTTCAGGCTGTGGGAGGGCTAAATGCTAAATACCTGAATATTCATTATTCATTGTCCACACCTCTAAGATCTGTCAGATGGGCCATCTCACTGGGCCATCAGTGTTATATTCTGAGTTCCTGTTCTGTTGTTTTTTGGTCTTTGTTTATTTTTCATTCAGTCCTTATTCATTATTCTTTATCCAGTATTGCATTTTCCCTGTTCTGTCACGTTCTGCTCCCTGTCTGTCCTTGTTCCGTTTATTTCGAGATGCACACCTTGTCTTGTCATGCACTTCGGGAGTTTATACTTTTCGGGGTTTTTCCGCCTTCGCTTATTATATCGTTTTCTTCCTTCTTACTTTCTAGATTGCACTTTGTATATATTAGGTAGATGTGTATAGTACTAACCAACTAATCTACTAACGTTAGGGATTTAGATTAAGTTACTAACACGCGGAATATGTTTAAGGCGTCACAAGACGCGGAATTCATATATTTTCACGAGTATTTGAAAAAAAGCGAAATAAATAACATTTTAGGCTGTTTGAAAAGTATTATTCCATAGATCTTGTGTGCATATTGCTATTTGTTACGTTGCAACACGCGGAATATGTAGTCACAAGACGCTGAATTCATATATTGAATATATATACGAGTATTTGATAACATGGCAAATCAAATATAGTTACTTACTCTTCGTCAGTTATTGTCTTCGTCGCTTTTCATCAATACTCTCAAACACTGCAGCGCAGAAAATCTTTCCATCCTGAATAAAATTGTATGTCTGTATAAAATCTTGCTTCAAATTGTAGGGACAGTTTATGTGTTTACGCCGGCGTTTTCACACATGGCCCCACGCCCTCCCCACACACCTCCCCACACCTCCCGAAACTCGCACCTAGTTACCATGTCAATAGAAGGGGGACGTTACTACCAGGTAAAAAAGAGAGTAAAAGGCAAGGTTTACTTTTGGTCTAATTAACCTAATTTAAAAAATCCCATTTGATTTGCCAGTGCTCAAATCGGAAAGTCGCGATTCTAAGGTTTCTGTCAATGTTTTTGTCGCGTGTGTATGATAAAATATCGCGAAGTTAGAAATAGTAATATACTTTTATTGCTGCTGGGAGCGGCGCCGCTCCCGTCGACCTCAGGGGGTTAAGGGACTAAAAGTCATTCACTTGAATATCAGGAGTCTCTTGCCTAAAATTGACCTACTTCGTGCATGGGTTGTACTACATAAACCTAACATTATTAGTCTCTCTGAAACATGGCTCAACAATGACATCGCAGATAATGAAATTTATATCTCAAATTATGTTCTATTTAGATCTGATAGGTGCTCCAGGAGAGGAGGTGTTCCTATATATGTGTCCTCTGAGCTTGCATCTGAGTTAATCATACCCACAGTTGAGCCTCAACATTTTGATTGTGTTTTCATTAAGGTTATCTTTCATGCAAATAAATGTATAAATATAGGTAGCATATATAGACCACCCTCTTCGCCGGCTGAGTCCTTTAACTGTTTAATCTCCACAATTAACTCCATTTCCACTAGAAACGAAATCATCTTATTGGGTGATTTTAATAAAAACTGGTTAGATAAATCGTCTGATAAGGTTAAAAAAATGTTGCTAAGTAGTCTAAATGTCACCCAACTAATTAATGAGCCCACTCGTATCACCCATAGAACCCAATCTCTGCTGGACTGGATACTTGTTTCACACCCTAATAGAATCCTGAAGGCTGGTGTTATGTCTGACTGTTTCAGTGATCACTCAATTGTCTACTGTGTATGGAAAATCAAACTACCTAAATCGCCACCAAAGCTGATCAATATCAGGCAATACAGGAAAATGAATATAGACTCATTTATTAATGATGTGATCGCTATTAACTGGGACCGATTCCAACTAATACCCAATGCAAGATGCCTGGGATTTTCTATACACAGAGCTTATGGATGTTGTTGATAGACATGCTCCATGGAAAACTGTCAAAGTGAAGGGTAAACATCTCCCTTGGATCAGCCCCGAACTGATTAGTCTCTTTAGACAGAGGGACAAGGCATGGTCAACATTCAGAAAGACGAGGGATAATGCTGATTGGGAAGTATATAGGCAACTTAGGAATATGAGTAAGATAAAAACACGTAATGCTAAATCTGATTATTATAAAGATTGTCTTGCTAAAGATTTTAAGAACCCCAAGCAATTCTGGGACAAAATTAAATCCATTACTAACACCAAAGACATGCATTCTATTAATCAAATAAGAGATGGCAATACAATTATACATGACTCATTATCTGTTGCCCAAGCACTAAATCAGCATTTCTCCTCTGTCTGTTCCACTCTATTACCGGAATCTTATACTACCACTGACTCTGTTATTAATAGGCCACCTCGCTGCAGTTCCTCCTTTTCTTTTAGGACAATCCTACCAACTGAAGTGCTGAAAGCCATTAATGAATCTAATGTGAACAGTAGTGCTGGACTTGATGGTTTAGAAAATAGGTTTATCCATTTAGCTTCCAATGTTCTTATGTATCCACTTGCAGATTTATTTAACCTCTCATTATCAACATGTGAATTACCAGCTATTTGGAAATGTGCACGGATTACTCCTCTTCATAAGAGAGGTGATGTACTTGACTGTAATAATTATAGACCCATATCTATTATCTGTTCTATTGCCAAAGTCTTTGAAAAATTAATTTATAATCAACTCTCAGATTATCTCATTATTAATAATATATTATCACCATTTCAATCTGGCTTCAGGCCTAATCACTCCACAACAACTGCTCTACTGAAATTCACCAATGATGTGTGCTCTGCTGCAGATAATGGTAAACTTACAGGTGCAATTTTTATAGATTTAACTAAAGCCTTTGATTTTGTTGATTGTTATCTGCTCCTTGATAAACTTCATGCTATTGGCCTCTCTGAAAATGCAATCATGTGGTTCAATTCATACCTTCATAATAGAAAACAATGTGTGGTCATACAGGGAAAAAGATCTGATCTATTGATTCAGCAAAGAGGTGTGCCGCAGGGTTCTACATTGGGACCACTTCTTTTCTCTATTTATGTGAATGATCTACCATCTATTTTCAGTAACTGTTGTGCTCAACTTTATGCTGATGACACCGTCATTTTCACATGTAAACCTGATCTACCTCAAATTCAAGCTACTCTTCAGTCTGATTTCAACATCTTACAAGACTGGCTCTCGTGTAATAAATTACTGCTCAATAAAACTAAATCCTATATTATGATTTTTGGTACCAAACAGAAACTTAGATCTAGACCTGGGACTTGTGTAATAACCTGTAATGACGGCACTCCTCTGCATAAAGCTGACAAAATTAAATATCTTGGGGTATGGTTAGATTCCAGTCTCACATTCAAATCACATATTGATCATGTTTTACGCAATGTCAACTTTCGAATCAATGTTTTATATTGATCACGAAACTGCTTTATACACAGTGTTCGCAAGAAAATTGCTTCTCAGCTTATACTGCCAATGCTTGACTATTATGATGTTGTTTATCAAAATGCCTCAAAATCTGACCTGGTTCCACTTAACACAGCATACAATAGAATTTGCAGGTTTGTTCTTGGATGTCCATTTCTTACTCATCACTGTACAATGTATCAGGCACTTAATTATCCACCTCTGAATGCAAGAAGACAGATTCACTGGCTTCAATTCATATTTAAATGCATTCACTTAAATTATCCTCTTTATTTAAAACAGTATCTTGTATTTTTTACTTCAAATTACCAAATTAGGCACTCCACACAACTTTATTTTTCTGTCCCACATGCAAAGAAAATAATTGGCAAAAAGAGCATTTATGTGCAAAGCCCCGGCAGATTGGAATAATTTACCTGCGAATATTAGATCCATATCGTCTTTCGGTCTGTTTAAACATGCCTTGTCCTCCTACTTTGAGACTGAATGCACTTGTTACTAGTGATTACAAAATTGATGGTTACACCTATAGCTGTCACTTGATACTTATAACTGAATGTATTTGTTATATTGTTGTTATATTATGTATTATATATAATAATAATAATAATAATTATTGGTAATTATTGTTATATATTATTATTATAATGTATTGATTTATATATTTGATATATATACAGATCCATTATTTCTATGTTTATCTATCTACTGTTTTGGTTGCAATATCTTCATTAACCAATGTATGCTGTTGATGTAGACTTTGTTGTGTTTTGTCTCGTGTCTGTCTGCTTTTTGTCATATTAATAATGTATTTTATTTTATTATATTATATTCTTTTCGTATAGTATAGTATATATGTTTAGTATATGAATACTTTTGTTGTTCTATTAATGTTGTGATATATGTTGGGACCCCCTCGAAAACGAGATGTGACATCTCAAGGGGTTTTATCCTAATAATAAACTTCAAACCAAACCTCACCCCTCCTCCTCCCCCAACCCCCTCCTCTATAACCGCCGATGACTTCTCATCCTTCTTTCACGAGAAGGTTGAGGTCATTCGCAACTCCTTCCCCCACGTCTCCCTCTCCCATCCCGCTACCTAAACCTCCCACTCTCTGTCCTCCTTCTCACCCCTCCCTGACTCGGACATCCTTCAACTCGTTCTTTCCCACCGTCCCACCACCTGCCCTCTTGATCCCATTCCTTCCCCCCTCTTCCAGTCCATTGCTATGGACATCCTCCCCTTTGTCTCTAATGTCATTAACTCCTCTCTTTCCTCTGGCTCTGTCCCCTCCTCCCTCAAATGTGTTCAGGTTGTCCCCCTCCTCAAAAAACCCTCTCTGAATCCTGCTGTCATCTCTAACTACCGACGTGTCTCTCTCCTCCCTTTCCTCTCCAAAACGTTAGAGCGGGCTGTCTATAATCGACTGTCTGCTCATCTCTTACAGAACGACCTGCTTGATCCCAACCAATTTGGGTTCAGAGCAGGCCACTCCACAGAGACTGCTCTCCTTGCGGTCACTGAGGCTCTTCATGTTGCTAAGTCCCGATCCCTTAGCTCCGTCCTCCTCCTCCTCGACCTGTCGGCGGCGTTCGACACCGTGGACCACCGGATCCTGCTCTCATCTCTCGTCGAGATGGGAATCTCTGGATCTGTGCTGACATGGTTTGAGTCCTACCTGGCTGACCGGTCCTACCAGGTGGCCTGAGAGGATCCTCTCCTCTCCCCGCACCCTCTCTACCGGTGTCCCGCAGGGCTCGGTGCTAGGCCCTGTCCTATTTTCTCTGTACACCAAGTCACTTGGCTCTGTTATTTCTGCTCATGGTTTTTCCTATCACTGTTATGCTGATGACACTCAACTGTTTCTCTCCTTCCCTCTATCTGATACCCAGGTCCCGGCTCGGATCTCTGCATGCCTGGCTGACATCTCCGCATGGATGTCCACCCACCACCTGAAGCTGAACCTGGGGAAGACAGAGCTGCTCTTCCTCCCAGCGAAGGGCTCCCCGATGATTGATGCGTCAATCACCGTGGAAGGCTCCATAGTGTCTCCGTCCCAGTCTGCCAGGAGTCTTGGGGTAACCCTGGACAACCAGCTGTGCTTCTCGAGCCATATTGCAGCGATCACTCGGATCTGCCGTTTCTCCCTCCACAACATCCGGAGGATCAGACCGTTCCTCACCCAAGAGGCCACTCAACTCCTGGTCCAGGCCCTGGTGATCTCACGTCTGGACTACTGCAATTCCTTGCTGGCAGGCTGTCCGGCCTGTGCCATCAAGCCACTGCAACTAGTCCAGAACGCTGCTGCTCGCCTGGTGTTCAACCAGCCGAAGTTCACCCACGTCACCCTCTACTCTCCTCCCTGCATTGGCTCCCCATCGCAGCACGCATCAGATTCAAGTCACTGGTGCTTGCTTTTCAGCGGCCAGAGGTACTGCTCCCCCATACCTCCAGTCACTCATCACGCCCCTACACCCCGTCCAGACCCCTCCGCTCCGCCTCTGCTGGCAGACTGACTGCCCCATCCCTCCGGACGCCTGGCAGCCGCTCGTCGCGGTCTCGCCTCTTCTCTGTCCTGGTCCCTCGTTGGTGGAACGACCTCCGCTTGTCGGTCAGGACTGCGGAATCACTTCCAATCTTCCGCAAGAGACTCAAAACCCACCTCTTCAGACTCCACTACCACTGAACACTGTCCTTCTAGCCAATCTGTTGTCAACACTGTTTACTTGTGAAAAAAAAAAAAAACCCACTAACCTTTTCTTTCCCAATGTTACAGGTATGATACGCAGACACCTGCAATGATGTCTTTTGCCGTTTTACTGCACTGATCTTGTATGCTAACTTTGATTGTTCTTACCTTGTATTAATGCACATCTTGTAAGTCGCTCTGGATAAGAGCATCTGCTAAATGCTTAAAATGTTAAAAAAATAAAATGTTAAATGTAATGAGAAACCTTGGAAGGAACCAGACTAAAAAGGGGGGGAGCCCATCCTCTTCTGGCCGGCACAGGGTATGTCCAAAAAAGACCATGTCATGGTCAGTCCAAGGTGGCTCAGGGCTGAAAGACTTTGCCCCTCATGAGTTAGGTAGTCAGCGGGAGGGGGGGGGGCTAAACCACGCAGAGAGGGTCCAGATCCAGGAACTGGGGTTGGCGTGGGGGTGAGGGTTGATGGGGGCAGCTCACACTTCTCGATCAGGATCTAGGCCCCGGGGTAAGTGCCGAGGCAGAGAAGAGAACATGCAGTCAGAAAAAAAAGCAGTGCTATAGCCAGTAGCATTATGTAGGAGCAGGGGAGCACAAGCATAGGAAATATACAGATAGCCCCTCGACAGGTGTAAGCTATGGCAGCATACCTATTAGGAGAGGGACAGAGAAAACACGCAGCCATGAGAGAGTTCCAAACAATCCACACCTGATCAAGGATAACCAGCATAACAGTGGTGGTAACACATTGAGGAGGTGACAGTATGGAAAGTTTCTCACTCCATAAGATACTAGGGCACGGCCTTCTCCATCTCTCCACCTAGACCAGGGTCGGCAACCCATAACACTCAAAGAGCCATTTGGACCCGGTTTCCACGGAAAAGAAAACACTGGGAGCCGCACCATTTTCTGTCGACGGGGGCTGCTACTAAAAAAAAAAATGCGCCCAATTTTGCGCCCGATTCAATTGGATACTTATTATTTATTTTCCCAAGCCACGCGGAGCCGCAACATAAGGCTGAAAGAGCCGCATGCGGCTCCGGAGCCGCAGGTTGCCGACCCCTGACCTAGACTATGTTTGGCAGTAGGCTAGGCTGAAAAGATATGTTTTTAATCTACACTTAAAAAATTTAAACTGTGTCCGAATCCTAACATGCCTTGGTAAACCGTTCCACAACAGAGGAGCTCTAAAAGAGAAGGCTCTACCACCAGCTGTGCTTTTCAAAATTCTAGGGAGTAATAGATGGCTGGCTTCTTGTGAACAAAGCAGTCGTGTCAGCTTATAGGGGGCAATCATTTCGGTCAGATATAAAGGTGCAAGTCCATTAACTGCTTTAAAAGTTAGCAACAATTTCATTATTCCTATTAAATAAATCTTAAAGTCTCACACCAGGCGGCATTTGTCTGTCCGGTCCTGAGGGAGGGGGGAGGGTGGTTGGCACAAACTCGCTGTGAAGCACGTAAGGGAGTCTCTAGAAAGGGGGTCGATGAGTTCCGTCTTGAAGGAGGCGGATCATCACCGGCCTCGGAGAGTAGCTTTCCCCGTAGAGATGGGGGGGAGAGTCAGTGGGGGGAGGGTTAATTGAAATAAATAGAGCGTGTAATTGGCTTCCAAATTGGGGAGAAAAATGCAGAAAAATCTGAAACAAAATGTATTAAAATAAATAAATCGTTTTTCAAATCAGATGTTTTTAGTTTTTTCCCAGATTTTGTGACCGTAATTCAGAAACACAGAGCCGCTTGCACACAGCAAACTCATGCAGGCTTCCATCCCCCCTCACCCTTGGGCAGACAGCCAAATGCTGCCCCTGAACGTGAGTCCCATCCAGCACTGGGCTGGCACAGCCTGGACTCGAACCCAGGCAGTGACCTGCACTTAGAACAAGCACCTTTACCGGTCATGCCATCCAGGGGCCCATCAAATTGTGTTTCATATATATATAATTTTCATTGCTAAAACGGAATCATCTACTTATATTTTCAAGCCCAAAGCATCTTGGGGAATGGTGTTTTTCTCTTCAGCAGAATGCCGTTCCTGTACAGACAGTTCTGCTGGAGATAAAATGGAGAGAGAGAGCACACATGGGCCAGCAGTGAAACTTAGAGTAACACTGCAGGAATACTACCACAGAGATTGATTTGGTTTTTCTCTCACAAAATTACAGAACAGCATTCCATGTGTTTCCCCTTGTTAGAACTGTATCAGCCATTACATTGAATATTTCCTCCCAAAATCAATCTTTTATTCAAAATCAATTGTTGAAAATCGGCCTGATATTTACAAAACAGGTAGAGGGTACTCCACAACAGAAAAACGTCACTTCATTTTAGAAAGGGTTTGTCATTTTAAGGCTATATCCATACTGCCTGCTGGCGCCGCTCATCATCTGCCACATCATCGACCGCGACAGCCCCCTCTACGACCTCTCGGCCGCGGAGCTCCAGTGCAGCGACCTGGAGGTGATCGTCATCCTGGAGGGCGTGGTGGAGACCACCGGCATCACCACGCAGGCCCGCACCTCCTACGTGGCGGAGGAGATCCAGTGGGGCCACCGCTTCGTGCCCATCGTCACCGAGGAGGAGGGAGTCTACTCCGTGGACTACTCCAAGTTCGGCAACACGGCGAGGGTGGCGACGCCGCGGTGCAGCGCGCGGGAGCTGGACGAGAAGCCGTCCATCCTCATCCAGACGCTGCAGAAGAGCGAGCTCTCGCACCAGAACTCGCTGCGCAAGAGGAACTCCATGCGCCGCGGAAACTCCATGCGCAAGGGCAACTCCATGCGCCGCGGCAACTCGGCGCTCGTGGTGCCCAAGGTGCAGTTCCTCGCGCCGGAGGGGGCCCAGAGCGCCACCACCATCACATGACAGGAGGCCTGGGCCCCCCTGGCACTGCTCTGCTGCCTGCGGACCTTCGGGGCTCCCCGCGGCCCCTTAGCCCTGCTACGACTGACCCTCCTCCTCCTCCTCCTCCTCCTCCTCCTCCTCCTCCTCCCCTTCGTCTCCCGTCTACAGTAGTTATGCGTACAGGGCGTTACAAAACGCTGCTCTCTACAGCCCCTCAGAGCCTCGACCCAGAAGGTTCTGGAATGATTGCTTGGTGACATTTTGTCATGTGATAAGACCCGAGAGCCCCTCTGTGAGAGCTTGAGGCTTAACTTTGGAGCGCAGTCACTGCAGCGTGTGACGATCCCTTTACGTGAAGGTTGGCTAACCCTGGTCCTGGACAGCCACGGGGGGCCCACTGGTTTTTGTTTTCACCTTAAAAGCAGCAACCAATTTAGACCCAAGGAGCCAGGTGAGGTGAGTTAACTGTGGAATCAACTGGTTTAATTGGTCGATTAAGTGCTGAGCAACAGCGGAAAGCAGCAAGACCCTGTGGCTCTCCAGGACCAGGGATGGCGACCCCTGGTGGTTTCAATTATATCACAGCCACGATTCTCAGTCTCCGTACATTTGAACGGATAATTTGTTCCTGGCTTTTTGACGAAAGGGGAAATGGTTTGTCTGTTTTAGTTTTTAATTTGTAATACTGTTATTCCATTATTATTATTATTATTATTTATGTCAGGAATAATAAATATGCATATTATACACACACAAAATTACATAAAGGTAATATTTGTGGTTAAATGGATTTTTAATAAAGTATTTACACATGGTACATATAATCTTGATCGGTAATATTAGATCTGCTTTTAATTGTAAGATGTTTTCCCCCATATCTCCAAATAAGTTTTTGTCTTGGTTTTCATGTCATAGTTACTTATTGTAACATAAGTTAACAGCTTCATCACAAAATCATTCAAAAGCAGTAGCACTGCTCCTGTGTAAAACACAATCTTAGAATGTATGTGTCTTCTAAATTGTATGTGTCATAGCAAATTTTATGGAACAGAAACCTTGAATTGATTGGACTATTTTGTAAAAACCACAGCAATAAATATGATCATTTAAGAGAAATGTACAGTTTTTCACTTATGAATGTTGGGACGTTTCGAGGTCTCTTTTTGATGACAATATAAAAAATATTAGCAACAAAGATCCCAATGCTTTATATGTTTATCTATGATGTTACATCCTATTAAATCACCTCATGAAATTGCAATTTAGGCCTGTGTTAAATTACAGTTTTCCACAAACAACTGCTAAGACTATGTCACAGAAAAAGAATCATTTCAAAAAATAGTTTTATACTCTAATTTTAATACTTTAATACTTATGTACTTTATGAGAGTCAGCATATTCCGCTGATGAGAAATCATTGACAATTACGAAAGGTTGATTACGCAAACATTATAAGCATGCTTTAATTTCTATTCATATAAAAGTGCTCAAGATCTCATAGCAGTGATCATTTCCCATGGCCTATCAATGAACTGTGATGCAGGGACAGCAGCTGTGTCTCATTAAAAACAGGAACACAGTAGGCACTGTCAAAAGGCAGCAAGTCATTTTGTGGATCAGAGCGACATCGGTGTTGGGAAAACCAAAGGGATGTATGTCGATGGTAAATGCTAAGTGTAAAACTTGTGAAACTAATAAAGAGAATCCCAACCGTATCCTTGTAAAAAGGGAGTGATCTTTGTGTGTGCAGTAGTGCCTGCATTCATATTGTCCACCTCGGCTGTCACAGCGAGGCCCCAGAATGCCTTTATATGGGGAGACATTTGTGGTGAAGGCCAAAAACACAATCATAGTTTGGCCTACTTTGAATTAATATATTTTCTTATGGTGACACACCTCATACCACCAAACATGTGCCTACCTCACACAGAGAGTAAGATGCACCTCATACCACCAAACATGTGCCTACCTCACACAGAGAGTAAGATACACCTCATACCACCAAACATGTGCCTACCTCACAGAGAGTAAGATACACCTCATACCACCAAACATGTGCCTACCTCACACAGAGAGTAAGATACACCTCAAATAATCAAACATGTGCCTACCTCACACAGAGAGTAAGATACACCTCATACCACCAAACATGTGCCTACCTCACACAGAGAGTAAGATACACCTCAAATAATCAAACATGTGCCTACCTCACACAGAGAGTAAGATACACCTCATACCACCAAACATGTGCCTACCTCACACAGAGAGTAAGATACACCTCAAATAATCAAACATGTGCCTACCTCACACAGAGAGTAAGATACACCTCAAATAATCAAACATGTGCCTGCATTACATTACAGACACTTTAATCCAAAGCCACTTACAGAAGGTGCATTTAGTTTAAGTAGATAAAGATCAATTTCATTGATAATTAAAATATGAAATAAGATCCAGGTCGTAAAAGACTATTCTACACCCAATAATCATATTTCCATAAAAATGCGCTGCAAAATGCATGTCCGCGAGCAGGGCCGTGCACAGACATTTTGGGGGGGGGCTCAAGCAAAAAAAAAATGCACTCACCCCCCCGACACGCACTATTCCCACCCCGATGTTGCCACACCACCGCCATCCATAATCACACACTATGTTCATAACATGGGACCTGTTTAAATTCTACTGGACACACTTTTCCATGAAGAAACCACAGATTTGATGTAGTAATGCAAGTCAGTCAGTGTAAGTAATGCAGTCAGTCAGTGTTCAGTTGTTTAGACCAGGGGTTTTCAACTGCACTTTGCTGCTTTTGCTGTAAGCTCTGGAAATTCTGCCTGACAACCCTACATTATTACTTTCAACAAACTACATTATTGAATGCATTGTCAGGGACCCCCTACAATACCTTCACTGACCAACAGGGGGCCGCAGACCACCGGTTGAAAACCCCTGGTTTAGACCAATTCAGTCACATTAGATCAGTGGTTTCTTTGAGAAAGAACCTGGGACCTGTTTTACTTTTCAGTAATGATAAGATTCTAGATCAGCAGTCCTACTCTGACATGCTTGATACATAAGCCCCCCGAATTTGGGGTTTCAAAACTTCCTTCTGTTTTCATGTTCTGTATCATTTTGTTACACTGCATATATTTTATAAATGAGACATATGGTACAACTACTGAACTACACTTTGATTTTAGTAACATGTTTTTGAGCATCACACTGAGAGGAAAAGAAACCACAGTATTATATTATATAAAACAATGCACGCACACACGGACGCACACACACACACACACAACATAAACACACATATATTTGTTACATCTATGCATATGGCTGAAAAACTGATCCAGGGTCAGGGAGGTGCGAAGTATTTTGCCTTTCATTGGAGACAGGTGTATTTGCCTCTTCTAGCAGTGATTCTGCTGCTTCTTATTTCCCAATCAAAATGGATTGATTGATTGATTGATTTAAACTTTTATTTTAACAGGGAAACACACTGCTACATGCCCAAACAATAATACACTTTTAAACATCATGTTTTTAGTCTTATCATTACTGAAGTAAAACGGAGTCGGAGTTTTCTCAAAGAAACCACTGATCTGTGTGACTGGTGTCAAACCAGCTCAACCGGTGCTACCCCTAAATTGTCGTGAGGTGTTGTAGGGGGTCCTGACAATGCGTTCAATGTGTGGTTTGTTGGCTTCAATAATAGCAGGAGTTGTCGAGAACGAATTCCAGGCCCCGGCAAAGAAGCGGCAAAGTGCGGTTGAAAACCCCTGGTCCCTGCTTTGGCTGAACGCTGACGACTACGCTGACGACACGTGCGGAAATCTGTGAGTTTCTTCATGGAAAGTGTCGAGCATGTGTGAGAGTGTGATGGCGATATTGTATTTGTTTTGCTCGAGGGTAGTAATTATTGACCGTCTGTTCACAGCGAGCAATGTCTGTGCCAACCCCTGCTTTCGCAGACATACATTTTGCAGCGCCTTTATGGAAATATGATTATTGGAGTGGCAAACCAGTGGCTTTTGCGACCTGAATCTTATTTCATATTTAATTATCAGTAAATTGATATTTATCTGCCAAACTAAATGCACCTTCTGTAAGTAAATATGTAATGTAATGCGAGCACATGTTTGTTGGTGTATCTTACTCTCTGTGTGAGCTGAGCACATGTTTATTGGTGTATCTTACTATGGTAGGTATGGTGTGTCTTGCCGTGTGAGGCTGGAGGCATGTTTGTTGACGGGCATCCTGCAGCCGGTAGGCATGTTTGATGTTTGTGGTGTGCGTCTTACTGCTGCGGCCAGCCGAATGACACATGTTTGGTGTTTGAGTGTATCTTGCTCTACGTGAATAGGCGCTGTTTGGTGACATGGCTGTCTTACTCTCTGTGTGAAAGGTAGGCATCGTTTGAGTGACATGAGCGTGTCTTATATGCCCCCGGCGAATGAGCATGTTTGGTGGTATGGGCCAAATCTTGTGTGGTAGTGTGTCTCTCAAAGCTATGGTATTCAAAGTAGACAAGCTATGATTTCTAGTATACTCCCCCATATAAGGCTTCTACCATGTATTTGGCAGGTGAGCTGCGAGCACTACTACACACAGATCACTCACTTTACAAGGATGGTGAGATTCTCTTTATTAGTTTGCAAGTTTTACGCCCAGCATTTACCGTCGACATACATCATTTCCCAACACGATAGCAAATACGATGACGCTGCTGCAGTGCCTACTGTCTTCTGTTTTTAATGGTTGCAACTGCTATCCCCTGCATCACAGTTTTCGGCCGATGAGCCATGAAATGATCACTGTATGGTCTTGAGCACTTTATAGAATAAGTGGCGCAATAAACTAATGTTTGGCGTAATCAACCTTTAAATGATATCAATGATTCTCATCAGCGAATATCTTGACTTTCTCATAAATACATAAATAAAGTATTAAAGTAGAGTATAAAACTATTTTTGAGGAAATATTCTTTTTCTGTGACATAGTCTTAGCAGTGTGTTTATGTTCTTTACGAACTAGAGCCACAATTTCAACGAGTAATTTAACAGAATATATCATGAATAAACATATAAAGCGTGGGATCTTTATTGCTAATATTTTATATTGTCATCAAAAAAGAAAGACCTCGAAAGCGATCTGGCACATTCATAAGTGAGCTCTCTTAAATGATCGCCCTTTGTGGTTTTTACAAAATAGTCAATTCAAGGTTTCTGTTCAACAAGAGGCTAGCATGTTTATGCAATTGGGCACAGCATTTAAGATTGTGTTTTTGGGAGCAGTCTCTACTGCTTTTGTGATTTTGTGACAATATTGCAATAGTAACTATGACATGAAAACCAGACAAACTTATTTGAAGTATGAAATATCTTACAGTAAAGCAGATCTAATATTACGATCAAAATTATATGTACCATGTGTAAATACTTATTAAATCCATTTAACAATTACCTTTATATTTTATTATTGTGTACATATGCATATTTATTCTGACATAAATAATAATAATAATAATAATGGAATAACGGCTGTGCAAATTAAAAACAAAACGAACAAACACCTTCCCCGTCCAAAAGCAGGTAATTATCACAAATGTGTGGAAGGCTGAAATAAATGACTTTCAACTGTTTTTATATTGAAACCACCAGCAAGTCATTTCAGTTGATTCCTGAATAACTCACACCTCGCCTGGCTCCCTTTAATTAAGTGGTGCTGCTGGAGAAAACAGGCCAGTGGGCCCCGATGTTGTCGAGACCAGGAATAACCCAGCCTTCCGCGTGAGGATAGTCTGCCCTTTGCAGTGACTCGCTCCAAGACAAGCCTCCAAGCTCTCACAGGCTTTCTTGATTCTTTATCACATGTTTCAGCTGTCTGCTCAGAGGCCTTCTGAATTCAGTGAAGAACTGTGAAAACGGCGCGTTTTTATGGCGCCTATATACCCATAACTGAGCGAAGGAAAGAGAGAAGAGGAGAAGAGGAGGAGGAAGGAGTCAGTAAGTAACGAGCTTCAGAACCGCGAGAACCCGGTGGCGGGGGCCCAGGCCTCTATCAGCTGATGATGACCCAACTCTGGGCCCTCGGCGCGGCGACTACACCTTGGGCACGCGGCGCGGTGCGCTGGCCGCTGCGTAATTTCGCCCGGCAGCGTAAGTTCTGCTAACAGCGGCGAATGGCGTCTGGATGGTGGGCGGCTTCTCGTCCAGCTTCGGCAGCGCCCACACCGCGGCGTCATCCGCCGTGTTGCGACTTGGGTGTCGCGGTGAACTCCTCTCCTCTTGACGACGAGCAGAAAACGGCTTGCTGGATGCTCGCCGAAATGGCAGGCTTTGCGATGACGGTAGCATTGATCCTCCCTTTCAGGGATGACGATCGCCTCCGAATAGCTGCGCTGAGCTCACTGTCGTGATCATGTGTGGCAGGCGTGGCGGCGCTCGAGCCTGTATATCGACAAACCCTACAAAATGAAGTGGCGGCCTGTTGTGGTACCTACTGTTTTGCAAATATCGAGCCATTTTTCCGGCAATTGTTTGAATAAAAGGTGATTTTTGGAAGGAAAATATTCAGTATAATGGCTTGATACAGCTAACTGAGGAAACACATGGAATGCTGTTCTGTAATTTTGTGAGAGAAAAAAACCAAATCGATCTCTGTATTGTATTTCTGCAGTGTTCATATTGCTCTCTCTCTCATTTTATCTCAGCAAGAACTGTCTGCAAAGAGCGACTTTGAAATATTCCCAGATAGCTTTGAACGAATATAGTAGATATTCCCGTTAATGAAAATTATATATGAAACACGAACGATGGGCCTGAATATTGACGACAAACAGCATTCAGTGCGAATGCTGCCTCCGGTCCAGGCTGTGCGGCCAGTGTGAACTCGTTCGGGCGGCATTTGACGTGCTGCAGGTGAGGAGATGGGCGCCACCATGGTTGCTTGTGTGCAACGACTCTGCTGTTTCTGAATACCCGATGCAAAACTCTGAGGCTTTGATTTAGCTTGTTATTCATTTTTAACCATTTTGTTCAGGCCATTTTCTCCCCAGTTTGAAGCCAGGCTCCCAAGCTCCTATTAACAATTAACCCTCCCCCACTGACTCTCCCCCATCTCTGCGGCACTTCTCTCGGGCGATATCGCCTCGGCGAACTCGCTCGACCCTCTGAAGACCATGCGTTCTTCTGGCAGTTCTCCTCGGGACGACGGGCTAAGTACCTCCTGTGAATTTGACTGACAGGAATATTGAGTATTTGCTAACTGAAGCGGTTGGCCTTGCGCCTTTATATCTGACCGAGTATTTTGCCCCCTATAAGCTGACACGGCTATACAGAAGCCAGCCATCTATTACTCCACAAATTTTGGCGCACGGCTGTGTCAGAAACCTTCTCTTTTAGAGCTTTTCTGACATTGAGCAGTGTTGAGATTCGGCGCAGTTTAAGAACACGAGGTAACAGATTAAAAACGCTGTCTTTTCGGCCTGGCCTACATGAAGCATAGTCTAGGTCGAAGTGCAACTGGAAGCTTTCACGGAGAGCATGAAACTCTTTCAGCCTTGTATTGGCGACCGTATAAATAATAAGTATCGAATTGAATCGATAAAAGTGGCGCATTTTGGCGTGCGAAAATGATTGTGACACTGGCACACAAATTGAAGCTGGTCAAATGTGCTTTTGTGTTAATGAGTGCGCCTGTCTAGAGTGAAGGCTGGAGAAGGCGATACTAATATCTTATGGGTGGCTTTCCATGTCACCTCCTCAGTAATGTTGCACCACTGTCCTGCTGGTTACATCATGATCAGGTATTGGTGTTGGAGACTCTCTCATGTCCTGCGTCTTTTATCCCTGCTCACAATAGGTGTGCGCCATCAACCACCTCAATAGAGGGAGCTATCTCCTTATATTTCACAATAGCTGTGCTCCCTGCTCTACATAATGCTACTGGCTATAGCACTGCTTTTTCTGACTGCTGTTCTCTTCTCTGCCTCGGCACTTTTGAGCCTAGACTCTGCGTGACTGCCCCATCGGCCACTTTGCGCCAGTCTGAACCTATCTGCGTCAGTTCCCTCCCGCTGACTGCCTTTCATGAGGGCAAATCTTCGGCCCTGAGTACACCTTTGAACGACCGCTGAGCATGTTCACTTTTTGGTTGTACCCTGACTTGCATTGAGAGAAGAGGATAGACTCCCCTTTTGAGTACAGTTCCTTTCAGGTTTCTCATTACATTTAACATTTTGACACAACATTTAAGCATTTGTACTAGTGCTTCTTTTATCGAAGCGACACAGATATTGATAATACAAAGGTAAATTTAATCGAGATTCAGCATCTCATCGCAATAAGCGACACTTCATCATTGGTGTCTGTATCATACCTGCGTGGGAAAGAAAAAGATTAGTCGTTTTTTCTCTAGTAAACAATGTTGACACTGGCTGGGTAAAAGGTGAATTTTGGTGCTGCTGGCGAAGGTGGAGTGATGCGGTCTGACATTAGCGAAGTCGTTCCCTTAGCGGACAGTTTAGAGAAGGCGGTTTGACGGCGGCGCTATCGGCGTCGAAGAGACGAAACGCGATCAGTCTGCCGGGCGATGAAAGTCTGTCAGAGGCGTGAGTGACTGGGCATGAGGCGGCTCGGCGCTTGGCTGGCGCAGTGACAGTGCGATCTGCGATGAGAAGTAATGCGGGGCGTGGGAGCGATGGTGAGCTGACGGTTAGTACCGAAGCGGCTGGCTGGCGTTGCTGGACTAGTTGCGACAACTTTGATGGCACGAGGCGTGAAAATTGCAATCAGGCGATGTACCGGGGCCTGGTTTCAGGGTGATGATCTTTAGTGACTGTTTCTGATCAGTTAACGGGCGTGCAGGTCGAAGTGATAAGCACGGCTATGGCTCGAGGAAGCACAGCTGGTGATGTACCCAAGACTCCTGGCGAACTGGGCCTGTAGGCGCGACGATTGACGCATCGAGCGCAAGCTGGGGCGAAGAAGCATCTGTCTTCCCCGGGTTCGGCTTCGGAGTGGTGAAGGTGGTTCATCCATGCAGAGATGCCGGCCGGGCGCTGCAGATCCCGAGTAATGGTATCGGGTAGAGGAGGAGAGAGGCAGTTGGTGTCATCAGCTGCTGGCGAGGAAAAACCATGAGCGAAATGGCTGGAGGCCAAGTGACGGTATTGCAGAGAAAATGGACGAAGCTCTTCCGAGCCTCAAGCCACCCGGCGTGAAAGAGGTGCGGGGAGGAGAAGTTTTCTCGGGCCGCCTGTGCGTTGTCAGCCAGGTAGAGACTCAAACCGTGTCGGCACGAATCCCGAGATTCCCATCTCGGCGGTGAGCAAAGTCGTGATGCCACGATAAAGCAGCACATTCGGAAATCAGAAAGGGGCGAGCAGATGAGAACACTTGGCGTAAGAAGCCTCGGTGACGCGAAAGAAGCATTCTTCTGTGGAAGTATTACCTTCTGAACTAGAGTAATTTGAATCAACGATGTTCTAACAAGAGATGAGCGAACGATGCAGCCGCTCTAGCATTTTGAAGAGAAAGAGGAGAAGAAGAATTTCAAATAGTGAACCAAGATAAGAATTCGAAGAGGAGTTTTGAGGAGAAGTTTAACCTGAACACAACTGTTAAGCTGAGAGGATGTCGCAGCAATGAACGGAAAGAAGAAACGAAAGAAAGAAGGTTTTGAAGGTGAAGGCAGCCAACGGGATGAGAAGATTGTAGAGAAGAAAGAGGGTGCAGGTGACCAACGCTTCGTGAAAAGAAAGGATGAGAAAGTCATCGACGTGTGAGAAGGAAGGAAAGTGAAGTTGAGGTTATGAGATAAGGCTTTCCCTTGGTGTGGAAATATAGTTTTCGGGGTCCCAACGCCTGTCTGGCATTAAATAGAACAACAAAGCTATTCATATACTAAACATATATACTATACTATACGAAAAGAATATAATATAATAAAATAAATACATTATTAATATGACAAAGAAAGCAGACAGCTGCGAACAAAGCGCAACAAGTCTACATCAACAGCATACATTGGTTGTGGGTATTGCAACGAATAGACAAACAGAAATGTGGATCTATATATCAAATATATAAATCAATACATTATAATAATAATATATAGCAATAATTACCAATATTATTATTATTATTATTATATATAATACATAATCCAACGGCAATGCCAACAAATACGTTCGGATATAGTATCGAAGCTAGGTAACAACCCATCAATTTTATGTCACTAATAGCACAAGTGCATTCGATATTCAAGTAGAGAACGAGGCATGTTGGCGATATGAATCTAATATTCACGTAAATGTTCCAATCTGCAAAGACTTACACATAAATAACTTTTGCCAATTATTTCTTTGCATGTGGTGAAAAAAATAAAGTTGTGTGGAAAATATCTTCTTTGTAATTTAATACAATTTGTTTAAATAAAGGGAACAATTTAAGTGAATGCATTTAAATATGAATTGAGAAACCGGTAGTCTGCTTCTTCTTGCATTCAGAAGATGCCTGTCTCATACAGTATTAATGAAAATATCTGCAAATTCTATTGTATGCTGTGACCGAAATGTTCCAGGCTCGAATTTTTGAGCATTTTGATAAACAACATCGCCAATAGTCAAGCGTGGCGTATAAGCTGAGAAGCTGCTGAACACTGTGTATAAAGCGGTTAAGTGATCAATACTCAAACATTGATTCAGTGACATTGCGTAAAGCTGTGTTATGCTGTTTGAATGTGGACAAGTCTAACCATACCCCAGACAAGCCCGCTGCAGAGAATGCCCGAATAAACCCAGACCCAAGCCACAGGTCTAGATCTAAGTTTCTGTTTGTACCAAAATCATAATATAGGATTTGGTTTTATTGAGCAATGATTTATTACGCGGAAACCAGTCTTGCTAGATGTTGAAATCGAACTGAGTAACTTGAACTGAGGTAGATTTTCAGGTTTACATGTGTGTGGTGTCATCGTAAGTTGAGCACGGCAGTACTGAAATGAATGTTAGTCATTCACATAGATGAAAGTGATGCAATGTAGAGCCCACTGCGGCACACCTCTTTGCTGGTCAATATCGAATCTTCCTGTGACCGCGTTATGAAGGCGTAGTCGAACTGCATGATTACATTTTCAGAGAATAACATGAAGTTTATCGAGCGGGCGTAACAATCAACGATCCAAGGCTTTAGTTAAATCTATAAAAACCGCCTGTATAATTACCGTATCTGCAACGAAGCACACATCGTGGTAATTTCGGTAAGAGTGACTGACAGTGACAGGCCTGAAACCTTAATTGAAATGACGATAATATATTATTATGTGAATGTCTGATTGTTTTCGTTTTGGCTTTAATATTTGAACGATATCGAATATCTTCAATACATCACCTCTCTTATGAAAGAGGGTAATCGTAACGGTATTCAGCTGACAATGAAGGATGTCGTCTCTGCAGTGAGCCATAGAGCATTGAAGCAAATGGACAAACTATTTTCTAGGCCATCAGAGTCAGCACTTGTTCACGTAGATTCGTGTGGCTTTCCTTCAGTGTGGGAATTGTCTAAGGAGAACTGTGAAGCCGTGTGGCGGAAGTCAGTATTCGATGTGCGTGGAACGAACAGGAATCGCGAACACGGGTCTTGAGCAACGATAATGAATATGTTTGTATTGCCATCTTGACGATTATTAGAATGCGTAATGTTTGGTGTTAATAGTTTGTTCCCGAAGCAACGGAGTTAAAATCTTTGTAAGACAATCTTTATAATGTCGAATTTAGCACGTGCGTGTTAACTCTTACTCATGTCCCTAAGTTACCTATATCTTTCCCAATCAGCATTATCGTCTTTCTGAATGTTGACCATGCCTTGTCCTGTCTAAAGAGACGGAGGGCTGATCCAAGATATTTACCGCTTTGACAGTTTTCCATGGAGCATGACAACATCCTGTCTGTGTATAGAAGGCTCCCGGGCATCTTATGCGTGGTATTGAACGGAATGGAGTCCCAGTTGTGGCGATCGCATCATTAATAGAGCGCCTGTATTGCCTGTTGATGTTTGTGTATTCAAACGTTTAATTTTCCATACACAATGAACAATTAGTGATCACTGGCTGTCGGGCACAACACCAGCCTTCAGCTATTGGTGTGGCTAAGCTTGTCAATCCTTTGAGCCAGGTTATGGGCCAATCTGTCGGGCTCATTAATTGGACGGGTGACATTTAGACTGCCAGCAACATTTTAACCTTATCGAACGATTTATCTAACCGGTTTTATTAAAATCGCAATGGGTGTTTTAGATTTCTGAATAGTAGGTTAATTATCGGAGATTGGCACAGTTAAGAACTCAGCGGCGAAGAAGAAGTGATCTATATATATACTATATTGCCCGTTGTGCATGAAGACAACCTTAATGAAGCACAATCAAATGTTGGTGGCTTTGTGGGCATGATGTGCTCAGATGCAGGTTACATATGAACACCTCCTCTCTGGAGCTATCAGATACAAATAGAACATAATTTGGACAAATTTCATTATCTCGATGTCGTCAGGTTTATGGTACAATACCCATGCTGCCAGTAGATCAATTTAGGCAAGGGCTCAAGTGAATGACTTTTGGTGCAGCCCCTGAGTCGACGAGGCCGGCGCTGCTCCATGTATGTATTTGCTATTTCAACTTAGCGATATTTATCATACACCGCGCGACAAGAAGCGTGACAGAAGCGCTTTAAAGTCGCGACTTCGAGCGAGCACTGGCTAAATCAAATGGTTAAATTGGAATTGATAGACAAAAGTAAACCTTGCCTTTATATAACACTGTGTGGCGTCCCCTTCTATTGACATGGTAACCAGGTCTTGAGTTTGAGGAAGTGTGAGAAGGTAATGAGGAGGAAGCGATGTATGTGTGTTTGTGGTAATGGCACACAAACTATTTCCTACAATTGAAGCAGATTTTATGCAGACTGATTTTATTCGGGATGAAGAACTACTATAGCTGCGGTGTTTGAAGTATTGATAATAACTGGCGAAGAGTAGCGGCTATATTTGATTTGCCATGTTATCAAATGCTGCATTATATATTCAATATATGAGTTCGTCTTGTGACATATTCGCGTGTTGCGTAACAAATGGCAACTGCACAGATCTATGGAATACTTTCAAAACGGCACCTAAAATATTATTTATTCAGCTTGTTTTTTCAAATGCCGTGAGTAATTCGTCTTGTGGCAGCAAATATTCGGCATTATAACCAATCTAGCGACAATGAATGAACGGTTGTACTACACACATCTACTAATATATACAATTAAATACAAAGCAGAAGGAAAACGACTATAATAAGCATTGAAAAAACTTCCAATAAACTCGAAGTATATTAAGGAACAGGTGTGCATCTGTGAAAATAAGCAATTTGAACAGGCCCAGCTTGAAGCAGCTGTTCAAGCGGGAAAGCTGTACATAAATGTGAATGGAACTGAATGAAAAATAAACAAAAGGCAAAACAACAGGCTGAAACTCAAGCTAACACTGGCAGTGAATGGCCCATCTGACGAATCTTAGAGGTATTGAACAATGAATAATGGTATATTCAGTATTTAACATTTAGCCCTCCACAGCTGTGACCAGTTCTGATGAAGCGAGGTTTTTAACAGATCTCAGATGTGCTAGCTGTTTCACACCTTATGGCAAAACCTGATGGCGCTTGCATTAGTCGTCGCAGGTATTGTGCTTTTCACAACTTTTTGTGACAGCAGAAAAAAATTACTGTACTTGTGTGTTTGTAGATCTGACACGCCATGATACTGACCAAACTATTGATGGCATACAAGCAGCTGTGTTGTCCTTCAAGCTAAAATATCAAACACTTTGTGTGTTAAATTGATGAGCAGACAAATATCAGACAAACCAAATCAAGTATCTAAAAAGCAGCACCGAACCTCGTCAGTTTGTGATATAATAAAGCGAACAATACTGTCGCCAGTCAAATCAAGAGTGATATGATCAAATAAATAACATAGAGGATGTCAAGGAATGAAAAACTTGATAGCTGCAACGAACACAAAACACATGAATACACAAACAGTAGACACAAACCCAAATCCGGGGAAGCGTAACATAAATTCGTCAAAGGTTGAAAACGAAGATTGAATCTTAGAAAATGAACTTGAAGGAAAAGATAAGCGAAGCAAGTGACGGAAGCTCTGACGAAGCTACGAAGTTTGGATTTTCTCCATTCCTTCTGCCGCTGCGCGGCTCGCCGATAACCAGTCGTTGGTCAGCCAGCCGGAGTTTGTGATGAAGGGCAGAATGGTCAGGAAGGAGGAGGTAGGAGTGGTGTCCTACTTCGGCAGGCCAGCGGCGTAGGGGAAGGAAGATGGACAGTAGCTGACAGGGCAGCGGTGAGAGGAAGGCCGGAGGTTTGCGGCGGACAGGATGATGGGGCAGGTGAAGATATTTAGGAAGAAAGGAGAAGACGAAAGGGGTCGGGTATGTAGGCGACCTGTAATGTTGGTGGCGCGGTCTGACAGGTCGGTTGGTTCCCGGCCTTTGTGGGCGGATGAGACGGCCCGTGGTATCGGAACGGCGCGAGGAAGAAGCGGGAACAGAACTCTGTACGTTAACAGAAAGTGAACCGGGGAGTGCCGTCTCGGGAAAACACTGACAGGCTCTGAAAATTTCCCCGGGCGATAGCAATGATGTGCGGTTGTGGAACGTGTTTGTGACAGCATGAAATTCGAGGAGGAGGAAGTGAAGCGGTACAATACAAATCTCCACGAAAATATTGTATGTCCTCGACAAATAAGTGGTAGCCAGGCGGCGCGAGAAGCGTGTGCCGTGTTTGAGGTGATCCACGTCTCCGTGAGCGCCGAGAACGAGGAAGAAGCGGAGGCCTGGGCGGCGGCTCGACTTTTCGGGCAGCGAAACTGGCGATTCCGCAGTCATACTGCTACCTGCGTCCCAACATCTAGAAGTGAACAATTGGTTCTTACAGTGTGGGCAGAATCTCTGAAGCAATCTGAAAGGAGGAAGACAATACAGAATGAGGAAGGAAGCATGTAGTGTTAGATGCGAAGTGGCTACAACAGGAGATACAAACATGATACTGCGATAGCCCAGCCTTTCCTAGCTGAGACTCCTACGGAAACAGACTCCTGTCTTTGTCATGAGCAAGATCGTAGGCGGAAATCTGGGCGAACGCAGCTGCGCTATCCACGGCTATGGCTGCTGTCCATGGCAGTGATGCTAGGCGCAGTGGCGGTGCCCACCTGATGGCAAGCGTGGTAACCGGCAACAAGCGCGGCGCTCAACTCCAAACGATCTGATGTCGTTTCCGATTCGCTAACAGTACGCAATCGCTTTTGAGTAAAACTATTATATATGTAATCTAATAACTGCTGGACATCAACGTACACAACCTGCCAGCTGAACAACAAAAGCAAGTAACGGTAAGTGCCAATTCACCTGATGGGACAGGATGCGACCTGAAGCGGCGCAAACCGGCCGAAAAATACGCTACTGTGCGGCGACACAAGCTGCTAACCAAGTGCGAATGCACACTGCCCGAGTTAACGAGCAACGCCAAATCCGCGATAACAAGCACGGCAATTAACAGCAGCACTCAATAAAGCTGCGAAAGCGACTCAATCCACAAACGCGATCTGATACAACGTTCCGGAACTGGCTGATCACGCGCACGAAAAAAAAAGATTATATAATATAATGGCTGCTTGGTACATCAGCATTACAATAATGAGTTACAAGCAAGTAAGTGCCAGTGCGATGGGATGAGGAAGTGCGGAGTTTTGCTGACATCGCTTTGTCGCTCTTTTCGCGTGTTTTTCTGCCGCTGTTCGCTGCGTGTCATGTGCTGTTTTTTGCGTTCTCCGGGTTGTCTGTGTTGCGGCCGCAACGCTGCGCATAATATGTGGTGTTCCCTGCACATTTTGCGCTGCCCTCTGTCTGGCATTCCTAAGATTTAAGTTCAGCCTGAACCTTATTGTTCCTACATTGCACGCTATCTATCCTGGAACTGGACCCCAGCCTGTGCCTTGTTTTCTAACACGACTCGCGCTGCCACCAGCTGGTTGTCTTTATATTTAACCACGACACTCGTTGTGACCCCGCCTTTGGCGTACTATTTTCTAGCACTGCTGTTTATTTTATTCTGACGCCAGCGGCTCTTCACGAGTGCTGCCTGTGTTATTTCTTGTTTAGCTGGCACGCGATACACCGACTGGGCGGCTTGTTTCGTCGCTATTTGTTCGTCGATCGCTTGCTCTGGCGAGCGCGGTTGCCATCTCACGATCGCTTTGGTCAGGTCTCATTTACCGCCGCGTGGCATGAAGGCATTATGGCAGCAGGCTCGAATGGCTACCGCCTACTGCTTCGGGAGCGGGCGACCACATGTATGGAGGCGCTGGCCAGCGGAGCCATGTTCTCGGGTGAAGAACAATTGTCCCAACTCAACTCCAGCGTCTCTTCGGCGCGAGCATTCTCCCAACCCCTGCGTCGCCGCCTCAACCACTACCCATTGAACAACGACACATTCCTACACCGAAGATCGCTATTATGGCGATTTGAACACGGGTTTCTCATGCAATGACCTCATCTACAACCATCTTCCTGCGACTCTGGTAGCCATTCGCATTCATCATGAGGCGCGGGGCAGGCGCTGGAGTGGGCCACTGCCATCTGGGCAGCCAGCTCAGCCAGTTCAATACTCCGACCGTGACGAAATGGTACGATCGCAGTGGTGGAGGGCTCCCAGCATTCCCATCTCCGTCAGAAGGATTGCAGCGTGTGATGTTGTTCAGAACTGGCCCGGTGATAAACGAAATTCCGGAGCGGAGCCAGGCGAAGTGGTGAAGGACAGCTGTGAGCTACCTGACCTCGGCATGCAGTTTCCTTGCCATCGGGAAGCCGACAGCGCTGGCGTCGGGAGGGGCGGTCACCTCGTCACCTCCCCCATTCCTTTCTCGAGCAAAAGCCCAGGCTCACCGGTAAAGGCTGGGCCTACTGGTGAGCCACGCAGGCGCGCCCGGTCTGCGCCAGTTGAGGCCAGCTCGAACCGTCGGCTGTGCGCAATGTCTTCTCACGAGGAAGCGGATAATTTCATTGATGCCAGCTAATGCGGTGAGCTGGCCCGTGCCGCCAAATGCTCTTGCCGTCCTCTCGAGTCACGAACACTCTGGCCAGTCGCTCACGCCGCGAACACACAGCTCGTCCTGTCGACGGCCGTGGCCTGGTCATCTCGCCCGGTCCTGCGGTTCTCGGCCGGCTTGGCCAGCCATTTCGTCTGAGCTGGATCGCCAGCGAATCAGCTGGGTCCCTGCTGTCGCCGCGCCTCCGGTCGACTCGAGCGCCGCGGAGAATGCCGCCTCCCGCCGGGCCAGTTCCTCAGGTACATGTCTGATTCCCCGTATCGCGACCTGGCGGAAGTGATCGTTTCTGCGTTGCCTCGTAGGCCTATGACTGCGATGTTTCCCAGCCTCTTCAACATCTCGCTGATAGCGAAGCTGTGATGAGTATATTCATGACTTTCACTGGCGGCAGGCAGCTCTCGACCTCTCATCCCCGGTCTCGGTGCAGGGGATTCTTCTTCGTGACTTAGGAACAAGTCCTCCGTCTAAGCTGCTGCAACCTCAACGCCATCACCGTTAAGCACAAGCCTCTACCTCTCATCAACTCGTCAGAACTCTGCAGGGAGAACACTATTTTTCTAAATTGGACACTCGTGCCCTACTGCCTTGTTGAATACGGAAAAGGGGCAGCGTTCAGCACTGGAGCCTTCAGTACCTATTGATCTGGGCCAGTACTTGCCGGCTATTCAGGGTGGGTGCTGATATCCCGGTTTCTCAACCGCTCTGTCTAGTCTACCTTGACGACATTCAGTGCTCCTCAACCTGCAGGAACACGCCCACCTCATTTGCTGGGCGTGGGAGGTAACTGTTTGTCAGGCGGAAGAGTGCGAATTGCGCTGCTCGTGTCTGGCGCTCGTGGAGGCTGAACCCGGCCAAGGGCGACGTGATGATGACCTCAACCGTCATCGACTGGCGATTCTAGGAGTTACAAACTTTACCGGCCCATTCGTGGTTTCCACAGCAGGAGTGGCTGAACCCCTCTTGACTTTCTCCCCCATCCATCCTTCTCTGGAACCCTGACCGCCTTCATCGATTGCCGGCTTCGCAGCTCGGTCCATCTGGTGTCGTCGGTTAAAATGATGAAGTGGTGCCTCGGGCGAAGAACATCTTGCTCCCAGCGCTTCGGTGGGCAAAGCTCCGTCGCTAGCGCTCTTTCCCGTGAGCTGTGCTAGAAAACTAGTACGCAGGGCAATGGGCTAAACGAGTGCCGGTTTAAATAGGCAAAAGCATTAACTAATAAGGGCAGCGCAGAATGTGTTAGGGGAAAACAATGTGACAGGCTAAACGAACGAGGGAACAAGAAACAGATTGGGGCAGCGTGCAAAATGTGCAGGGAACAACAATTGTCACAGGCTAAACGAAACGAGGGAACAAGAAACAGATTGGGGCAGCGTAAAATGCAGGGAACAACAATTGACAGATTGCATGGCCGCGCCCGCAACACAGACAACCCAGGGAGAACCGCAAAAACCAGACATGACACGCAAGGAACAAAGTGGGCAGAAAACACAAGGAAAGTGAACAGGGCGGACAGCGATAACAGAACCCCCTCAACGGGAGTTCTTCCTGGCGACCCACCAGGCCTGTTCTTCTGAGGGTGGTTCGGTGGAAGTCCTGGAATGAGGGAAGGGTCAAGGATGAGCTGGCGGAAACCCAGCTCCTCTCCGTCATAACCCTCCCAGTCCACCAAATATTGGTGGCCCCGACTCCTGCGCCGAATGTCCAGGATGCTCGGACGGTGTATGCTGGGGCGTTGTCGATGATCCGGGGGCGGAGGGGGAACGGCCGAGGGCACAGTGAGCTGGTAGCAGGTCGTTTGATCTTTGAGACGGAAAGACGGGGTGAATCTTGAGGGCTGAGGGAGTTGGAGTTTGACAGCAGAAGGGTTGATGATAGACTGTACCTTGTATGGACCGATGTAACGTGGGCTGGAGTTTCTTGGAGGTGGACTGGGAGGGGAATGTCAGGTGGTGGAGAGCCAGACTTGCTGTCCCGGAGAGTATTGGGGGCTGCGTGTGCGGTGGCGGTCCGCCAGGCGTTGAGTGCTGCGGTGGAGCGACGGAGAGCAGAGCGGTGTCCTCCCAAATCCGAATACAGCGCCGGATGTGGGTTTGCACAGACGGACGAGATCTCCTCCTCCTGGCCGAACAGGGGGGCTGATACCCTAGGGAGCACTAAGGGGGAGAGACCAGTGGCAGAGCTGGTTAGGAATTGTGCGCGACATCAACCCAGGGTAGCAGATTATCCAGGAGGAGGGGTTCCGGTCTGTGATGCACCGCAGTGCAGTCCCCAGGTCTTAAGCTGGCCCCTTCTCGGTCTGGCCATTCGTCTGGGGGTGGTAGCCGAGGACAGGCTGACAGAGGCCCCCAGGGCCTGGCAAAACGACTTCCAGACGTGGAGGAAAACTGGGGACCACGGTCCGACACAACGCCGACGGGATCCCATGTAAGCTAACCACGTGCTGGACCAGGAGCTCTGCGGTCTCTGAGGCTTATGACGGAAGCTTGGGAAGGGGAACGAAATGGACTGCTTTGGAGAATCGGCCGACAATGGTCAAACAGTGTTGCACCAGAGTGGGGAGTCCACAGACAGACCAATGTGACTCCAAGTGACGACCTGGGATGGGTAGGGGATTTGAGGAGACTGGGCTGGCGGCTGGTGGGATGCCTGCTCCTGGCGCAGGTGGTGCAGGCTAGCACGAACTCCCGGGCGTCCGCGGCCATGGACGGCCACCAAAAAGCTGCGCTTTGAGCAGCGACAGGGTGCGTGAACCCGGTGGCAGGCCAGACGGAGAGTGCGCTCCACTGCAGGACCTGGGAACGGACGGAAACAGGGACAAACAGGTGAGGGCTGGGGTTAGGTCTGGGGTCAGGTTGAGTGGCCTGGGCCTCCCCTGATCTGCCTCTCACCCCCAGGTCACTGCAGCAACCACACAGGAGGGGGACAGGATGGTGCTCGGGACTCGCCTGTCCCGGTTTTTGGAGGAGAATTGGCGAGAGGGCGCTGGTTTTAGGTTACGGATCCGGTCTGTATGTGATGGTGAAGTTGAAGCGGCCAAAGAACAGAGCCCACCGGCCTGGCGAGAACTGAGTCTCTTGGCCGACTGGATATATGCCAGGTTTTTGTGGTCGGTCCAGACGTATAAATGGGTGTTCCGCTTCCCTCCAACAAATGTCGCCACTCCTCCAGGGCGAA
>JAINUG010001037.1:0-7500 GCA_029706075.1 Aldrovandia affinis
GACAATGGATGGATGGATGGTACAAAGGTAAGCAGTGAACTGCCAGAGGTTTAAAAAAAAAAAAAAAAAGTTTATGTTACCAAAAACTGAAAAATAAAATAAAATAAAACTACATTTCAGTTATTTAAAAAAAAAAGCCCTTTTCAGGGAACAAGTAATGGGTTAACGTGGGTTAACAGTCACTCTGTGCAAGTTGTTGACTTCAGCAAAAGAGCCCCAGACCATCACGCTTCCTCCATGTTTGGCAGTTAGTGTCACACACTGAGGAACCATACTTTCGTCTGCTCGACGGCCTACAAAAAACTTTCAAAATGTCAAGATATCAAGATATTTTGATTCATCGGTCCATAAGGCCTTCTTCCAGTCTTCAGTAGTCCACTGGTAGTGCTTCATGGCCCAGGCAAGCCTCTTTTTCTTATTTTGCCATTTTTATAATTTTTCTTCGCAATGACTTTCTTACTGCCACTCGACCTGTCAAATCTGCAGCTCGAAGTCTTCTCTTCACAGTTGAAACTGGGACTTCCTTGCTTCGACCAGTGTTAAGCTGTGCTTGAAGCTGTTGTCCTGTGAGCCACCTATCACGCAAGCTGTTGACTCTCAGAAACTTGTCTTCTGATTTTGTTGTGGCTTTGGGTCTACCAGACCTCTTCCTGTCAGAGTTTCCTCCAGTTTCCTCACTGCCAAAACATTTACATTATTTTTCAGTTTTTGGTAACCTAAACTTTTTTTTTTTTACCTCTGGCAGTTTACTGCTTACCTTTGTACCATTTCAGGTTATTCACTGGACTTGAACTGCTTAAATTTCAGTAAAAACTGGAAAATGGGGGTGTTCTAAAACTTTTGACCGGTAGTGTATTTCTAACATAATTCACAGATTGCTTATGAATTCCTTTTGCACGTAGCTGTGGTATAAGTGGGATAATGTACTGCAGACAAGCACTTCAAGGTGATAAGACGTATCGACCTGTTGTGCTGTTATTCTCAACAACCGACTTGTCTGTCGCCTCTTGTTCTGCTGACCCCACTTATCTTAAAAAATCTTTGTTAATCCCTTTTAGGAATTTAAAAACCTCAATCCAATCCCTCCTAAATCTCCATTTGCTAAGCTTAAATAGATTGAGTGCCTTAAGTCTATCATCATAACTTTTACATTTCATCCCAGGTATCAGTTTAGTTGCCCTTCTTTGGACTTTTTCAAGAGCTTCAATATCTTTCTTGTAGTGCGGTGCCCAGAACTGCACACAGAATTCTAAGTGAGGTCTGACAAAGGCATTGTATAACATTAATATAACCTCTTTTGATTTATACTTTGAATCGCTGGCTTGTAAATTGCAATTGACCTTTCTCTTTCGCACGTGATTCTGCCGCAGGAATATTCTTGGCAGAGAGCAGTGCACAAACGTGCCAATTAGCAAAGGTGGCTCCCACTATATCTCAAACGGGAACGCTCCCATATTGCGATAATTTGATGGGGACTCCATTCCACCAGGGATCAGCTTTAACACTTAAATGAGAAGTAAATGAGTGCCTTCCAATCACCACCAGTCGTTGTCTGTGAGAAAACGGTCTCTTTGGCACAAGCTCTCCTGTAGTACAGCGTGCGTCTTGTAGTGTGGGGAAGATAGTCACTGGCTCTTTAGCACATTGTGTTCATTTAACAGGGGCTATGAGACTCGCAGCGCAGGGGAATATAAGTGCGCCCGGCGTTGATTATATGAGGAGTGACCAGTGCCAAAGTACGCAAAGCCTTTACTTGAGTAAGAGTACTGATACCCTGATAAAATATTACTCCAGTAAAAGTAAAAAGTCCTATGTTGCTTCCCATATTGGGTGGGCATATTTGTTATTGAAAGTAAAAGTAAAAGCAAAAATGGGAAGCACAGATACTTGGAAAAAAGTACTTTTGCTTTGCTTAAAGTGTGTGTGTGTGTGTTTGTGTGTTTGTAGGTACGGAGAGAGCTCGCAGCTCACACCTCTGAACCATACCATACAGCATACTTTTTAATATTTCGTTTTTTTGTTTTTTTCCTTATTTCAAAAACAGAAAGGCGTTGCTCTCTAAGGTCGATTGCGCTCGAGCCGGCAAGACGAACACGAACCGCTCTGATGCTGCGGCTCACACAGAACTCTCGCGATACTTCGCGTCAGTGGCGGCTCTCTGCCCCCCTGCACGAGTTCTTCCCTGACACATTTGAATGAAAACACAGGCACCGCCGTAAACTAGCCGAGGAAAGAATGGCGTCAGCCTTGGAGCAGTTCGTCAACAACGTGCGGCAGCTCTCTGCCCAAGGTATGGACACAATGCGACTTGGTTCCTAAAATGAATTTAATGATTATCTTGCTTGTGTCTGGCTCGCCCGGCCAAGTTGTTGCAGAAACCTACTCTTCGCCTTATGGACTAGTAGCATTGGATAGCTGAGCTCGGAGGTCTAATTTGTCGTCTTTGACGTCGCACAATCTGGCGACGTTAAAACCGACAATAGGGGTTACGTGTGGCCATAGCTAAACGTCCATCTTCGAGGCTGCCTTTGCATGAACTCTAAATTGTGCACTTCTGTTGTTGGCTTCGAGGAAATGTTTCTAGGGTAATGTCGACAGGTAGTTCCACCCCAAGCCCTGTGTGATTGGCTGGAGTTTACCAGGAGGACATCCTATTGGTTCTCTGACTTGTCAATAATAGTGTTAGTTGCACTTCCTCCGCCAAAGGCTCGCAGGCCTTTAACAGCCGTCACCAGCTACAGGCTAGCAGGCGTGTTATTGTGCTATACGCCAGATAGCGGCCAGCACATTTCATTATCACAAATTAACGTTGTCAAATCAGACCTTGAACGTGACGTATATGACTAGATTCAGCTAACGTTGTAACTAGAAATAATACACGTACTAGAAATAATAAACGGCTAGCATGCCTGTTGGTTGTTATCTAGCTATCTAACCAGCCACACAGTACGTTGAACGATTGCAATGAAGCTGTCTTTAGCCAGTATAGCTAGCCAATGTAATGCATTTGGTGTGGTTTGTAGCTAATGTATTTATTAGTTTATTTGTAAGGGACACGCACAGAGAACATTGACAGCCGCAGAAGCAGTGCCCGATGCACTGGACATGTGTTTGTAGCCGAAGCTAATTTCCAACACCAGTCCCTTGATGGGCATTGATAGTTCAATCAATCAACAAAATAATAAAATGACATTGTTACAGTGTAAGATCAGTGCATATAATGACCGAAAAAACAACAACAACCATACATGACACGACAAAAACAAACAAAAAAAAGAGAACATACAGCTCAAATACAGGAATGATTAGTTGGGGTCATGATTATGTTTTTTTGAGCCAGTTTGAGTGTTGCCTATGTTCTCTATATTCTATACCAGGGTTCCTCAAATCTGGCCCACAAATCCAAATTTGGTTCTGGGTTTTCTTTCGCTCAGGTAGTTAATTGAATGATTAGTGTGACAGAGTGTCTTCACACCTGACTCCCAGGTAAAGGGAGGGTGGAGAAACAGCAGTGCTCGGCCCACGGGGACCGTGATTTGAGAAACCCTGTTCAATACTCTCTGTAACTTGTCATTAAGTTTTACCTTCCAGGGAGGCAACACTTCAGTATGGACCCTGTAATGGGCCTCCGATAGCATAGCTGTCTAACGCACCCGTACTGGTTGGTCCTTTACGAGTGTGAGTTGCCTATCACGGTCGCGATTCCAAACTCGACTGTACCAGACCAGCCCTGGTGGGGAGCCCCAATTGGGGGCGGCATTTGTCTGTCCGCCCCAGGGGCAGGGGGAGGGGGAGCTGAGGGTGAGCTGGCATGTGGGTGACGCTGAACGTGGGTGGGGGCAAATTCCGTATCGGTGACTCCAGTTTCTGCCTCTCGATGGCTTGCCTCGGAGTTCGCTGCCCTCGGAGAATGAGCTTGCCTTGGGAGAGACATCTGCGCGCCTGTTTGGACAAAGTGCCAGTGCACTGTGAAACTCAAAGATGTCCCACTCTGTGCCCTTTTCTGTTGCCATCGTCGCCATCTCGTTTCAGGTCTGATGACTCCCCTGTGCGAGTTGATCAACAAGAGCGGGGAGCTGCTGGCCAAGAACCTGTCCCACCTGGACACCGTGCTGGGGGCCTTGGACATCCAGGAGCACTCGCTGGGAGTGTTAGCCGTACTGTGAGTTCAGCTCATCTATAACCCGCCATTTTCAGGTCAATCCCTCCCTCGTAGTTCACTGCCGTAGCCCTGTGACCGGCGGCGACGAAGGTGAATTATCGTCTCCTCCGAGACGGCACCTGCTAAGCCGACGACCGTAGCTCCGACACCCCAGAGCCACTCCTGTGCGCAGCGAACTTCTTGTCGGCTTCCCTCCCTGGGGCGGACAGCCAATCGCCGCCCCCGGTGGCACTCCTGGCCAGAGCCGACTCTGGTGCGGACGTGGAATCGAACCGCGAATCGAACGGACGCTGTAACCGCTTAGACCACGCGGAAGGTGTAGTTCAGATAATCTTTACTAAGATAGCTCAGCATCATTTTCTGTTGGTGCATCATTACAATACACAATGAAGGGGGCTGGCGGATAGCGTAGCGGTCTAACACACCCGTATTTGGCTGGTCCTGTACGAGTGTCAGCTGCCTATCAGGGATGCGGTTTGAAACCCGTCTCTGCCAGATCGGCCCTGGCCGTTAGCCCCGATTGGGGCTGTCCGCTCCTGAGGGAGGGGGGAGGGTGTTCATTACATTACATTACAGGAATTTAGCAGACGCTCTTATCCAGAGCGACTTACAAGATGTGCATTAATACATGGTAGGAACAATCATAGTTTGCGCACGAGATCAGTGCAGTAATACAGCGATAGACATCATTGCAGGCAGCTGCATACCGTACCTGTAACACTGGGAAGGAAAAGGTTAGTAATTATGATTATTCTTTAAATATATAAATGAGTAAGCAGGGATACATATCCAAGAAGTATTGAACAAGTAGGCAGTGGTGATGACACCACAGGTAATGGACGGTGTCGCTTAAAAAGGGTTCACCAGCTCCACGGATCTGTGATGGCTGAAAACCAGTGACCTCCAGCCGTGCTCTCTTCCACCTGCCTCCTCACCTCTGCATACATCCCAGGGACTTTGTTCGCGGAGAAGTAGTTCCTTGAGGGCAACTCATACTTGAGGTTTAGGGTTTAAAAAAACAAAAACAAAATTCTTGAATCGTGGTTTCTCCACTCCCTGGAATGGCATCGTATCGCAGGCGATGAGAAACGTCACTGCTTTGTCGAGCTCTTTCGCTTCTTTGGTAGTGGCTGGAAAGAAGGGGTGCACTTCTCCAAAGCCGCCACAAGGGTGAGCTGATTCCTGTGCCTCTGTGTGGTGGCGTGGCAGTTTTCTGTAATAAAATACAAAATGATACAATTATTGCCATTTTGTAATTATATTTGTGATTGTATTTGTAATTTCGGAGAAATAAGGTTGTGCTATCGATCTATAAACGTGACAGCAAGGACATGGGTTATTCTCAACGTCGATTGGGAAGTTCCCTAAATATAATTAGGAAGACCAAATAAGAGTTAATTCATTTAAATTTTCCTTCATGATTTTTACACAAAGATTGTGTTCAGAAAGCATTCATGGGGTATTCAGCAAGCATTTATTTTCAGGTCAATTTCACATTATAGATTTTACTGTAATGATAGACTTCATTTATCTCATTGTTGAGTTATACTTTCAATGTAAATACTTCCATATGAACAAAATAAATCTTTATAAAACGGATAGTTCCGCTCCTGTTTTTTTGTTTTGTTTTGTTTTGTTAACGTCAAGTGTTTTTAGAATGGTCCATAAGAATTCTAGCCACGTATATCCACCGCATAGTGTCCGTGGTAGAGTTCCGTCTCGGAAGAGGCGGATCTATCGGCCCGGAAAGAGTGTCTCGACCCGCAGGACGGGCGGCGGACTCGTGGGGGGAGGGTGAATTGAGATAAATAGAGGGTATGATTGGCAAGCAAACTGGGAGGGAAAACTGGAAAAATTTGAAATAAATTGAAAGAAAATGTGTTGGTGTATGAAATACAACATGGAGGCCATTCATTACATGAAAACATTTCAGATCAATAACCATGTCAGAGGAGTTCATTTTCCTTGCACAAAAACAACGGCATACCTGCAATTATAACACTACCTGCCGTTATGTTTGCAGACTCTTATCTGTGTCTTTCTGTTTCTTTCAGATTTGTGAAGTTCTCCATGCCAAGCATCCCTGACTTTGAAACATTATTCTCCCAAGTTCAGCTGTTCATCAGCACCTGCAACGGCGAGCACATTCGATACGCCACAGACACCTGTGAGTCGAACATCCTTCCGTTTGCACTCAGAATGCCAACGCTGGGGCTCGTGGGGAAAACCAAGCAAGTTGGAAGCATTCAAATTCTAGCCCTCTCCTGTGGCAAACACATTCTGCGCAGGAGGTACTGTAGTCCACCCAAAATTAAACCAAACCACTAATTTTGGTCCTATCTGCTACATCAGAAGACGATAAGATTAAGAATTTGAGTGGGGTGCGTGATAGGAGTCTTGTGGCAGTAGTCAGAGTGTGGTAAGGTGGGACCCCCACAGACAGGCCTTGGGTTAATTCTGGGTTAATCTGGTTCTGTGTAGCTCAGTAGGTAGAGCGTGGTTCTCTGTGGCTCAGTAGGTAGAACATGGTTTTCTGTGGCTCAGTAGGTAGAGCGTGGTTCTGTGTAGCTCGGTAGGTAGAACATGGTTCTCTGTGACTCAGCAGGTAGAGCGTGGCGTTGGCAACGCTTAGGTTGTGGGCTCGATTCCCACTGGGACCACATATAATGAAAAATGTATGCATTCACTACTGTAAGTCACTTCGGATAAAAGCGTCTGCTAAATGGCATACATTATATTATATTAATTTCAATTTCAATCTAAATTATTTTCCTTTCCCTTGCAGTTGCTGGCCTCTGCCATCAGCTGACAAATGCCCTGGTGGAACGAAAACAGGCAAGATGTGTCTCTTTACTCCTTCGTTTTGTTGTCTTGTGTGTCTCAGTGGGCCTGTGGTTCTGTGTGGCTCAGTAGGTAGAGCGTGGTTCTGTGTGACTCAGTAGGTAGAGCGTGGTTCTGTGTGTCTCAGTGGGCCTGTGGTTCTGTGTGGCTCAGTAGGTAGAGCGTGGTTCTGTGTGACTCAGTAGGTAGAGCATGGTTCTGTGTGGCTCAGTAGGTAGAGCGTGGTCCTGTGTGACTCAGTAGGTAGAGCGTGGTTCTGTGTGTCTCAGTGGGCCTGTGGTTCTGTGTGGCTCAGTAGGTAGAGTGTGGTTCTGTGTGACTCAGTAGGTAGAGCATGGTTCTGTGTGGCTCAGTAGGTAGAGCGTGGTTCTGTGTGTCAGTAGGTAGACCATGGTTCTGTGTGGCTCACTAGGTAGAGCATGGTTCTGTGGCTCTAGGTAGAGCGTGGTTCTGTGTGGCTCAGTAGGTAGAGCGTGGTTCTGTGTCTCAGTAGGTAG
>JAINUG010001037.1:12500-34975 GCA_029706075.1 Aldrovandia affinis
ATGTAAACTGTAACCCCCCCCTCCCCCGCAGCCTCTTAGCAACGCGTACCACGAGCTGGCGCAGGTGTACACCACCAACAACCCGGCGGAGCTGCGCGGCCTGGTGAGCAAGCACAGCGAGGCCTTCGCCCGCGATCACAACACCGGCCTGGTGAAGCAGTGCCTGGCCTCCCTGTACAAGAAGAACATTCAGAGGCTGACCAAGGTGAGCGTGCTGCAGCCTCCCCTCCAGCAGGGGGCGCTGTGGTAAACCTGTCTCAGAGGCTGACCAAGGTGAGCGTGCTGCAGCCTCCCCTCCAGCAGGGGGCGCTGTGGTAAACCTGTCTCAGAGGCTGACCAAGGTGAGCGTGCTGCAGCCTCCTCCAGCAGGGGCGCTGTGGTAAACCTGTCTCAGAGGCTGACCAAGGTGAGCGTGCTGCAGCCTCCCCCTCCAGCAGGGGCGCTGTGGTAAACCTGTCTCAGAGGCTGACCAAGGTGAGCGTGCTGCAGCCTCCCCTCCAGCAGGGGGCGCTGTGGTAAACCTGTCTCAGAGGCTGACCAAGGTGCTCTAAATGAATCACTGCTCTAAATGAACACCATTCATTGCTCTAAATGAATCACTGCTCTAAATGAACACCATTCACTGCTCTAAATGAATCACTGCTCTAAATGAACACGATTCACTGCTCTAAATGAATCACTGCTCTAAATGAATCACTGCTCTAAATGAACATGATTCACTGCTCTAAATGAATCACTGCTCTAAATGAATCACTGCTCTAAATGAATCACTGCTCTAAATGAACATGATTCACTGCTCTAAATGAATCACTGCTTTAAATGAATCACTGCTCTAAATGAATCACTGCTCTAAATGATTCACTGCTCTAAATGAACATGATTCACTGCTCTAAATGAATCACTGCTCTAAATGATTCACTGCTCTAAATGAACATGATTCACTGCTCTAAATGAATCACTGCTCTAAATGATTCACTGCTCTAAATGAACATGATTCACTGCTCTAAATGAATCACTGCTCTAAATTCTCCATATTACAGATACTCCAATAATAATAATGCATTGAATTTATGTAGCGTTTTTCAAAAAAGCTTTTTAGAGGCATTCTGCTTTGTGTTTGAGAGTGATTGTGAGTCTGTGTGTGTGTGTGTGTGTGTGTGTGTGTGTGTGTGTGTGTGTGTGTGTGTGTGTGTGTGTGTGTGAGTGTGTGAGTGTGTGTGTGTGGGATGTGCGTGGTCGCTGACTCTCCCCTCCCCTCTGCAGACGTTCCTGACGCTGTCCCTGCAGGACATGGCGAGCCGAGTGCAGCTGAGCGGCGCTCAGGAAGCCGAGAAGTACGTCCTGCACATGGTGAGGGCCGCGCCTAGCACACGCTCACTCAACTTTTCATCATTTCTTTCTAGTGCGGTACATACATAACATAACATACAATCCATTTATACAGCTGGATATTTTACTGAAGCAATTCAGGTTAAGTACCTTTAGCTCAAGGGTACAACAGCAGTGCGCCACCTGGTAATCGAACCTGCAACCTCTGAGTTATAAGTCCAGCTCCCTAACCATTACACTATACTGCCGCCACATTACACTGTCCCCCTCTCTGTGTCCCTCTCTAAAACGCCCCCCTCTCTCTCTGCTCTCTCTGCAGATTGAAAACGGTGAAATCTACGCCAGCATCAACCAGAGAGATGGCATGGTCTGTTTCCATGACAACCCAGAAAAGTACAATAACCCGGTGATGCTCCACAAAATTGACCAGGAGGTAAAGACTGCGCCTTGCAAGGTTTCCTGCACGTTGGCTGTTAATGCTGTCTGTCTGTCTGTCTGTCTGTCTGTCTGTCAGTTGGTCAGTCAGGTGTTGCATGTCAAACCCCTGCAGACACACATTCCATTAAAAAATATTTTTGCACCTTTTTAAGAGAAAAATCTGAACGATCCCACCGGCTGCGCCAGAGTCGGCTCTGACCGGGAGCGCCACCAGGGGGCGGCAATTGGCTGTCCGGCCCAGGGAGGGGGGAGGGAAGCCCACAGGACGTTCGCTGCGCACAGGAGTGGCTCTGGAGTACCGAGTCACGGTCGGTGGCTTGGCAAGTTCTGTCTCGGAAGGGACGATGCTTTGCCTTTGTCACCGCCGGTCACGGCTATGGCAGCGAACTCATAGTACGAGGGGGGGGATTGACTTAAAAAATATAGGTAATTGGTTACCAAATTGGGAGAAAATGGGATAAAATCAGAAACAAAATGTATTAAAAAAAATAATGACATGTGTCAACTTGTACCCATCCCTATGAAATAAACAGCAAGTAAATAAGGGCTCTGTGTGTCTGTGTGTCACTCATAGGGCTGTGTGTCACTCATAGGGCTCTGTGTCTGTGTGTCACTAAGGGCTGTGTGTCCGTGTGTCACTCATAGGGCTGTGTGTCTGTGTGTCACTCATAGGGCTCTGTGTGTCTGTGTGTCACTCATAGGGCTCTGTGTGTCCGTGTGTCACTCATAGGGCTTTGTGTGTCCGTGTGTCACTCATAGGGCTGTGTGTCCGTGTGTCACTCATAGGGCTCTGTGTGTGTCCGTGTGTCACTAAGGGCTGTGTGTCTGTGTGTCACTCATAGGGCTGTGTGTGTCTGTGTGTCACTCATAGGGCTGTGTGTGTCTGTGTGTCACTCATAGGGCTGTGTGTGTCCGTGTGTCACTCATAGGGCTGTGTGTGTCTGTGTGTCACTCATAGGGCTGTGTGTGTCCGTGTGTCACTCATAGGGCTCTGTGTGTCTGTGTGTCTCTAAGGGCTGTGTGTGTCCGTGTGTCACTCATAGGGCTCTGTGTGTCCGCAGTGTCACTCATCATAGGCTGTGTGTCTGTGTGTCACTCATAGGGCTCTGTGTGTCTGTGTGTCACTCATAGGTCACGGTGTCACTAAGGGCTGTGTGTGTGTGTAGGGTCTGTGTGTGTCACTGTGTGTCTGTGTGTCACTCATAGGGCTGTGTGTGTCCGTGTGTCACTCATAGGGCTCTGTGTGTCTGTGTGTCTCTAAGGGCTGTGTGTGTCCGTGTGTCACTCATAGGGCTCTGTGTGTCCGTGTGTCACTCATAGGGCTGTGTGTCCGTGTGTCACTCATAGGGCTGTGTGTCTGTGTGTCACTCATAGGGCTCTGTGTGTCTGTGTGTCACTCATAGGGCTCTGTGTGTCACTCATAGGGCTCTGTGTGTGTCCGTGTGTCACTCATAGGGCTGTGTGTGTCCGTGTGTCACTCATAGGGCTCTGTGTGTCCGTGTGTCACTAAGGGCTGTGTGTCCGTGTGTCACTCATAGGGCTCTGTGTGTCACTCATAGGGCTCTGTGTGTGTCCGTGTGTCACTCATAGGGCTCTGTGTGTCACTCATAGGGCTCTGTGTGTGTCCGTGTGTCACTCATAGGGCTCTGTGTGTGTCCGTGTGTCACTCATAGTTGAGGAATGCGGTGTTGTGCCCTGCCAGATGCTGAAGTGCGTGGAGTTGGACGAGAAGCTGCGCTCCATGGACCAGGAGATCACCGTAAACCCCCAGTTTGTGCAGAAGGTGGGTGGGCTCAGCTGCTCTGACAGCTTAGGGCAGGGCTGTTCGACTCCAGGCCTCGAGGCGTCCGCTCCGGCCTACGCACTGTGACCACCGGATTGCACGGATTAGCCCACCTCCTGGGCCGAGGAATCGGTGAAATCAGGTGGTGTCGTGCGTGGCTGGGGCAGATACGGGGCAGATACGGCGGCACTCGAGGGCCATTGCTAGATAGTAAACCAGTTTTTCCCTATTTTTGTCCAACTCTCGCGAGGTTTGACTGAGTCCCCATAGTAACGACGGAAACGTCCAACCCTCGTTCCAGCTGTCTTAGACGGTCATGGCTAGATAGTACCCTAACCCTAACCGTAATCCTGAATCCGACAACGGCAAATGCCCAAATGCGCATGCGTGAGATCTGGAAAGAAATAGGGTTACTATCTAGCCAAAACTGCCCTCCAGGCCTGGGTGTCCTTTGAGATATACCATCTCAGTTGGAGAGGGAGAACTGGGACGTACCATCTCAGTTGGAGAGGGAGAACTGGGACGTACCATCTCAGTTGGAGAGGGGGACGGACACTCACCGCCCCAATCGCAGCCAATCGCCGCCCCCGGTGGCGCTCCCGGCTCGAGTCGACTCTGGCGCGGCCGGTGGAATCGAACCCTGGTCGCCGTGGCCAGCGTCGGACGTTGAAACCACTAGACCACGCGGGAGGCCCCCTTAAGTCACTTTTCTGACAAGGTCACGCACAAGGAAAAATCATTCTCGTGGTTTCAAAGCAATTACACCCCTCATTGTTGCAGCTTCTTGTACACTGTAAACCAGGGCTATTCGACTGGCATGCAGTGTCGTCTGTTAGCTGCGAATGTATCAACTGAAGAGGTAACCTTGTCACTGTGTCATAAGCAAGCCTTTGTTTGGAGGTTTTGCCGAATGCCACGATGCTTTTCTCCTGTGCCTTTACCCATCATGCCTCAGGGCAGCACTGGTGACAGTCCATTGGTAAGTGCAGCACGGTCACAGTTTGACTCATAAGAACATAAGAATACATAATGACCGTTCAGCCCATCTAGGCTCATCATGTCCTAATCTAAAGAGTATCTAGTACTACATCTAGCCTGGACTTGAATAGCCCAAGTGTTTCTGCCTCTACTACCCAACCTGGCAAGCTGTTCCAGGCATTGACAACTCTCTGTGTAAAGAAAAACTTCCTAATATCTGTGCGGAATTTGCCTTTAACTAATTTCCACCTGTGGCCTCTTGTTCTGCTGACCCCACTTATCTTAAAAAATCTTTGGCATTTCACTTTGTTAATCCCTTTTAGGAATTTAAAAACCTAAATCAAATCCCCCCTAAGTCTCTGTTTGCTAAGCTTAAATAGATTGCTAAGTCTCCGTTTGCTAAGCTTAAATAGATTGAGTGCCTTAAGTCTATCCTCATAACTTTGACCTTTCGTACCAGGTATCAGTTTAGTTGCCCTTCTTTGGACTCAAGGCGGTTGACATCGCAGATTCTATAGACTCAGCAGATGCTCGGCTCCTGCTGTCTTCCTCTCTTCTTCCGAAGGACAGGAGGTTCCGGCGCTACGTTCCAGTACGGGACGTCCAGTGCTCACGCTGGCCCTTCATGAGTATCCACACACCGCATCGAATTGGAATGTTTGGGCTTCAACGGTCGGGAGAGACAACATTTAATGTTAAGGGCACAGAGCTGAGTATCTGCTGAGTCTGCGCTATGCTGACACCTCACAGCTACGCTCTCTGAAAGACGGGGGCTAAAGGTGCATGGTGGGAAGAAGATGTATCGAAGAAATATGATTGAATTAAAAATGGGGAGGCTGGTCGCCCCACCCTCTCGGGTACAAAGGAAGTAGCTCATAATATTGCACGACGAACTAAACGTTAAGGTACACTGTAACGATCCAGTCAAAATTACTGCAAAGTTTGGAAATTGAATACTTTTTTTCCTCCTCCTTATCTTCACTTTTATGTTGTCGTCCCCGCCCCCCTCCTTTGTGCATATAAAAAAAACCTGAAATGTATTTTATTGATTGATTCCCCCCGCACATTTCGATTACAGAGTATGGGATCGCAAGAGGACGATGTGGGAAGCAAGACGTCAAGTTACTCTTGAAGATCTTGGGGAGGGGAGTGGGGTGCACTGCCACGAGTCACGTTCTGTATGGAGGACATTTTTTAAGAAGGAAAAAAATAATAATCATTGTCAAAGTATGGAGCCTGGACATTGTTCAAGAAAATAACCTGTGAAATAATTAAGTTACTGATTCACACACCGTCACAAGGAAAAACTATTTGTGTTTTATTTATCAATGTTTGGATTTAAGCAACATTGCATCATTTAACAAATAAATAAATAAAAACTGGACCTATTTGTTGTTGACTACACTCCTGGTTTCTCACCATTAAAAGTGTTTTTTTTGGGGCGGTTTTTATTTGAGTTTTTTCTGTTACTTTTTTTATTTGAATATATTTTAGTCGGATGAAAATGTTATACTTTTGTGTCAGATTTGAGAACTGGTGTTCTGTCTGTTCAGTGCTCAAGATAAACGGCTTGAAATTCGGTTACTCCAAGGCTACGTTTACACTGCAGGTCTGGATGCTTAGTTCCGATTTTTTGCTTCTATCCGATTTTTTTGACCGCCTTTTTACATCTACTTTTAAAAGTGACCCATATCCGATATCTGTGTTTACACGGTTTACATTTGAAACAACCCGCATGCGCACAGGAGGGTTTGGTTTCCGATACGGAAGTGAACAACAACCGCGCCGGCACAGACAATATCGCAAACGAGACAGAAATAATCATTCAATAATCTTTTATCTATTTATTTATTATCTCTGGTGGTCACGCTGAATGAGGCGGTTGTCCTCCACGATTTCACTCCTTTCATTTTGGTTGTGCACGTGAAACTTTACACGTCATTCAAATGAGAAAAGGTAGCCTATATGTGTCGCATTTTGAATTGCGTGAGTATAGGAATGACAGGGAAATTCCGATCCGTGGGATTAGACGACAGTCGCATTGGCAGATAACAGATTCCTATCTGATTTATTTCCACATATGAATGTGGCCCAAAACGGATCTGAAAATATTCAATTCCATGTGCTTTGTCCCTGTTTACACGTTAATAATACATATCCGATCTGTGTCAAAATCGGAATTGGGTCACTTTTTTCAGACGGCTAGCCTAAATCGACCGTCAACACTTTTCCTAGCGTGGCCGTGTTTGTTTGTAGCCGAAGGTATTCGCGCCTTCTGATCTCTCTACGGTTCTGCTCAAACACTGCATCGCCCCTGCAGTTTAATCTTCAGCCTCTAGAGGTCTCCCTCGCTATGGTAGTGTTTTTAGCCCCTGTATTGAACTTGCAAAAGCAATAAAGATTTAAAAATCCAGCAACACTTGGAACTAGAATGCAATAAAGTAGTTATTTGTTACAATAAATGAATTCTTTCCATTCTACTTAGGGTGACCAGACGTCCCCATTTCCGGGGGCAGCAGTGGCGTGTCCAGACTTTTGACTGGGGTGGCCCAAGTGGGGCACCGACCGGGGGGCGGGGGCGGGGTGGGAAAAAAGCTGAGACCAGTTCATTTATTTCGCGGACCGGGGGTGCATGGGGAAAAAAATGCCTAACTTTTTCTTCTTCTTAAATTTTGCGTCCCTCGGAATTTTGCGCCCGGTGCGCCCGCAGCATCTGGGGTGGCCAATCAGATTCCAGGGGTGGCACGTGCCACCCTAGGCCACCCCCTAAACACACCCCTGGGGGGCAGTGCCCGGATTGGGTGTCTCGTCCCCGGCTGGCACAGTCCCCAAAAATGTCCCCGGATTTTAAAAAAAATGTATTGAAAAATGTGTTCTTGTAGCCAAGCCATGCGTCAATAGCCGAATCGTTTTGACTGGCCTGTCATAAAAGATAAACAATAAAGATAGCCTGTGAAATAAAATGTGATTGATTGATTGATTGATTGTGACCGTGACGTGAGTGCTGCGATCTGTGTTGTAACCAATCAAGTGCCCTGGATGATGCTATTGCCATGGTTACATGACTCAAATTCCCTGAATGAAATTTATAAACATAAAATTGGCAGCTAGCCAACAAATTAGCATAGTCTACCCGTATGGCTTGTTCCAAGAAAAGAAAATGCAGTTTTTTTTCTTAAAGCACGTGCTCAGCTGTCACACAGTTACACCAAATGAAAATGTCTCCGGATTTGCTCCAAGAAATCTGGTCTAGGGCGGCATGTAGTGTAATGGTTAGGGAACTGGACTTGTAACTCAGGTTGCTGGTTCGATTCCCAGGTGGGGCACTGCTGTTGTACCCTTGAGCTAAAGGTACTTAACCTGAATTGCTTCAGTAAAATGTCCAGCTGTATAAATGGATTGTATGTAAAGGAATGTAAACTGTGTAAGTCGCTCTGGATAAGAGCGTCTGCTAAATGCCTAAAATGTAAATGTAATGTAAATGTTATCACCTGACTTGAAACGGCCAGGGTCTAGCAGAGACGCAGGTTTGGAACCGTTTACCTGACGGGCAGCGCATACCACACCGGACCAGCCAAAGTGTGATGCATTATACCGCATTTTATTTTTACTTCGAAAGCGTCACTTGCTTCCTTCGCAGGGGAAAGTGTCAATTTCAGGGATTCGGACCCTAGACTGTACCCAGAGCAGCGCCTGGCTGTGAGTAATTCTCATTGTGATAGTAATAACTGCTCTTACGCTACGGCAAAGAGGTGTGACAGGTTTTTGCTAATCATTTGACAGGAATTAACTGGTTATTATGGGAGGGGGGACTGGTTATTAGTTTCGATGGCTGGGAGAGGCCGTTCCGAATGCGCCTGTAGATTACGTGAGAATTGGCGCGTTTGATTTAAAAAAATACGTTTGTTCGCCGACCGGATCTCCCTTCAGCTGCGGGGTTCGTTTCATACGTTTAACATAAATTTAACACATAGTAAGTGCATTTTGGTTGTTACTCTTGCTTACATATATTTTACAGGCTTTGTTGTAACTTATTTGTTGTCCTGTCGAAGAGATCAATTAGAAAGCTACACTTTTTACAAGTTTTTCTTGAAGTTTTCTGTTTCCACCTGATCTGCCTGTTTTTTCTTCTTTAAAAATAAGTCTGATATCTCTCCTTTCTTTTTATTATTTTAATTGACCCTATGCAAAAATAAGACGGTACATCTTAAGCATCCAATTACCCACATTTAGTCCAATCTCAATCTTAATTACAAATCCCCATTAACATAACTGTATCTTAAAATCATATACCCAATATTGCGTTTTATATTGCGCATGTGTACTGTTAATCTGATTAATTACATCTGCGCATGTGCAGAAATGTTTTTAAAAAACGCCGGATGCAGTTAAACGGCGAGCGGCAGCGCTAAGACTCACTTTTGGAGCGAAGCCCAAACAAACTTAATGCTCAACGAAATGAGAAATATGAACATCCTTAATCTCCTAGATGGGAGAAAATATAGAAATGGTGACATATTTAAGAATGTGTCTGCGAAAATGGCCTTGTGGACTTGTAAGAACACGTTCCAAGTGTGCTAAGAAAGAATGTACTAACGAGAGTGCAAGAACGCTGAGTGCTTAAAATCTGTTAAATCTGAAACATACTTGTACATGCCACCACTTTGTCTGTTACCGATGTAAGTAGTTATTGTAGTCAACACGTCACCTGGCTAACTAGCTAGTTAAGGCTAACTCAAACAGCACATGTTAGTTACCAAAACAACAGGAAGTTTGAGTTTTACGTCATGTACTTGGAAATGAATCAAACTAATTGACTGAATCAGGTAAACCACTTTTTTCCGATTATCGCATTACTAAAGACATGTAAACGCGTCAAACAGATTATTGCCATTATCTGATTATTCACAGTTATCGGATTATTGTGTGCATGTAAACGTACTCAATGCTGCTACCCAAGTAATGTGCAGTATGCCCAGTGACGGAGCCAGAGTCACTGATGTCTGATTGGCCAATCTAAAACTTAATTCGCTATCATTGGCAGTTTGATGCTGATTGACATCTCATTTCCCCTCTTGTTGAAAGAAGCGTTTATTTTGACATCCGGCGGCGCCTCTTTCAAATCGAGCACGAGGAAGAGACAATATTTCCACAGCTCACGAGTCACGCCAGCGACTGACACAACTACGGCAGACCTGCGGCGAAAGCACCATATGTTGAAGTAAGTTTTAAATAAAACTTGCATCGGGTTTACGTTTCCAGAACAACTTTTACGGAAGTTGAGTCCCTGTAGATGCATATTGGAAATTTGGCTCCATAACAGACAGTTAATCAGATGAGAGAGATCGGTTCCCAATGTAGCCTAACATTATGTTTACATCTGTGCTAGTAATACACGCCACGCAAAAACAGTGCAGTGTCGTAAGTTACAGTATATACGAGTGTTTAGCTAATGTGGGGTAACTAGTACAGCTGTCAGTGTTCAGCAAGTTAACATTTAGCAATTTGAAATCCATTATCTCAGTTACATTTTTGTACTTGAACTCAAAACGAACAATTGTTATTATCAATCCGTTAACGTTCATTCGTAGTATGTTAAAGCATTCTAGTGAAGTAACCCTAGTGGACTACACTATCTGCCACATTGAAGAACTCCGGGTTAAGTGAATGATCACTTCTACCTCTAATCAGCAATCATAGGATTCATTCATGCTCCTTAGATGCCAGGTTAGGGTTACACACTCATTTTCTCTTATGGTCTGTGGACCCCCTGAAGTAGCCCTGGCCACCCCATGTGTAAAACTCTAGTGTCACCACTGTGTAGGCCAAAACATGTGAGTGTAGCGGGTGTGCTCTGGTACGTGAGCGTCCGCTACAGAAAGTGACGTGTATAAGAGTGTGATTAGTTCCCAGAGTTGGAGACTTGAGTCTTTAGCTCAGCGAGCTTAATCGCTCTCTTGTCGCGTCGAGATCCGTCGGTTCGAAACTCGCTGCGTGCGGAACCAGCCACCGTTACATGAGTCCAGCCTGTGAGTGGATTTCCCGTGGGAGCTTTCTATGTCTGAATTTAAAGTTACAAGAAATATTTAAAAACAGTAAATTAACAATGTTACAAGCCCAGAATTCAGAGGTTACAATTTTGATTCCCAGGCTGGGTCACATCAGTTGTACTCTTGAGTAAAGGTACTTTGAGCTGTGTAAAAAGATTGTATGTATAACAATATTAACTATGTTGAGTTGCTCTGGCTAAGACCGTCTGCCAAATCGAACTAAACGAACCAAACGAATCGAACCAACAAAAAAAAATGGGAGAATGACGAGCGTGAGTCAGGCTCCGCCGCAATCTCGCTCCCCTTCACGTGCACGAGCGCGCACTCTGCGCACGTTCGGTCTCGGAGCTCCGCTCGTTTCCTTTCGCGTTTTCCGACCGAAAGCCTCGTCATTTCAGAGGAAAGATGCGCCTTCCTATATTATTGCCCCAAAAACGTCACTCTTTCACATTTGATCTGGTAGATTATCGTCGGGGAGCTGACATAATTGAAGTAGTGTGTTTTGCGATAATCACAAGGTTTAACAAACATTAATCTTTTCCTGCTTCGCTACAATCAACATTCGCACTTCATGAAGCAGATACAAATTCGGCGAAACGTTATAATTGCTCAGAAATGGGAAAATTATATTATTGTATACTAATACAATTATTAAGGGAAAAATATTTACTTTACCAATTTGTATGAAAAAAAGATTTGTGTCACAATTATTGGCACCATTAATAATTATTTGAAATAAAATCCAACAAAAATAAATCAACATGTCGTCTTCTATAATGTTTTATGAGATTGTTGAACATATTGGGGGAGGATCTTTGACCATTTCTCTGCACAAAATCCTTCAGTCTGCGTGTGTACTGCCCTCTTCAATTCGAACCACACATTTCCAATTGGGTTCAAGTCTGGAGACAGATGGCAAAACAGTAATTTTGTGGTCGGTTAACCATTTTGTTATAGTACTATGTACAGTGGGCATAAAAAGTATTGACCGCCTTTGGCATTTTTCACGTTTTATTTTCTTACTTCATGGAATCAAAATTAATTTAATTGGGATTTTTGGCTACTGGTTAACACAAAATACTGTACATTGTCAGATAACAAAAATCGAAAGCATTTTATTCATTAATTACAAATAAAAAACAGACAATTGATTCACCTCCTTCTCTACGACACACCTAAATAAACTCAATCAATTCTCTTCAGAGGTCACATAATTATTTTATTGGAGTCCACCTGTGTATAGTTAAGGTGTGTCAAATGATTTCAAATTAAATTAAATACACCTGTCTGTGAGAGGTCCCACAGTTGATTAGTGCATTTACAAATGAGACCTTCATCATGAAGACCAAAGAACTTTCAAAACAAATCCGAAAAAATCACCAATCAGGGAAAAGATATAAGAAGATTTCAAAGACTTTGAATATAGAACAGGCCGTCCTCCAAAACTGAGTATCTGTGTGAGAAGGTCAATTGTTAGGGAGGCCACCAAGAGGCCTATAGCAGCTCTGATGGAGTTAAAGTCTTCCATAGCAGAGATGGGAGAAACTGTCCATGGGACAACAATAGCCTGGGCACTTCACAAATGCACTTTGGGGAGGGTGGCAAAAAGAAAGCCACTGTTGAAGAAACCTCACATGAAATCTTGCCTACAGTTTGCCAGAATGCATGTGGGAGACTCTCAAACCAAGTGGAGAAAGATTCTATGGTCTGATGAGACCAAGATTTAACTTTTTGGTTAGGCACTATGTTTGGAGCAAGCCTAACACCCCAAGCACACTATCCCTTCTGTGAAACATGCAGTCATAGAACTCAATCCCAAAGATTTGAACATTTCTGTTCATCACTGGTCCCCATCCAACCTGATGGAGCTTGGTGTGTGTGTGTGTGTGTGTGTGTGTGTGTGTGTGTGTGTGTGTGTGTGTGTGTGTGTGTGTGTGTGTGTGTGTGTCTATATCTATATCTATATCTATGTCTATATCTCTGTATCTCAGTGCTGGTCTATTCCAGAGCTACAGAGATACACCCAAGTTATTCCAAGATACTTTTATAAAATACAATTTAAAAATAATAATACAATTTATCTTGTGGAGATAATGGACTCCCATTGATACAGGAGTCAAACTGACTTGAACAGGCAGCGTGGACCAAAGAGGTGTCAGACTGGTTTGAGTGTGCAGTGTGGACTGGGGAGGAGTCAAACCAGTTTTTTTAATAAAAAGATTCAATTTAAATCGGTACAGAATGGGATCGATTGGGGCATGAACAAGGAGAGGTTGTTTGAAGACGGGCGACCCAATCTGGCTCTTCACTGCAGTGTCTCAGGCTGCCAGCTCCCCCACACGGTGGCCACCAGGGCGGCGCTGATGGCGGCGGTCAGGGACAGCTGTACAGAACCGGCCCCGCTGACCACGGGGTTGCAGTTGTCGGTGGCGCAGCAGGTGCGGATCACCGTGTACGTGGCACCCAGGATGGTGCCATTGGTCGTGCTGTTGCAGGAGGCGGAGTCAAGGCAGCCCTGGGTGTTGAAGCCAAAGAACCCACTGATGGAGGGGAACTCTGTGGGGGGGGTTATGGTAAATACATAATCAAGGAACTGGATTCACAATGCATGCAATCTTAATGTTTTTCATGTTAATCTTCATTTTTATATTAAATCAAGGTTCATGTCCTGGAATTAGTAGGATTTCCTGAAGGGGGGGGGGACCACCACAGCAGAGCTTTGCATGGAATCCTGACAATGAATCGCAATGTTCATGGTAGATCTGTACCCAACAGACAGGCACTCCGGTATTCTGAACTCTCTTCCCAATTTTAAAGCTATTTTCTCCAAACTGAGAATGCTCAATTTGTGTGTGTTCCTGCTCATCGCTGCAACCTCCTCTGTCAATTTGGGAGAGCTCAGGCAAGCACGCTCTATTCATGATGGAGAATGAAAGAATGCGTTTGAGGGGGGTCAGTGGAGATGTGTAAATGTGCCCTCACCTGCTTTTCCAGTGTAGCAGTTGGGCATGGATGCATCGCACTCCACAGAATCAGGGATCAGGCATTTACCCAGAATCCCCACGCTGCACTCGTTACATGTCAAGGCTGTTTCTGTGTGAGAGAGAGAGAGATGAACTGGAGAATTACCAATAATCAATGACACATGTACAAACACTGTTACAGCACCGTGTTCCCACAATGCAACAAATCATGAAAAGCAATAGTGATATGGCGCAACATTCTGTTGATAAGACCTGCACTGAACATCACGTATATTCCGGAAACAGGCGTCTGAAATGCCTGGAAACGCTTAATGAGTAGATTCACATCAAGACCCCATTTTCCCCAGTGAAAACCCGCTGTATCTGGCTTAGTTATAGTGAAACTGCTTGTTAGTTAATGTTAGCATGGTGCCTGTAGCTAACAGCTGTAACTTGACAAACTTAGCTGAGCTATAAATATGTATTTTGGCAGTATATATAGTATTATATAGTTTATATAATATATTGAACAAATGCTGTTGGATGTTTAGCTATACCCCCGAACCTCCCGTGGCCAGGATCACATTCTGAAGAGCGCACAATCTACCTACTGTGGCTGGTGCCCCAGTAAATGGGGCCTAACGATTCCCCTGGACACCCCGTTAAGCCTTTTCCCCGACGCATAGAATCCACATCCACAACGAAAAGTGATTTTGAACGAACGCTCATACTGACCGGCTCACCTTTTTCATGATGCACATTGTTTTTGGAATCATCTTGTGTTGCTTGTTGTTCAGTTGAATATAATAAAGCAGCACGTATCTGATGATTCCAAAATTATATGCACGATGGTAGGCAACATTACGTGCTTCTAGCGGTAAATTCTGAAGACTTCGTTGTGGATGTGAATTATGTAACGTTGCGCATACGGTGAAAAAAGGCAAACCAGTCAAGTTAGCTGGCTTTATTAGAAAAAGGGGATATCCATTGTAACTCATAGGAAGCCACTACAGACAGTAACAGACAGTGGGACTCGTTTAGAAAACAACAAAAGCTAAATCTAAAAGGGTTTTTAAATTGTTTTTTAAATTGTTTTAAAGGGGGCAGCAGCCTGCAGGCCACATTACGTACATTTTTCTTAAGACATTTTATCTGGCGATAAAACAAGACAACTGCCATAATGAATACCTGTGTGCTCCAAACAGGTGATCATCGACTAATTCTACATTATCATACTTCTCAAACCGGTGTTTAATATGAACATGGGCGTACACTGTAAAGCACTGAGTTCCTATCATGTTACAAGATTTAAGTCCCACTGCTGCATTATACAGTTTGAGGTTAGGGCTAAATGTATGTGGGTTAAACGTGTTCTAGAGTTAATTGTCTGTGCATTGTAGGAAGATTTAAACTTACCAAAAAGTGAGGCTATTTTTTCACTTTTTTTGTTTCTTCCCTGGGCTGAAAGGAAAAAATAGTGTTAGTTTAGCTAGCTAGGTATCAGCTAACTCGTACTGAACATGTACTGATGAAGTAACTAAATTAGCTGACTAGCACATATGGCACTTGATACACAACAGGTGGTTTTAAATACGGGGGGTATTCACAACCTTTAATAATCAAGAACATTATGAGGCAGACACGCACTGTAAACGCAGCTCACACTGAATCAACACGTTTTATGAATGACATGCCTAGCTTGCGCTCCGTGTCTTTCTAGCTAGCTTGCTTGTTAGCTACAATGGCTAACGGTAACCAATTTGCTCTTGCCTTTCTGATATTGTAAACATTTCACAAACTGAACGGAATTAATACACACATATATTGTTCTACTCCTAGTAACATAGCTAGCACATCACAGTCCATCGACTTAAAATGCCATATTATTTTTACTTTCAAAGCATCACTTGCTTCCTTAGCAGGGGAAAGTGTCAATTTCAGGGATTAGGAGCCTAGACTGTACCCAGAGCAGTGCCTGGCTGTGAGTAATTCTCATTCTGATAGTAATAACTGCTCTAACGTTATGGCAAAACAATAAGTGCCAGTAATATACTAACATAGCGTGTGCAGTCTAGTACAAGGTACAAAAAAAAGTATTTTTTTTACGATGGTCAATTTTGCGAATTTGACGTCACGCGTACTTGGCGTCTCTGTCCTCTGCATGGGGGGCATCTAGCCTCTACCCTTGCTCAAGTCGTGAACAAAGAAACTTCAGAACCCCGGAACACAATTTGTCATCACTGGGATAGGCTAATCACCGATTAATATAAAAAACGAAGTCATTCACGGGTCAATTTAATGAGATTGAATTTACCGTCTACCAAACGGGTGATCATCGACTAATTCTACATTACCATACTTCTCAAACTTGTTTTTAACAATGAACATGGACACTGTAAAGCACAGAGTTCCTATCATATTGAAAAATTAAAGTAATACTGCTGCATTACACAGTTTGAGGTTAGGGCTAAATGTATATGGGTTAAACGTGTTCTAGAGTTCAGTGTCTGCATTGTCTGAAGATTTAAACTCACCATAATATTGCCTCCTCCCTTTATAAGAACCTGGGCCGAACAGAAAAAATGGTGTTCAGCTACCTAGCTACTAGCTAACTCATACTGAACATGTACTGATGAAGTAACTAAATTAGCTGACTAGCACATATGGAACACACTTGATACACAACAGGTGGTTTTAAATACGGGGGGTATTCACAACCTTTAATAATCAAGAACATTATGAGGCAGACACACACTGTAAACGCAGCTCACACTGAATCAACACGTTTTATGAATGACATGCCTAGCTTAGCTGTCTTTCTAGAGCTTTTAGCTACAATGGCTAACGGTAGCCAATTTACTCTTGCCTTTCTGATATTGTAAACATTTCACAAACTGAACGGAATGAATACACACATATATTGTTCTACTGCTAGTAACATAGCTAGCACATCACAGTCCATCGACTTAAAATGCCATATTATTTTTACTTTCAAAGCATCACTTGCTTCCTTAGCAGGGGAAAGTGTCAATTTCAGGGATTAGGACCCTAGACTGTACCCAGAGCAGCGCCTGGCTGTGAGTAATTCTCATTGTGATAGTAATAACTGCTCTAACGTTATGGCAAAACAATAAGTGCCAGTAATATACTAACATAGCTACCGTTTCTTATTATTCGCGTGTGCAGTCTAGTACAAGGTAGGCCTACTTAAAAAGCATTTTTTTTTTTTTTTTGTGATTTATTTGGGGGATGAGGGGGGGTTAGATGTGTTCCCCCCCATCGCCCCCATAAACGATGCCTACGTGGTCTAGATACGCATGCGTCACTGAACATCAGCTCAGGTCGAGTCCCTTGCTCAAGGGTCGAGGGCTCGAGGCTAGATGCCACCCATGCAGAGGACGAGATGTGATTAGAGATGTGATTGGCCTGTTGTTTTAAGAAAATGTTTACAGTGCGCGTCACCGAACCCTAATCGTAACCCGAACCGTCAGTTACGATGGTCAATTTCGCGCATTTGACGTCACGGGTACTTGGCGTCTCTGTCCTCTGCATGGGGGGCATCTAGCCTCTACCCTTGCTCAAGTCGTGAACAAAGAAACCTCAGAATCCCGGAACACAATTTGTCATCACTGGGATAGGCTAATCACAGATTCATATTACTATGAAACTAAATCATTCACAATTTAATAATATTGAATTTATCGTCTGTCAAACGGGTGATCATCGACTAATTCTACATTACCATACTTCTCAAACTTGTTTTTAACATGAACAATGAACATGGACATACACTGTAAACCACTGAGTTCCTATCATATTGCAAAATTACAGTCACACTGCTGCATTATACAATTTGAGGTTAGGGATAAATATATATGGGTTAAACGTGTACTACACTTCATTTTCTGTGCATTGTCTGAAGATTTAAACTTACCATGAAATACGTATTTCTCTTCTGCTATTTGTTTTGGACCAGGACCGAAAAGAAAAAATAGTGTTAGTTTAGCTAGCTAGCTACTAGCTAACTCGTACTGAACATGTACTGATGAAGTAACTAAATTAGCTGACTAGCACATATGGAACACACTTGATACACAACAGGTGGTTTTAAATACGGGGGGTATTCACAACCTTTAATAATCAAGAACATTATGAGGCAGACACACACTAAACGCAGCTCACACTGAATCAACACGTTTAATGAATGGCATGCCTAGCTTGCGCTCCGTGTCTTTCTAGCTAGCTTGCTTGTTAGCTACAATGGCTAACGGTAGCCAATTTACTCTTGCCTCTGTGATATTTTACACATTCCACAAACTGAACGGAATTAATACACACATATATTGTTCTACTGCTAGTAACTTATAGCTAGCATATATATATCACATAAAATGCCATATTATTTTTACTTTGAAAGCATCACTTGCTTCCAAAGCAGAAGGAAAGTGTCAATTTCAGGGATTCGGACCCTAGACTGTACCCAGAGCAGCGCCTGGCGGTGAGTAATTCTCATTCTGATAGTAATAACTGCTCTAACGTTATGGCAAAATAGTAAGTGCCAGTAATATACTAACATAGCTACCGTTTCCGCGTGTGCAGTCTAGTACAAGGTACTTAAAAAGCATTTTTTTTTTAATTTATTTTTTACGATGGTCAATTTCGTGCATTTGACGTCAACGATCAAACCTCAGAACCCCGGAACACAATTTGTGATTGATAGACTAATCACAGATCAATATTAAAAAACGAAATCATTCACAAGGTAATTTTATAATATTGAATTCACCGTCTACCAAACGGGTCATCATCCACAATTCTATATTACCATACTTCTCAAACTTGTTTTTAACATGAACAATGAACTTGGACATACACTGTAAAGCACTGAGTTCCTATCATATTGCAAAATGACAGTCCCACTGTTGCATTATACAGTTTCAGGTTAGGGCTAAATGTATGTGGGTTAAACGTGTTCTACACTTCATTGTCTGTGCGTTGTCGGAAGATTTAAACTTACGATAAAGTGAGGCTATGTTTTCACTTTTTTTTTTTCTTGCCTGGGCTGAAAAGAAAAAATAGTGTTAGTTTAGCTAGCTAGCTACCAGCTAACTCATACTGAACATGTCCTGATGAAGTAACTAAATTAGCTGACTAGCACATATGGAACACACTTGATACACAACCGGTGGTTTTAAATACGGGGGGTATTCACAACCTTTAATAATCAAGAACATTATGAAGCAGACACACACTGTAAACGCAGCTCACACTGAATCAACACGTTTTATGAATGACATGTCTAGCTTGCGCTCCGTGTCTTTCTAGCTAGCTTGCTTGTTAGCTACAATGGCTAACGGTAGCCAATTTACTCTTGCCTCTGTGATATTTTACATTTACACATTCCACAAACTGAACGGAATTAATACACACATATATTGTTCTACTGCTAATAGCATAGCTAGCACGTCACAGTCCATCGACAAAAAATGCCATATTATTTTTACTTTGAAAGCATCACTTGCATGAAGGGAAGTGTCAATTTCAGGGATTCGGACCTAGACTGTACCCAGAGCAGCGCCTGGCTGTGAGTAATTCTCATTCTGAAAGTAATAACTTCTCTAACGTTATGGCAGAATGGTTTAATATGAACACGGACACACACTGTAAAGCACCGACTTCCTATGATATTGCAAAATTAAAGTCACACTGGTGCATTATACAATTTGAGGATCTAAATATGAGGGCTAAATATATATGGGTTAAACGTGTACTAGAGTTCATTGTCATAAGACTTACATTTACGCAGCCTCCTGGTTTTTCATCACTGGGATAGGCTACTCACTGATTAACTTTAAAAAACTAAATAGGCTAATGTTCGCCACAAGGCTATTTAATAAGTTTGAACTTACCCTTGCCGTCTACCAGTCTCCCTCGAAGAAAAAGAAAAAGAGTGCCGCAAAGACCCCCCATAGATGAACGTTCATCTCTACAGTTCACTGGGGTTTTCTCTCACGGTGCACAAGTTCTTAAAAATGTTCTCTCCCAACCTCTCCTTTGAACTGCGGAGGAGAAGAGTTGTTGCCGGGGTGAGAATCAAGGACCGCGGACCGCACGTTTTATGCTCTAATCTGGAGGGGGGTCGAGGTGTGACAGGTTTTTTCTCATTCTTTGACAGGAATGAACTGGTTATTATGGGAGGGCGGGACTGGTCAATAGTTTCGATGGCTGGGAGAGACGTTTGTTCGCCGACCGGATCTCCCCGTCCAGCCTGCTTTGGTCTCAAATCGTATGTTTTTATTTATTGAAGAAATCAGTCTATGATGTCAATGCTGCTACCCAATTCACATGCAGTAGGCCTAAACGTGCTGAACGATTTCCCGACAGTGAGTGTAAGTGGATTTCCGTGGGAGCTTTCTATGTCTATTTCTATGTTAATTTAAAGTTTAAAATTAAATATTTAAAAACAGTAAATTAACAAATTAAAACCACCTTTTACATTTTCCCGTTGACGTATAACGACTATCCCTCCCGCCCGCGTGTCCCCATGTAGATCCTGTATCAGCCTCTCTCTCAGCTTGGATCGGTTAATCTGCAGAGGGAGTGTGGGGGTGATGTAGGCTTTTCTGCCCTCTGCTGGACATCTACTACAGTTCATCTACAGTTTAAATAAATGTACGTTTTGCACTTTTTAATGGGGTACCACACCATGCAGAAATGAGTGTGTGTGGGGGTGGGGGTGGTGGAGTTAATGTTACGGGCCCAGAATTCAGAGGTTACAGGTTTGATTCCCAGGATGGGGCACATCAGTTGTACTCTTGAGCAAGGTGCTTTCAGCCGTGTAAAAGGATTGCATGTAAAACAATATTAACCATGTTGAGTCGCTCTGGCTAAGACCGTCTGCCAAATACAATTCTGACAAAGTGGCTCCCAGAACAAAACAAAAGCAGGCATGTCTCATCCAGAGCTTAGAACCTGAAACATTCTGGTGACGCAGACTCCCACTGAATTTGGGCTGAAGACCCCTTCACTGGGCATGGTCCTCTATGCTGACTCTTGCCTGATTCAGCAGTGATTGCGGTTGGGGAAGGAACGATAGGGGTGTGAATAGCCATTTGTGTGCGGTTCCTCCACAGTTTCATCATACAGTAGTTTAGACTTGTCTTTAGTTTATTCTGGACCAGACCAGCTGGATGAGCCTGTTCCCTTATCCACAACTTTCCCTGACCCTTGACCTCTCCCTGAGTCCTCTGTGTGTGATCTGCTATGAACAAATAACGCCAGAACGAACAGACATCGTGGCAGAGCCTTGTACATTAGGCAGGAATGCTGATAAAGGAATGCCACCTGATTGAGGTGGAATCCTGTACTGCGACCGCCCACAACCGATTCAACAGCCAAAGAGAGTGTGCTGAGTAAATTCCTGCTTCTCCTTCTCAAAAATGTAAAGATAACGGTTTATAATTTGTGACTCGATTTGATGAGAAGTAGCTGTACTTTTCTGGAATTATATACAATATGTACAACCATGTAATGCTAACTGTGATAATAAAATAATATAAACATGTTTGATCTGGTTATGACCCTGTCACATGGGCAGGGTGTGATGCTACGAGGTTCCCATCCCCGTCTAAGCTGAAGAAAGAACACAAATTAGTCACAAAACAAACAAAAACAGCACAGTGCAAGGGATGGAGAGAATGAGAGCCTTCCTGTTTTTACTTTCAATTCCCAATTTATTTAATCACGACAGGAAACAAGCAGAAGTCAATCAGGTACCAAAGAAATCTAACACATAATGGCAAAAATGAATATAGGGCTAAATGTATATGGGCTAAATGCATAAGAGTTCATTGTCTGAAGATTTAAATTTACCTGGGATTTCTGTACCTGGGATGAACAGGCAAAAATGGCATTAGTTTAGCTGGCTAGCTACTGACTAGTTAACGCATACTGAACAGGTACTGATGAGTAACTATGTTAGCGGACGAGGACATGTGTACCACACGTGATACAGAAGAACAGTTGGTTTTAAATACAGGTGTGGGGGGTATTCACAACCTTTAATAATCGAAACAATATGAGGCAGACACACTGTAAACGCAGCTCACACTGAATCAACATGTTTATGAATGGCATGTCTAGTAGAGACGCGGGCTTTGAGCCGTATTCCTGTTGAGGGCATCGTTTCATACGTAAGGCCGCAACCTGCTTTTCTGTCAAATCGTATTTTTTTTATTTTTCATTGAAGAAATCAGTGTATTACATCATGGAGTACGTTTACATGCACACTAATAAACGGATCATTATCTGATTTAGGGAGTTACCAGATTACTCAAGCGGTCATGTAAACAACATAGTGCGATATGCTTTATCGGATAAAAGCCGTTATCAGATTATGAGAAATCCGATAAACACAGCTATCTTTTTGCCCAATATTGCGTTTTATTCGGCGCATGTATACCGTTAATCTGATTTCTTTAAGGGTTTTCTGAACATCTGCGCATGTGCAAACATGTAAAAACCGCCGGATGCAGTTAAATGCCGAGCGGCAGCTAAGACTCACTTTTGGAGCGAAGCCGAAACAAACTTAATGCTCAACGAAATGAGAAATATGAACATCTCATTGTCTCATTTTTATCTCATTGTCTGAACAAAAGAAAGTAAAACATTTATTTGAAATAAGAAGACAAAATGAATTTGATTGAGCTAATATGAACATCCTTAATCTCCTAGATGGGAGAAAATATAGAAATGGTGATATATTTAAGAATGTGTCTGCGAAAATGGCCTTGTGGACTTGTAAGAACACGTTCCAAGTGTGCTAAGAAAGAATGTACTAACGAGAGTGCAAGAACGCTGAGTGCTTAAAATCTGTTAAATCTGAAACATACTTGTACATGCCACCACTTTGTCTGTTACGATGCAAGTAGTTAT
>JAINUG010001038.1:0-34904 GCA_029706075.1 Aldrovandia affinis
TATATTGAAAATATGTTTGTACAACATCGAAATGCAAAAAGTTTCCCAGAATTCATATTTTCGCCAAAACCAAAATAAATACAATATGAACCGCCGCACATTTTAATTAACTGTAATTTTCACAATTTGGAATAATCTCTATGTTCTGTTCATGTGGTCTTGTTACTCACATGAATACTATAATATACACCTGCCCCTCCATTAGAACTAATAATAATAATAATGATAATAGCTTTATTTGTATAGCACCTTTCATACGAACAGTAGCTCAAAGTGCTTTACTGGGAGAGTAAGGCATAAAAAATATATATACACATATACATACATATACATACATACACGCATATATATATATATATATACATATACACATATAAATACATACATACATACATACATAGGCATAAGACAAAAGTAAAAAAGAATAATAAAATCAAGAAAATACACACAACAATCATACTCAATTCTAAGGTTTAAAACATAGAGACAATAAAAGTATAGTCGACCTAATAAATTAATTAAAAGCCAAATTAAAAAGAAAAGTTTTTAGCTGCTTTTTAAAATTGTCAACTGAGTCTACTGTTTTAATGTTTTGTGGGAGAGTATTCCAGAGTTTTGGTGCAACATAACAGAAGGCACTTTCACCACTTTTTCGTTTGGCCACAGGTACAGTGAGTAAGTCCGCTGTGGATGATCTAAGTGCTCGAGTTGGTACATATGGTGATAAAATATCTTTAATATAAAAAGGTGCTAGGCCATTTAAAGCCTTATAAACAAGTAGTAGGACTTTAAAATCAATTCTGAAAGAGACTGGGAGCCAATGCAAAGCAGCAAGGACTGGTGTAATGTGTTCCTTTTTTTTGGTTTTTGTTAGGACTCTGGCAGCAGCATTCTGAATAATTTGGAGTCTATTAATAGACTTGTTAATTAGTGGCTATTGTTGTCAGGAGGATTTAAGCGTGCACAGCCAGAACTCTGGCAGTGTGCATTCGTATCTCGGCTTGAACGGTCTCGTGGCGCGCTAGTAAGTGTTTTCATCCGGCGTTAGATTTTGTTGGTTTAGTCTCTGCGTTCGTACCCTGTCTCATTGGCTAGAATTGGCACTTAATGCTTCTTTGATTACTGTAACTAGCTGGCTTTTGTGTCGTTGATGTCCAGCAGTTATTAGATTATATTGCCGCGTTGTATCTTTATTTCAAAGCTGACTGCGACTCAGCTGCTTTCAATCGGTTCCATTGATCAGCCCGTGTTTATAGTGAGCGTTCCTCAGTAGCGTTAGAAAGCTAACAGTTGTTAATTAGTGGCTATTGTTGTCAGGTGGCACTCGCCACTTAGTGCCTAGCATCTTTCGGCTATATTAACAGCCATAGTTGTGGATAGCGGCAGCTTTTCGCGGCAGCCTCCCCGTCCTAGCCTCACCGAACAAAGACAAAGGAGTCTACCTGCAGGAGTCCACCGAGGGGGGCCAGCTAGGGAGTGCTCGCCGCACAGTAAGTATCATAGTTTTGTATCTCCCTGTTGTACTACCTCTGCATCTAACTCTACATGCTTCCTCCCTATCCCAGTCCACGTCTCCTCTTCTAGATTGCCTAGAAGGAGAGATTCTACCCACACCCGTAATCTGTCCAACCTCATCCACCCTCCTAGATCTCCCGGTGTTGACGTGGTGGTAGCAGGCGGACTATGGAACTGCCAGTCCGCTGTCCGGAAGGCCGACTTCATATCGGCCCAGGCCTCTCTACTCTCCCTGCAGTTCCTGGCGCTTACGGAGACCTGGATCACTCCGCAAAACACGGCCACCCCTGCTGCTCTCTCTGCCGCCTACACCTTCTCCCACACTCCACGACCCTCAGGTAGAGGTGGAGGGACAGGTATACTCATCTCCCCCTTGTGGAGATTTGGTATTGTTCCTCTTCCTCACTTCTCACCCTCCTCCTTCGAATTTCATGCTGTCACTGTCACTGTTCCATGTAAACTGCACATCATTGTTCTTTATCGCCCTCCAGGTCCACTGGGGAGTTTCCTAGACGAGATGGATGCCCTACTCAGTGCCTTCCCTGAGGACGGCACTCCCGTCTCACTCCTCGGGGACTTCAACCTGCAGCTAGAGACCTCCCAGGCCTCTGCATTCCTCCCCCTCCTTCAGTCCTTTGACTTCACCATGGCTGAATCCCCATCCACCCACAAGGCCGGTAACCAACTGGACCTGGTCTTCACCAGGAACTGCGCCTCACCCAACATTACGGTATCGCCTCTACATGTGTCTGACCATTCCTTTCTATCTTTCTCCCTCCCCCTCCCCTCTGTCCCTAAACCATCTTCACCTGCTCCCACTGTCCTTGTCCGTCGCAACCTCCGCTCTCTCTCACCCGCTGCCCTGTCAGCTACTGTCCTATCTTCCCTTCCCCCTGCTGATGCCTTCTCTCAGCTACCTGCTGAAGTAGCATCATTCACCCTACTTTCCTCTCTCTCCTCCTCCTTTGACTTACTCTGTCCTCTATCCGCTAAACCCGCTCGTCCCCGCCCCCCCCCCCCTGGCTAACCGATTCCATTCGGGCTAACCGACTGAAGCTGCGTGCGGCAGAAAGGAAATGGAGAAAATCCAAATCCCCTGTTGCTCTGTCTGACTTCCACACACTCCTGGCTTCCTTCTCCGCTAACCTCTCCTCTGCTAAGTCTGCATTCTTCCTTTCTAAGATTCAATCCTCTGTTTCCAACCCACGTAAACTCTATGCTACGTTTTCCTCTCTCCTCACCCCTCCTCCTCCCCCACCCCCCTCCTCTATAACCGCCGATGACTTCTCATCCTTCTTTCACGAGAAAGTTGAGGCCATTCGCAACTCCTTCCCCCCTACCTCTCCCTCTCCCATCCCGCTACCTAAACCTCCCACTCCTCTGTCCTCCTTTTCACCCCTCCCTGACTCGGACATCCTTCAACTTGTTCTCTCCCACCGTCCCACCACCTGCCCTCTTGATCCCATTCCTTCCCCCCTCTTCCAGTCCATTGCTATGGACATCCTCCCCTTTGTCTCTAATGTCATTAACTCCTCTCTTTCCTCTGGCTCTGTCCCCTCCTCCCTCAAATGCGCTCAGGTTGTCCCCCTCCTCAAAAAACCCTCTCTGAATCCTGCTGTCATCTCTAACTACCGACCTGTCTCTCTCCTCCCTTTCCTCTCCAAAACGTTAGAGCGGGCTGTCTATAATCAACTGTCTGCTCATCTCTTACAGAACGACCTGCTTGACCCCAACCAATCTGGGTTCAGAGCCGGCCACTCCACAGAGACTGCTCTCCTTGCAGTCACTGAGGCGCTTCACGTCGCTAAGTCCCGATCCCTCAGCTCCGTCCTCCTCCTCCTTGACCTGTCGGCGGCATTCGACACCGTGGACCACCAGATCCTGCTCTCATCTCTCGTCAAGATGGGAATCTCTGGATCTGCGCTGACATGGTTTGAGTCCTACCTGGCTGACCGGTCCTACCAGGTGGCCTGGAGAGGATCCCTCTCCTCTCCCCGCACCCTCTCTACCGGTGTCCCGCAGGGCTCGGTGCTAGGCCCTGTCCTATTTTCTCTGTACACCAAGTCACTTGGCTCTGTTATCTCTGCTCATGGTTTTCCTATCACTGTTATGCTGATGACACTCAACTGTTTCTCTCCTTCCCTCCATCTGATACCCAGGTCCCGGCACGGATCTCTGCATGCCTGGCTGACATCTCCGCATGGATGTCCACACACCACCTGAAGCTGAACCTGGGGAAGACAGAGCTGCTCTTCCTCCCAGCGAAGGGCTCCCCGATGATTGATGCGTCAATTACCGTGGAAGGCTCCATTGTGTCTCCATCCCAGTCTGCCAGGAGTCTTGGGGTAACCCTGGACAACCAGCTGTGCTTCTCGAGCCATATTGCAGCGATCTCCCGGACCTGCCGTTTCTCCCTCCACAACATCCGGAGGATCAGACCGTTCCTCACCCAAGAGGCCACTCAACTCCTGGTCCAGGCCCTGGTGATCTCACGTCTGGACTACTGCAATTCCTTGCTGGCAGGCCTTCCGGCCTGTGCCATCAAGCCACTGCAACTAGTCCAGAACGCTGCTGCTCGCCTGGTGTTCAACCAGCCGAAGTTCACCACGTCACCCCTCTACTCTCCTCTCTGCATTGGCTCCCCATCGCAGCACGCATCAGATTCAAGTCACTGGTGCTTGCTTTTCAAGCGGCCAGAGGTACTGCTCCCCCATACCTCCAGTCACTCATCACGCCCTACACCCCGTCCAGACCCCTCCGCTCCGCCTCCGCTGGCAGACTGACTGCCCCATCCCTCCGGGCGCCTGGCAGCCGCTCCTCGCGGTCTCGCCTCTTCTCTGTCCTGGTCCCCCATTGGTGGAACGACCTCCCGCAATCGGTCAGGACTGCGGAATCACTTCCAATCTTCCGCAAGAGACTCAAAACCCACCTCTTCAGACTCCACTACCACTGAACACTGTCCATCTAGTCAATCTGTCGACACCACTGTTTATTTGTTCTAAAAATAAAAAAAAACCCACTAACCTTTTCTTTCCCAATGTTACAGGTATGATACGCAGATGCCTGCAATGATGTCTTTTGCTGTTTTACTGCACTGATCTTGTACGCTAACTTTGATTGTTCTCACCTTGTATTAATGCACATCTTGTAAGTCGCTCTGGATAAGAGCGTCTGCTAAATGCTTAAAATGTAAAAATGTAAAATGTAGACTTCTTAGGCAGGCCAGTAAAAAGTGCATTACAGTAGTCTAAGCGGCTAAAAATAAAAGCATGTAGCAATCTTTCAGCATCTTGGAGAGTTAAAAAGGGTTTTACTTTGCCAATGTTTCTAAGGTGAAAGAATGCCGTCTTGGTCACCTTATCTATATGGGATTTAAAATTGAGGTCAGCGTCGAAGATGATTCCCAAGTTTCTGACCTCAGATTTTGTCTGTTTGGCCAGGCTTCCCAGCTTTGTAAGCAGCCGGTCTCTTTTTGTCTTAGGGTCCACTAATAGTACCTCTGTCTTTTCTTCATTTAGTTTCAGGAAGTTCTTGCCCATCCATTTATTTATATCGTCTAGACAGGCTGTAAGAACGCTCATAGCATTTGGGTCATCTGGCTCAACGGAGACATACAGCTGTGTATCGTCAGCATAACAGTGGAAATTTACATTGTGATTCTGGATGACCTTGCCTAAGGGAAGCATGTATAATAAAAATAAAAGTGGTCCTAAAATGCTCCCCTGCGCTATGCCATAGCTAGCATCTCTATGCTTAGAAACATTGTCACCAAGTTGCACAAAAAACTTTCTTTCTGTTACATAGGTACGGAACCAGTTTAGTACAGTACCAGAGAGACCGACCCACTTCTCAAGGCGGTGAATAAAAATATTATGGTCTATGGTGTCGAAGGCTGCACTGATTGCTTGTCAATGCGAAGCAGGTTTTCCACATGACACTGTGAGAGGGAGGCGCGTTCTGGTCCACCAGAGAGCCCAAGCACCAAATTCCTTTTCAATCCACTTTTAAAAGTTAGTTTCCTTTCTCTGTGTTCTTTTGGCTTTAAAATGGTTCTCTTTTGATGTCATTTTTGCTTGTTTTTATTTTTATTTTCCCATAAAGACCCCACCTGGACCACCTGTATCATTGTTTACGACTGTCACGACTGTATTTTGAATGTTTTCTGGTCATGCTGTCCTTGTGGAAAATGTATTGTTGCCCTCCTGTGTATTTTGATGGTCTTTTGAAGATGCAAAATTCTTAGAAGAAAATGTTTTTAAAGGTAATGACAATTTAAAACCAATGAAAGACAAACACATTAAACTATGGGGGCCAGAATGTGGAGACGTGTGTTAAATAGTTTTTGGAGAAATTGTGATTTGGAATTACAATACAGTTTGAGTGAAAGCAAGTGTTCACAGGTTTGCAGAAATACTTTAGTGATTTGATACTTTTGCTTTTGAACTTATAGTTAGGCTATAGTTTCAGTTAATGTGTATAAATAATTTAGAAAAAACTCTGCCCACTGGTGTTTTGATTGACAGCACACGTGCACGTAGTTTTTATATCTGCAATAATAGGGACATTAAATGAAAAAGGAGTATATTACAATGACAAGGAACAGAAAACAGAATGTTTGTTCCTCCATAGTCCAGGCTAAAAAGCCTGTTTACATGTTGTAAAAACAAACATGGGTACGAGTGCACCTTTTCATCTTGCTGATCATCAGTCAATCAATCACTGTTGCTTTTGAGTGCGTTGGATTTCTGCTTTTTCCAAAGTTCATTTCTCAGAAATGCAAGCAAGCCAAAGGAGAGGCTCAAAGTCAGAGGGGAAATGTATTCCACACAAGGTCATGATGTTGGCATCTTGAGCAGCAGGCACTGCGCTGTCCCCAGCCCAGACCTGACTCATCCTTTCACCCCCGTCACATGATCCTGGTCTGATCCTTATTAGTCAGAATGTTCCGTGCCAGTGATTGGTCATACTGTCCCAAGGCCGCTGCCCTGATTGGTCAGACTGCCATCTGACCTGCGAGGGGCTTGAACAGCTTCCTGAGCTGGCTCTTCCTGTCATTGAAGCAGCCCAGGTGCGTGTTGGGCGTGCGGAAGGGGCTGCCGGAGGCGGGCGGGTTCACGTCCTCGCGGTACACGGGCCCGTCGCTCCACATGAGGTCGAACCCGCCCACCTGCGCCTCGCGGCCCGTCAGCCGGCCCTCCATGTCCACCACGTTCAGCGTGTCCTCCAGCAGCCGGCACTTGAGCTCGTAGTCCTGCTGGCAGGTGGCGTTGAGCGAGGGCGGCGTTCACCTCGATCAGCCACGGCTTCAGGCCCTTGTCCAGGATGATGTCGTAGCCGTAGAGCTCAAAGCAGTGCTTGTCGTTGATGATGACCTTCTGGACGCTCTGCAGGCTGCGGACGAAGACGTTGTCGATCTCGCCGAACAGCGCCTCCACCGCCCGGGCGCCGTGGCGCGCCGTCAGGTACCGGCGCAGCTGCTGCAGCTGCCACTTGCAGCCGCGCTCGGGGTCGTAGTCGGGCGCCGTGCACTGCACCGCCACGTTGGTCAGGTGGGCGTACTGGTCGCGGATGCTGCCGAGCGAGAAGCGCGTCCCGGAGAAGCGGGCGAAGCCGTCGCGGTACAGCCAGGCCTTCAGCGGCCGGTACGACGTCACCAGCACGTAGACGCGCAGGTCGAACTTCCGGCCGCTGATCAGGTAGGGGTCCTCGATGTACCGCTGGGCCACGTAGCTCTCCACGGGCGCCGCCTCGTCGCGCGGCTCGTCCGCCCGGCCGCGCTCCCGCCGCCAGTCGGTCACGTCCTTGAGCCGGCGGAACAGGAAGATGCCGCGGCCCTGCGAGTGCGCGGCGGGCTTCATGATCCAGGTGCCGCGCTTGAACTCCTCCACGAACAGGTGGTACTCGCAGGGCAGCTCGAACGTGCAGGGGAAGAAGTCGCAGCGCGCCGCCTCGGCCGGGCTGGCCTCGCGCTCCAGGTGCCGGCGCTGCCGCTTCAGGTTCTTCACCATCAGGTTCTTGCGCGTCAGCTCGTAGTGGTTGCCGAAGTGGCAGATGCGCACGTGGTCCTCCAGGTAGGCGTGGCCGTAGTTCTCGCGCAGCCAGCCCACGTCGCACCAGTGGAAGTCCCACTCCTCGTCCTGCCCCTCCAGCCAGCCCGGCCGCTGCCTCAGCACGTCCTGCAGCGTCTTGGTGGGGGGGCACTTGTACCGCACGTAGCCCCTCCCTTCCCCCTCCTTCCTTTTCCCGTTGTCGTAGGCAACCTTGGATCCTGCGTTCTGTTCCCCCACACACACACACACCAAAAAAAAAAAAAAGGGGAAGAAAAACAGTTGCTGAAAAATATACTGCAATCCCTTAATTAGAGCTTTTAATAATCAGACAGAAATGTGAATTGTAATGTAATATAATATATGCCATTTAGCAGATGCTTTTATCCAAAGTGACTTACAGTAGTGGTCCCAGTGGGGATTGAACCCACAACCTAAGTATTGTCACTGCCATGCTCTACCTACTGAGCCACAGGGAACCACCAATGTAAGTAATGAAGTGCTTGTGTGCGCATGTTTACCCTTCTGCCTTTTTTATACATATGCTTTGCGTGCTCGTAATAGCTTTTTCTATGACATCACGGATCACGTGAATTTAAAATGACCTGGCTCTGGCTCCACCCTGCTGCGCGCGCAGATAGCTGCTGGCTAATTGTAGACGAATACAATTCGCAAGGCCCAGCCTGTCAATCGATAGCGCACTTGTATCGAAACCAAATGAGAAACATGACAGTGTACTTACTTTAAAACCGCGATAAATAAAAACCAAAATGGCCAGGTCCGCACATACTTTGATATATTTTCTCTGCTAATAATCTCTTCAAAGTGTTTTATGAATAAACAGTTCTTCCAATTGTAGAAAAAAGTTAAAACGATGAGAAATGTAACTTTGGGACTCCGCTCTGTCCTCTCTGTTAGCGCGTGTGCGTGTAAGTAAGTACTGATTTTGAGTGTTTTATCCCGTATTGTGTTTCATCAACCGCAAGATGCACTGCATTCCTCAAAGCAAAAACTGTTGGACAGAAGTCATGCTTTATTACGGAGAACACACATTTGGGGGGTTGGGGGTTAAACCTCCAAAATGCCGTCGGCACAATCCCAAAGCACGAGGCTTGAACAGTCGTAGTGTAGCATTACCTTGTTTTTTGACATGGTCGTCTTAAGTCGCTGTCAGTTGCTTCGAGTTTGGACGCACGCTTCTGCCGCGCTCCTGTGTGGCCGAGCCTCGCGTGAGGGGGGCGGGGTGATAAAGACTCGAGAGGGGGGGCGTTTCAATGTCCCCACTGTGACGTCAGAGGAGCCTAGTGTTCCGCGCTAATTCGTAGCCGTAAAGAGGTGACGTCAGTACTGGCTGTGCCAAGCCAAATCACGTCCATCCGGCCAAAATGTGTCCACGGTGATGTAATCGGAATTTTTATGATGTAATCGGAATTTTGGACTGCAGTTGCTATGCCAACATGACGTGCTCGCATTCCCGAGTGAGAAAATGGCGTCCACTGCCAAAATGTGTCCACATGGTGATGTAATCGGAATGTTGGACTGTGTGATGACCAAAATGGGTCCAGGGTGATGTAATCGGAATTTTTTCCACGGCCAAATGGGCCAAAATGGGTCCAGGGTGATGTAATCGGAATTTTGGACGCGAAAACGCGAAAACGCGAAAGAATGTGTCCAGGGTCAGCTGCACAGTTGAGTTAGCTGCCTTGCTACGAAAATAATATATGAATTATAATATAGAATTATAGGCTATTATAATTATATAACCAGCTAGCTACGGACATAATTAGTATCCTTTGTCTGTTCAGCTGCACAGTTGAGTTCGCTGCCTTGCTACTTAACATAATATTAATTATAATATAGAATTATAGGCTATTATAATGATATAACCAGCTAGCTACGGACATAATTAGTATCCTTTGTCTGTTCAGCTGCACAGTTGAGTTCGCTGCCTTGCTACGAACATAATATGAATTATAATATAGAATTATAGGCTATTATAATTATATAGCCAGCTAGCTACGGACATAATTAGTATCCTTTAATTGTCTGTTCAGCTGCACAGTTAAGTTCGCTGCCAGCTACGAACATAATATATGGATCGCCTGCTTAGATGGCTAGTGAAATATCTGCTAGTAAAATAAAAATCGTGATAACACCATTATCATTTCCTTTTTGTATAGGAGCTGTGCTTATATTGTTAATTGTTTTAGATTTTACATTGTGTTAGTGATGCTAGTGGAGGGGGGAAAGTTCGCTGTTTCAAACATAATAATAATAGATATATCATATATCCTGACATTCCTTGAGTAGCCTTCGCGTTTAATGGATGTAAATGCTAGCTAACGTCACCGACAGTGTTTATGCTCAACTCATGTGGGTAACGTTACAAGAGTTCATTTCACAGATAACAGGCCATAACGTGGATGGACTAGTTTGCTATATTAACTTGCTGTACCCACAAGACTAGTTGATTTCTTTCACACACACACACACCATCATTTTAAACCTTGCAGTGTTATTTGTTGTATACATAGCAAGCTAGTCCATCCCACAATTGGATGAGGTGGTGTAACATAACTCAGTAATTCAGAATGCTGTTGCTGGGATTTAAATCCATCCATGGCTATATTATACACTCTGTGTAAATAAATACCCATTGCTTTGTAACCTACCTGCTACCTGTCCTATCTTCATGTCACAGCCACCCTCCATGTTTCTTAATCTGTTGTCAGTAGCCTACCTGCCATGCTCTATACCTGTAGTTTAAGGGTAGTGTGTATCCAAGTGCATGGTGTGGATGTCAAGCTGTGGATGCTGTCAGGTATAGCTAGTAATCACAATTCACTGCACCATTTATATTCATTATTATAACTTCAAAGTTTACCATAGGAGTAATGATAGCTATGGTCTCACTAGCCTCTAAACCTATGCTTTGAAGACAACAAAGACAACCATCGTTTTTTTCTTGGTTCACAATTTATACGTGTTCACACAGCAATAATACAGGATCATTTTTTTTAATTGTAGTGTATGGTAGGTGGGTGATGGGAGTACATCTAATGACATCCATGCAGCATCTTCAACACCCGCCTTTAGGGCCACACCAACTACCTCCTACACCTTGGAAAAATGGGCAGAGAAAGGAAAAGACAGAGCGGGTGGGGAGAGAAGGAGAAACTATGAGAGAAAGCTGTCAGTGGGCAAAACAATGGCCTGCTTTAGTGAAAAGCCCTCTCACCACGGCAAGGTACAGGCCTAGAGAGGGTTATTAAATTTGTATTGCCCCAGTGTCATCTCATCCCCTAGAATCTTCCTTGTACAATAAAACAGTACCCAGTTGAACATTGGGTTTTCATTGAACTTGAGAACAGGGGCCAAGTAGGAAGGGGCCAAGTACAGTAGGAAGGGGCGAAGGGACCGTTAGAAACTGGGACATTAACCAGGTACAGTCAATTAAAAAAATGTGTACCATGGCTTGGTTTAATACTTTACAATACATTTTGTGAAGTCAATCTGTAAAAAAAAAAAGATGTACACACATACAATACCAATTCCCTCAACATATGTACAACTTAAAGAATAAATAAATACTTACCAAATCATATGATAATCTGTGAAAACACTAGAAAATAACTCTACAAGCAGTACAAACAAACTCACTCAAGTCTATGCTATCTGGCAGGCAAGATAAATGAAACACCTTACCACACCCCCTCCTGCAAGATAGCAGAGGCTCTTCTCCTCTCTCCCGGATGGTTCGCCTGCAGGAGCAGTGGATGCTGACCTCCATAGCGTACGCTGGCCTGGCCATGGGACACCGGATGGAGCTGGGGAATGGTGTCAGATGCCCAACCTGAAAGCAGGAAAAGAGGTGATGTCGCATGGCCACCTGATGGTACTGCACCTTGATGGATCCTCACCTCTGCAGAGAGTGAGACTGTTTGCAATAGCAAACAGCCCACAATCTGAGCTGCCCCTCTGCTGCTGGACATCCGGCCACTGCAAGCGGACCTGGTTCCCTGTATAAGAGAGAAGGCCTGTTATCTCTGAAATGAACTCCTCGGTCGTGCTGTGACCAGAGGAGTCATAAACATTAACAATACCTACCTGGCAGCCGATGTTACTTATCAGAACCCAGTGGTTGGCACAAACATTTAAAATCTGTACAAACCCCTGGGTTGTTGCAGGCACGGAGGACAGGAGGGCGAGGGATGTGGTGGCGTAGAGGCCACCTACATGGGGATGTTGTGCCTGCAAGAGAGCCTGGGAGTGGTCAATAGCACAGTCATCTAGCCAACAGTGTGGGTTAAGGACTGTACCCTAAGGTCCTCCACCCTGCTCAGTGAAGCGGGGCAGGCCTGCCCCGCTGGACACCTGTGATGACAACATCACTGTCATCACTGTCCTGGACAACCTGTGAGAACTGAGAAGATATAATTGATTAATAGGATGCATTTGAACATCTGTATAAACTAGGGCTGAGCCAAATTGCTTGCTTCGTTGCATTGGGATTCTTATTTCTTTATTTTATTTATTCTTATTTCTTAATGTTGAGTAGTAGGAAATCTACCTGAAGTGTGTCCCCTCCAGCGCAGAGCACAGTGGTTCAGGGTCATCCGAACACACCAGCTTAGGCCGATGGGACACAGCTTCTCCAGGGGCGGGCCAGCTCGTGATCCTTAAGTCAATCCAAGAGTAACAAAATTATTCAATGAAACCATATTTAGCATAATGTCCTTTAGTGAAAAAACATTAACATATGACTCTCACAACATTGATGTGGACTTCATGTTAAACTTACTTTTCCGCAGAGGCTTCACTGAGGCATAGGGTGTCTGGGTCTTCAGCTGGTGGCCATCCAAGGTCTCCAACTGCACCAGGTTGTTGTCCCCGACCTCAGTTACCCTAAGAAAAACATGTAATATTGATCTGTAATGGCAAAATTGGATATCATCACCCTCTCACCTGAATTACTCTTAAAAGCCCAACATTTACCGGTACTGAGTTGGCCAGTCTGGATCCATTGTGCGACCAAGTCTCCCACGCTTCCTCTCGTCCTTCTTCAGCACCTCCATGCCGGGAGGATCTTGAAACGCTTGGTTCCTTCTTGATCCTCCTCCGGTAGTTTTCGCGCTGTTTCTCCTGGGCCTTCTCACGTTGAGTCGCACCTTGATCGTTCAAGAAAGAAAATGCAGCAGCAGAGATTTATATTCTATTCTTATTATATTTAAGTTGAGAGATACAACTGCTACAAGATGGGCGTGGTTGAACTTGGACTTTCAGATAGATCTATATGCCGTCATGCGCGCCATTGAGGCCATGTGCTCTTGAGGATTGCGCGCTTCAGATAGGGATTCACTTAGCATCACTCAGGTGGTTGTTCAGTAAACAGTTGTGTAATATCTTTCACCTTGTCAAAGACCTCCTCATCCTTCTCAGCCCTGGCCTGGAGGTAGTCTGCAACAGTGTCCTCGTTGATCCCGTCAACCTCCACAGGAGGAGGAATGTTGCCTGTGATCTGAAATGACATGGCAAATAGAGAAAACACAACACACAAACATTTTCATAGTTAGTGTTTTTGCAAACAAAAATGATAAGAACAATGATGATGATGATGAAGAAGAATGATATGAAGTTTACATACCTCTGAGGACAACCGTGGCTCCCGACCGTACATCAGCCGGTAGGGCGAGTACTTAGTGGAGGCCTGGACACTGGTGTTATTTGCGAAAAGGATTACCTTAAGGTTATCCTCCCACCGTTCTTGGTGCCCATCCAGAGACTTTCCAATGGCCTCTTCAGCGTCTGGTTGGTTCGCTCATCCAGTCCGTTGGTCTGGGGATGGTAAGCAGAGGTGATGCGATGCTTGGCCCCCACTTCTCAAACAGGATCTGGTTGACCTAAAAAAAATAAAATAAGACAAGTCATTAGTTTTGTCCGTACAAGTATGGCCATAACTGTTAAGAGATCAAATGTTTTAGCAAGTACTTGACCTTGTTCCAGAACTCTCTGCCCTGGTCCGTCAGGATGACCTCCGGTGCACCATGGGTGTGGAAGATGTCCATCAGGGCCTGCGATGTTGCCGCTGCTGTCTTGTCCTAGCAGTGTATACACACAGTATATATGGTACTATTATATTAATGCTTATGTTAATTTTCAAGATGAAAATTTAGATACATGCGGTTGATGAACTGGACAATTAGATCAAGTACATTTTAAAGCATAATCATGACCAGTTTATCATGTTTATCAGTTTATATCAGAGATCAACACTAAACACACAGATATAACACACCTGGATGGGAATGGCCTCCACCCACTTGGTGAAGAAATCAGTCGCTGTGAGGCAGTAGCGATTGCGATTCCCGGACGAGGCCTTGAACGGTCCGATGAGGTCCACACCTAGCATGCAGTGAAATAGTAGTACTACCTGATCCTTCCTCTTAGCAGATATTGTATTGTATTTGTATTGATTTGTTAAATACACTTATTGTAAGTCGCTTTGGATAAAAGCGTCTGCTAAATGACAGTATTGTAATGTAATGTAAATAAATATTGGCATACTCTATTGGACAAGAGGAAGTAAAACATTCACACTAAAAGAGTACTGAAAAGAAAACATGATGGGAAACAAGTCAAAGTGTAGAACTCACCAATCATGTACCAAGGTGAAACAGGCTTGATGCTCTTCAGCTCAGGTGCCTCGGTCTTCACCTTCTCAAACTTCTGGCAAGGCACGCAGGTACAGACCTTGAAATGAACAGTAAATGCAAGTTGAATGAATGAATTAAATGTGTGGTCTTTGGCTGTGTGTAAAATATGATCTTGCTACAGTTTGTAAGCAAGATCATATTTTACACACGGCTAAAAGACCACACCTTTCATTCATTCATTCATTCATTCATTCACATTTCCATCAACTAAAGACAAAATAGTTTTGCTTGCCCAGTTTTGCACATCTTTCACAATGCCATGCCAGAAGAAGCGCTGATTGATCTTCCCCAGCAGGCGCTTCACTCCAAAGTGGCCGGCGTGGACCTCGGTCAGCACTGCCTCCCTTTCCTCATTCGACAGGATGACCCTTCTTGGTGGCATTCCATCCTTGGGCTTCAAATACATGCAACCGTCTAGAATATCAAAAATGGATTATAGACTGAGAACAATGACCAAGGCTTGTTAAAAAATGTACATTATTGCTTTATGGGTATGCATCCCTGACTGGCTGGATACTATGGACCTGAGCCAGCTCGGAGGAGCTAAGACAGTTTGCTTTAGTGCCCAGACGTTTCTCTTGGACAATACAGTTTACAGCTATACAGTTCACTTATTTTGTGCCTATTTTTGCCTGTTTATTGCCAATTTCTAACTTTTTTTTGCCTTTTATTCTGTGTCTATTTTGTACCTTTTGTTGGATGCTGCTGGAACACCGAATTTCCCTTCAGGGATCAATAAAGTATCCATATATATATCTATTTATCTATCGTTCTATCGACCTTTCTTCAAGAAATCTTACCCTGAAGCATGCATTTCTGTGCCCCTCTCCGGATAGAACGCTTACAAGTCGCCACAGAGACACCCTCTTGGTACTTTGCTGTGGACAGATATAAAAAGATGTCACTGAAGGATGTCATATCTATTATTATTAATATTAATAAACGTTAAACAGCTAACAATTTTTATTTCACTAGCAAACAAGCAATAAATTATTAGCTAACTAACTAGCTAACACTAGCTAGTGCTAGTGATAGCTAGTTAGTTTCAGTAAAAGACTAAACGACTAGCTACTTCAAAATGAATCACTAACACAATCTAAAATGTAAAACAATTAACAATATAAGCACAGTAGCATACAAAAGGAAATTGTAAAGGTTATCTCGTGTAGTGGTCTGTCTCCGTCTCCGAGGTTAAAGCAGGACCGAGCAAAACTTATGAATGCGAGCTCGTCATGTTGTCATAGCAACTACATTCAAATAATTCAATGACATCACTCGACACATTCCTGAACACCTGGACACATCCATAGATTATATGGATGTGAAAATGTATACTGAATGCTGTATGCATTCACTACTGTAAGTCGCTTTGGATAAAAGCGTCTGCTAAATGGCGTATATTATTATTATTATATTCATATCAATTGTGGGATGGACTAGCTTGCTATGTATACAACAAATAACACTGCAAGGTTTAAAATGATGGTGTGTGTGTGTGTGAAAGAAATCAACTAGTCTTGTGGGTACAGCAAGTTAATATAGCAAACTAGTCCATCCCACGTTATGGCCTGTTATCTGTGAAATGAACTCTTGTAACGTTACCCACATGAGTTGAGCATAAACACTGTCGGTGACGTTAGCTAGCATTTACATCCATTAAACGCGAAGGCTACTCAAGGAATGTCAGGATATATGATATATCTATTATTATTATGTTTGAAACAGCGAACTTTCCCCTCCACTAGCATCACTAACACAATGTAAAATCTAAAACAATTAACAATATAAGCACAGCTCCTATACAAAAAGGAAATGATAATGGTGTTATCACGATTTTTATTTTACTAGCAGATATTTCACTAGCCATCTAAGCAGGCGATCCATATATTATGTTCGTAGCTGGCAGCGAACTTAACTGTGCAGCTGAACAGACAATTAAAGGATACTAATTATGTCCGTAGCTAGCTGGCTATATAATTATAATAGCCTATAATTCTATATTATAATTCATATTATGTTCGTAGCAAGGCAGCGAACTCAACTGTGCAGCTGAACAGACAAAGGATACTAATTATGTCCGTAGCTAGCTGGTTATATCATTATAATAGCCTATAATTCTATATTATAATTCATATTATGTTCGTAGCAAGGCAGCTTAACTCAACTGTGCAGCTGAACAGACAAAGGATACTAATTATGTCCGTAGCTAGCTGGTTATATAATTATAATAGCCTATAATTCTATATTATAATTCATATATTATTTTCGTAGCAAGGCAGCTAACTCAACTGTGCAGCTGACCCTGGACACATTCTTTCGCGTTTTGCGTTTCGCGTCCCAAAATTCCGATTACATCACCCTGGACCCATTTTGGCCCATTTGGCCGTGGAAAAATTCCGATTACATCACCCGGACCCATTTTGGTCATCACACAGTCCAACATTCGATTACATCACCATGTGGACACATTTTGGCAGTGGACGCCATTTTCTCACTCGGGAATGCGAGCACGTCATGTTGGCATAGCAACTGCAGTCCAAAATTCGATTACATCATAAAAATTCCGATTACATCACCGTGGACACATTTTGGCCGGATGGACGTGATTTGGCATCACAGCTGCAGTGTTCTCTGAAAAAACTGATCATAGTAGTCAGGATTAGGAATGGTTATAGTTCCCGGTCAAAAAATAAACCATATCTCTCACAGTTTCGAAGTTGCGTGTAAATGTATACATACTTACTGTAACATGCCAAGCTAAACGTTTGACCAGTCATAGATTACTACACTTGCTAAAGCAGGATGCTATGAATCCTTATAGCAAGCATCATTGATGGGTTCGTTATCGTGTTGTCCTAAAAGCGGCAAATCCAAAGGAATATGTTGTAGCCTATCTACAATCACTGTCGTCTCAGCACGGATGGAAAACCGCCGTTCTGTCCATAAATCGATCAGACGGTTCTGCAGACGTTGTCACTCGCTCGGAAGTGCGTTGAAATGGGGGCGAACAGCACACCACACCGCCCGCTATGACGGAGACACAGAGCCGTTTCCAGCACAACGAGGCTACTCGGAGTAAGCGCCCGCGCATTCACAGGAGTAAACGAAGTAGACCTATTGTACATTAATTAATAGCCCAAAAATAACGTCACCGTGTTGTAGAAAACACATTGCCCGTACAAAATAACCGTATCGATTATTAGTTGTTAACTTCGAAGTTTCGTAGTTTCGAGCTGAATTCATTCCCTATGTCCAAGTCTGGTTATCTTTGAAGGATCAAATGTCTGAAACACAAATGGTCAAACGCTAAACGATACTGCATTTTTTACGCCACATGGGGATTATAATTCGTTGCAAACCACATGTAGGCGTATGTATTTTGATATGTATAACTCTTGAAAACTTATGATCAGCTGTGATCAAATCGTGAATTAAAAGTCAATTTCAATGACTCACTTTGTGAACAATTGTACATATTGGACCTGTACACAAAACGAGGTCATGAAATGTTCTGACTTTTGTGACGCATTGTGTACATTACGATTCCGTTAGCTGCAGGAGGATCTCCAAGCAGCGGCGACTCGAGGACCAGCCAACTCTCCCCGAATCCTCATTTTAACCACGAGGAGAAAACACGCTAAACTGACTTCAGAACAGCCTCACGCGCGCAACTCCCACGCGGCAATCTGTCATGTGTGGCACAACGGCGCCCTCTGGTGTTTAAATCCTGCTAAGCACGAACAGCGCACTGACTCTGAACACGAGCAACGTTTAAACACTAATTTACAAATCTCACACAGTATGTATATTAACAATGTATATATTCTTCTTATCATTATTATTATTATTATAATGTACGTACACCAGAAGAGGCTTTCAATACATGCAAAATAATAATAATGTAATTTCTCAAAAAAACGTACTTAGTTGGAAAGGATGGCAGTGGATTCTCATGAAAGACAATGATTTGGATGTTATACATTTTCTTGCGTTTTATCAGTTTTATCTGTGAGAACGTCGCCAGTCAGGCATTCAAAAATTGGAATAGCCATTGTGTTGTAAGATGGAGATACACCTTTCACGGAACTAGTTCTGTAGCTCAGTTGGTAGAGCATGGCACTGGCAATGCCAAGGTTGTGGGTTCAATCCCAAAGTTCAATCCCAAAGTGTGGCGCGTTAGACCACTACGCCCTCAGAAATCACGTTTATTCTGCCTCAGCATCCTGTCTCTGGTCTGGGTCAGGCCAGAGATTCTCATCAACATCACAGGCAATATTAGCCCAAGCCAGGCAGCGGGGGAGAAAAACCCATGCATGCCTTATCCACCCCTGGCAAGCCTCAACTGTAATATCTAAGCCTACAAAAGTAGGCCATCATATAGCCTGTACTACAATATATACTGCTGTAATACATAACTGTACTCAAATACTTGATACAGTATGAAAAACTATACTTGCACCATGCTCTTCCTCTACCTTCAGGTCTTTGTGGATCCATTGTTCCAAAACAAGTGAACTGACCCATGGCCCTTTTATCTATCTATCCATCCTGAGGTTCTGATTGGTGTGTGAACATTTTTTATTTATTTATAATTTTTATCCCATTTTTGTCCCAATATTTCTATGTCAATCCCCCCCCTAGTAATTTTATTTCGCTGCCGTAGTCCTGCGACGAAGGCAACCTGACACCTCTTCCGAGACGGCACTCGCCAAGTGTCGACCGTAACCCGGTATTACAGGGCCACTCTTATGCACAGCGAACGTCATGTGGGCTTTCCTCCCCCCTCCCTGGGGCGGACAGCCAATCGCCCCCCCTGGTGGCGCTCCCGGCCAGAGCCAACTCTGGCGAGACAGGGAATTGAACCTTGGTCTTAGTGGCCAGCGTCGAACGTTGTAACCACTGGGCCACGCAGGAGGCCGGTGTGTGTGAACAATTTTGGCTCTTAGTGTTTCCTCCTGGGGAATTGTGTGTTAATTGGGTTCAAGTTGTGATCACTTGAGTTAATGATATTGAATGCCAGTGCTTTCTAAATGAGCACATGGTGCAGCCAGTGATATATGAAGGGATTTGTGTGTAGAGTTTTTCACAAAAAGTTCAACAAATCTGAATCATGTGTGAAAACAGGGAATAGTGTTTATAGTTTTGGGAAATGGGTCTGTCTTTTGGTAGATGGCGTCATGGTTTGGGATGTTTAGTTAATAGGCCCAGTTATAGTGTTTAAGCGATCGAGAAAAACAATATTCTAGAGAAGTTCCAGTCAGGTTTCAGGTCTAATCACAGTACAGAGACTGCTCTAACTAAAATAGTGAATGATCTTAGACTCAGTGTTGCTGCAAACAAGGTTTCAGTTCTTATTCTCTTAGATTTGAACACTGCATTCAACACAATTGACCACAGCATTCTAATCAATTGTCTAGAAAACTGGGTTGGTCTCTCTGAATGTGCTCTGAACATATATTACAGAGAGACAATTTTATATTAGTCTTGGAGATCACGTGTCAGAGAAATGTGACATATCCTTTGGTGTTGCACAAGGAATGAATCAATGGATGATTTTCTAAAACTAAATGAAGATAAGACAGAAATACTATTAGTTGGGCCCAAAGCCAAAAGGGATGCACTTTCTAATAGGTTAGGCTCATCAGAATAAATCGGAAGTAACAAGTCTAGCTGTAATTTTAGTCTCTGATTTAAGTTTTAAAACCACATAAACAAGGTGACCAAAACAGCATTCTTCCACCTAAGAAATATTGCCGTTTTTAACTCAACAGGATGCTGAGAAGTTAATTCATGCTTTTATTCCACGTAGACTGGAATACTGTGATGATCTTTTCACCAGTCTTCCAAAAAAGTCAATTGAGAATCTAGAACAGAACTCTGCTGCTAGACTTTCAACAGAAACAAGGAAGAGAGAACATATTACTCCTATTTTAGCTACACTGCACTGGCTCCCTGCATGTTTTAGAATTGGTGTGTGTGTGTGGTGTGTGTGTGTGTGTGTGTGTGTGTGTGTGTGTGTGTGTGTGTGTGTGTGTGTGTGTGTGTGTGTGTGTGTGTGTGTGTGAGGTTGTGCAGTACTGAGTGTGCGTGTGTGTGAGGTTGTGCAGTACTGAGTGTGTGTGTGCGTGTGTCTGTGAGTGTGTGTAAGTGTGTATATGTGTGTGTGTGTGTGTGTGTGTATCAGTGTGTGTGTGTGTTTGTAAGTGTGTGTGTTTGTGTAAGTTTTGTATTAGTGTGTGGGGGGGTATGTGTGTGTATTAGTGTGTGTGTGTGTGTGTGTAAGTTTGTGTATTAGTGTGTGTGTGTGGTTGTGCATTAATGAGTGCGTGTGTGTGTGAGTGTTTGTGAGGTTGTTCATTGTGCATTACTGAGTGTGTGTGTGTGTGTGTTAGTGTGTCAGTGAGTGTGTGCATGTGTGTAAGGTTGTGCAGTACTGAGTGTGTGTGTGTGTGTGAGTGTGTATTAGTGTGTGTTGTGTGTGTGTGTGAGAGTGCGTATTAGTGTGTCCGTGTGTGCGTGTGTGTGAGGTTGTGCAGTACTGAGTGTGTGTGTGAGTGTGTGTGAGGTTGTGCAGTACTGTGTGTGTGTGTGAGTGTGTATTAGTGTGTTTGTGTGTGTGTGTGTGAGAGTGTGTGTGTATTAGTGTGTGTGTGTGTGTGTGTGTGTGTGTGTGTGAGGTTGTGCAGTACTGAGTGTGTGTGTGTGTGAGTGTGTGTGTGATTGTGTATTGTGTGTGTTTGTGTGTGTGTGAGGTTGTGTATTAGTGTGTTTGTGTGTGTGTGTCTGTGAGGTTGTGCAGTACTGAGTGTGTGCGTGTGTGTGAGGTTGTGCAGTACTGAGTGTGTGTGTATTACTTGGCCCACACAAGCAGAGTGAAGCGCTTTAAGACTCCGGTGTCAGCAGGTGGAATAGGAGGCCTGTGTTTCCCCCCAGGGTTCTCGGCTGATTGGGACGATGCGCTGGAACCTGAGAGCACTGGCTTGAATATTTCTGTCCCAAACCATTGAGAGTTATAGAGAGTTATAGAGACAGAGGGTTTTTTTACTTTCGATGTTCCTTTATTACTACACACATGAGAATATTTCCACCATTACATACACACCCCACAGAATCAAATCAGCATTCAAAAGAAACGGAAAAACAAAACCAGCACAAACAAATCCCTCAATCCAAACACATCCCAATGCACCACATTCTTTTAAATGCTCCCACATCATGCATCATTTTATAATATTCAAACTGGACCCTAAGGAGCGCAGAGACATACCCCCTAAAAACCAACAGTGCATCTGTGGACCCACAACCGCGAAGTGTATAATCCATATCGCCAGTTTCACCTGACCCTACAGGAAGTTCCTTAAAAGAGAAAATCGCTCCTCACCACAAACACACATTTCCAAGCAGGGCTGGGTGTGACCCCCCCACCCAGAAAAAAACCCATTGGAACTAATTAAAAAGGAATTGCACTTTATATTTATATAATATGTTAAAAATGTTTTATTAATTTAATTGTTTAGTCATTTTAAGCATATTGTTTATTTTTTTATTTTTTTTAAATGTCTCATAGGTGAGTTTTCCCCTCTTTGATTTCTCTCTCCCTCATCCCAGATCACACAGTTTTTACAGAAGAGTGTAAATTAAGCCCAAACCCAGGGTGGAGGGGCTGAGTGAATTTGCTCTTGACTCTGTGGAGGAGGGTCATTGTGTCAGAGACATTGTAGAAGGACAAACCTCCTGCCCGTGATCCAGATACACTCCTATTCTGGAGGAGGGGGGAGCAGGGAGTTCAGTGATCTCTTTATTGTGCATGAAACAGCACCTGGAAGGAGAGCAGAACAAACTCCAGGACTTGTCATTATATCCCAGACGACAGTCATCACCCACTCCTTTCCTGCTGATCTCTTTATATGAGATGTCTATAGAAACTGCCTCCCCATTCCACTCAGCCTCCCAGTAACAGCGTCCAGACAGACCCTCTCTGCACAACACTTGGGGCTGGCAGTCGAATCTCTCTGGGTGATCAAGATATGACTGGATCTTTCTCACACGTGTCACCTCTCTGTTCCCCTCAGACAGGCGGAGGTATCTATACACTGTGTTGGGGTCCAGTGTGAGCTCACAGGAATCTCATGGAGGTGAAGAAAGAGAGAAGAGAGCTCAGTGATCATAATCATCAATACATTACATCTCTCTTACATATTTTACACATGTTTAAATAAAATATTTTCTTTCATTCACACATTTAGCTCTTATTTTTGTTTTAACATTTTTAAATGTCCCCACTGGGACCACATATCCATGTGAAAATGTCCCCAGATAAAATGACATATATTTTTATAAATTTTCATATATTATTAAAATGTTTAAAATTGTTTTAATTTAGGTTTAATTACAGACTCACATTGTAAGAAGTCCTCTCTGGTCCTGGGCTCTAGAATATGGACTTTGTTCACTGTAGAGAGAGATCACAAGAAAGATGAGCCCCTAAAGATGAACTTTTATTGCATTTCCTGGAGAAAAGGGCAGATATTTAAATGAATAAAATGCACATAAATGCAAATTGAGCTTATCCAGTGTGAGGAATATATTTTGGTGAGTGTTGGAGGCTCAGTAGTTTTGGCAGTTTACTTTTAAACAGCAGTGACAGTTGGAACTGAACGTTTGAAACCAACATTTTGCTAATTTCCCCGGTTAGCATGGCGGGCAAATAGAGCAAGAGATGCAATGAACAGACCAGAAAGCAACATGCCCTCACTGCTCTCAAAAACAGCCCAGAGGGTCTGTACCAGAGGAACTTTGGCCTGCCACTGAATCCATTAAAAGCTTCATAGAGAGGATACAAAATAAGGTGGCATAGATTAAATACAATACACTTATGAGAATTTGGTCAAATAAAAATGTAAAAACATTTGCCAGTATTATCAAGCTTATTGTGTTGTACGGAAGTGAGGAATGGGGTTCACTCAGTAAACAAGACTACACTAAATGGGGCAAAGCTCCAGTTGAAACCCTGCATGCAGAATTCTACTGAAACATCCTGCCTGTGCTGAGGAATATCCCTTATCACAAAATGATGAAATTCCTAAATGTTAAAGAGCCTACATGATCTAAAATCAAGACTATTTTTGCTGCAATCACCTGTTTGAGAGATCTTGACGAATTCCCCCTTGCAGATGTCCTCCAGTTGCTCTTTCAGTTCAGAGACATGTTTGCTCACAGCCTCAAAAGAGACGTGTGGATTGACAGTGATTCTGAGTAAGTCTCCAGGTCCAGGAGGGGCACAGACAGACTGACAGCTCTACAGAGAGAGAGACAGACAGAACTAAACAGTCACAATTCACATTCCTGTGGAGATGCCAGGAGCAGATCTTTGTAAATGAGGAACACGCATCACAATGTTTGTACAATGTACAGAGTGCAGATTGTTAGAGAGCCAGTGATGTTACCTGGAGGAAATGGATGTCATCCTCTGTGTGTGGAAGCTGCTCCAGCTCAGCGTCTCTCCTCCTCAGCTCAGCAATCTCCTGCTCCAGCCGCTCCAGGAGTTTTTCAGCCCGACTCACTTCAGCCTTCTCTTGATCTCTGATCAGCTCTTTCACCTCAGAGCGCATTCTCTCAATGGAGCGGATCAGCTCAGTAAAGATCCTCTCGCTGTCCTCCACTGCTGCCCGTGCAGATCGCTGTCAGGAGACACAGAGAGAGGAGGGCTGTACATTTTAACTAGGCCTTTCACTCAGCTCTTACTGGGATCCCAGATAGCCTGTTACCCACAGTGTGGCTCAGTGGGATTGACTGGAGGAGAGCCCTGGCTGAGCCCTGAAAAGGCTCCTCCAGCAGCCAGCTGTTGTGTTCTCCTGTGGTCAGTACCCACCGTGAGTGAATCCACAGCCTGTCTCAGATCCTGCAGCTCCTTCTCTCTCTCCTGGATTCTCTGCTTGGATGTCCTCTGTGTCTCCCCCAGCTGCTTCTGTGGACAGATTGTTTTTCCTTGTTATATTATCATGCCAGTGGAGGATCATTAACACCGTCAAGCAGGTCATGTGGGAGACAAGGAACATCAAGGTCTTCCAAAAACAAACAGTGGACCTGGTCACTGTCCGGAGGAGGATTCAAAACCTCCTCCAGGACGGGGTGTTGGTGGACCTTTTGAAGGATGAGAGAGGGGCGAGGAGTAAATGGGGCGTGAGCCCTGGGCAGCCAACCCCTGAGCAGGAACTCCTTTTTTTATTTATTTTCTTTTTAGGTTTTAACTTTTTTTGAGTTTCCTTTTTTAAGCTTATATTTATCTCCAGTCCTGTGCTCTTGATATATGGTCTAAATCTGTTATGTTGTGCCCCTTCCTTTGTAAATTGTATGATTTATGTTTGAACCCATTGTTAACTGAATACCTTTTTGTTTTTCTTTAGTTGGAATGCCAACTTTTAAATGAAATGAATTGTACATATGAAAATTTATATTTTTTTAAACAATAAAAGAACATTGTTAAATTATCTAGCAATACATTAACATTTGTTACATAATCCTATTGTTTTATTCAAAATTACACACTATAAATAATCATGAAACTATACACTGCACGTCAGTGTGTAGAAGTGTTGTGGTCTTATACTATAAGCTTGTAACCATGAAGTAGCTGTTCCAGCCGTGTTGATTCTCATTCAGGGAGTGAATTGGGGGTGAGGGGGTCAGAGTGGTCACAGAGAACTGGCTTGTGTCACCTGCTCTTTTTGCTTTGTCACTGAACTTAAGACCTAAAAACTTAACTTCCTTTTCAATGTATTTCCAAATGTATAAAATATTACCAAATGAAATCAGTGAAGCACAGTTCATAAGTATACATATTGAAGCAATAAACAAGATTATCACTATCACCACTGTAAAAGTGTAAGTGTTATGTGTAGGAGACCTGCCAATACAGATTTCCAGTTCTTACCTGTTTCTCAGTCCTTTTCCTGCTGCAGCTGAGACTGTATCATGGCCTCTGTGTTCATCCATCGCACACTGATAACAGATACACTGCTGATCGGTACGACAGTAAACCTCCAGTGGTTTGTCATGATGAGAGCAGATCTTCTCCTGCAGGTGTCCAGTGGCTGGGGTCAGTTTGTGCTTCTTAAAAGCAGGAGATTCATAGTGAGGCTGGAGGTGAGTTTCACAGAAAGAGGCCACACACACCAGACAGGACTTGACGGCTTTGTGCTTTCTCCCAGTGCAGAAATCACACGCCACATCTCCAGGTCCAGCGTAAGAATGAGCAGGAGTAGCAGCTTGGAGTCCTGTCTTCTTCAGTATCTCCACCACTTCAGCCAGCATGGTGTTTCTGTTCAGAACAGGCCTTGGGGTGAAAGTCTGTCTGCACTGGGGACAGCTGTAGACACCAATATGATCATTCTGATCCCAGCAGCCCTTAATACAGCCCATACAGTAACTGTGTCCACAGGGAATAGCCACCGGATCCTTCAGTAGATCCAGACAGATTGAACAGCTGAACTGGTCCTGATCCATTAGATCTCGAGCTTGAGCCATTTTACTGCACACACTGAAAGAGACAGTTTAGTTTCTCTGTAACTGCGTGAGAGAGAGAGGGAGTGACTTCCTGGTTCTACCTGTACCTGCAGGAGGTGTGGTGTTGGACTGCTGCCAAGCTGAGCAGAGCAGGGAGTGAAGAAAGAGAGCAGACTTTCACCAGCACATAAAACACACACTGTCTCTCTCAACTAACCCTTACACTGAGACACTGTGTCTTATAGGTAATGTTTTTCTATAAGGTATGTGAATGTATGTGTGTGTGTATGTATGTTTGTGTATATGGTGTGCATATACTGTATAATGGCTTAATATATGTTTTTTAAAAGCTATTGATTCGATAATCAATATAAAAGTAGCTGTTATAGAGCCGAAATGATAGTAAAAATATTTATTCTGAAGCATCATGGCTTCCACCATGTTTATGCTAGCTAATGTTATGGTCATTCATTACCGTAATGCTCTGCATTCATTATCATGTCATGTAGGAGGCTGTTCCGGTAATGAACAAAATTGTTTCAGTAATGAAAAAAACTTGTGCAGCTATGTATAGTGAGTTTTTAAAAAAACTCACAATTTTCTATAATGTAAGTTGAAGTTGACAAAAGTATTTGGTCTCCACAATTCTTTATTTTACTGTTAATAGTACAGAAAATGTGATTTTGATTCAGAACTTTTATCCTTTTAAATCATAAAATAAACAGATATGGGATTGACAAATGTATTGACACCCTAGATTTAACATTTGGTAGAAAATAACTGCAATCAAGCACTTCCTACAGTCATTAATGAGATTGCTCCACCTCTCTACTGGCAGTTTGGCCCACTCTCCTTTTGCAAACTGCTCCAGTTCTCTCAGATTTGAAAACTGCTGTTTTCAAATCTCTCCACAGGTGTTCAATTGGTGTCCAGCGTTTTGTTTTGAACCATTCCTGGGTTCTTTTTGAAGTGTGTTTCGGGGAATTGTCCTGCTGGAAGACCCATGACCTTCAACGGAGACACAGCTTTCTGACACTGGGTTGAACGTTGCGCTCCAAAATGGCTTGGTAATCCCGTGATTCCATGATTCCATGCACAGATTCAAGGCACCCAGTTGCAGAGGCAGCAAAGCAACCCCAAAACATCAGTGACCTTCCTCCATGTTTGACTGTTGGGACAGTGTTCTTTTCTTTGAAGGCTTCATTTTGTTTTCTGTAAACAGAGTTGATGCGAATGACCAAAAAGCTCTAATTTGGTCTCATCTGTCCACAGGACATTCTCCCACAAGGAATTTGGCTTGTTCAGGTGTGTTTTGGCCCAAAAAAAAGGTATTTTGGGCTGTCTTGTGTCTCTTTCAGCAGTGGGGTCCTCCTGGGTCTCCTACCATAGAACCCCTTTTTATTGAGTTGGTGACAGATGGTGCGAGTTGAAACTGTTGTACCTTGTGTCTGAAGGTCAGCTTGAATCTGTTTTGCAGTTTTCTGAGGTTCTTTCTCCACCATTCAAACAATCCTTCACTGCAATCTTTGATCAACTTTTTTTCTCCTTACAGTGTCATGGGCCTTAAACTTCTTGATAGCATTGTGCACGTTGGACACAGGAATATGAAGGTCTCTGGAGATGGACTTGTAGCCTTGAGATTGTCAATGCTTGGCTACCATCTTCTGTCTGAGCTCCTCAGACAATTCTCTGATTTTCTTTCTTTTCTCCATGCTCAGTGTGGTACACACAATGACACAAAACAGCAGAATGAGTACTTTTTCTACATTCAAACTGTTTTAACGAGTGATTATTAGATTGCAGGCACCTGTGACTCACCACACGTGAGTTAAATTACTAATTAAAGGAGAAACTCCTGCTTGAAGTCCAATTATGTCTTACAAGTTCTAGAAGGTGCCAATATTGTCCAGGCTATTTTAGGATTTGTGTGAAATAAGGGAAGATTTTGTCTTTTTTCAGCTTTTTTGTTTTGTTCCACTGCAACCCAAAGAAATACATATGTGGATACCTGTCTGGAAGAAATGGTGCATTATTAATTTTTTTTAATGCAAGGGTGCCAATATTTTCAGCCACCACTGTATAAAGAATTTAAGGGTTACTGAATACTGAAAAATGTTATGAACTTATTACGGTTTGAATATTTTGATAGGAATATGGAAAAACCTCAAAATTTGATTTTGTGCAGAAAATGTTTGGCATGTCCTTTTATATTTTTAAATAGTCTTTTTTAATTCAATTGTAAAATTTACACTACAGTAAAAGTCAATGTGTTACGGTAATGAAGTTAATAACTACAATTATTATATTAATATACATTTATTTGAATTTGTACACTATGTGACTACTTGTCACTATTTACAGCAGCATACATTAAAAAAATAAATGAGAAAATATTTACTCGCATTTAGTTATCATCAAATGAAAATGTGTTACGGTAATGAATTTATTTGGTCAATGACTCATTAAAACTCTATGTATTTAAAAACATATGCAGGACTTTTCTTTTACGGCAACTAGTTAATTTAGAACCTGGTTGATACTAATGAGAGAGAAAATATGCTGAATCTGCATTAAATTTTTTTGCCACGTTACACCAAGTTCGTGAGAATGACCATGGGGGGATTCAGTGTCCTCAGCATCAAAATCCATTGTAACTCCTAATGGTAGTTAGCAGTGTCTTTGTTTTAACCACTGAACATGTCTGGAAATTGGACCGACTCCGAGACAAGGGAACTTTTGTCTATCCGCACAGACCATGAAATTAACCTACAGCTCTGTGGCACCGTCAGACGCGAACGAGGTATAATGAGACAGAAGGCCCAGATCATTAGCAAACTGAAAAGTCTGCGTAAAAACATTCTTCAAATAAATACATCCTGCATTGACTAATCTGTCTGGAATGATCATATCATGTGAGAACAGACTCTACACAGTTTTTTTCCGGATTGGAGACCTATATGGGAACGATGAAAAACACTATTTTACCCGGATAATTGAACCCGGCAATGTTCCGGAATCCATGTGGGAAAGAGGCTAATGTCTGTGGGTGTGGATTTTTCTTCTCTCCCTCTCTCTCCCCTCCCTCCCTCTCTCTCTGACTGTGAGGAGTGCGACTCCTTCTTCCCTGATGAATGTGAGGTGCATGGCCCCCCCTCCTTTATCTCAGACTCTCCTGCACCCCTCGGGGCCCCCAGCAGGGCTCAGCTCACCCTGCCCCTCGATTTGGAGGTCAGAGTCTCCAGCATTCCTGGGGCAGGCCTGGGGGTGTTTAACCGGGACCAGAGGCTGCCCATGGGGGTGCACTTCGGACCCTACGAGGGAGAGCTGACCGACGAAGATAAGACCATTGACAGCGGCTACTCCTGGATGGTGAAATGGAGCCGAACGCTGATTGGTGTGTGTGTGTGTTTGTGTGTGTGTGTGTGTGTTCATAGTGTAGTGGTGTGATGCAGGTACAGAGCAGTGTGTGTGTTCATAGTGTCTACAGACAGTGAAAAGTGAGTATTTTAACTGGGCACATTGTTGGCCTGTCCAGTTCTCTGAACTCTTCTTCGGTATGCTCACTGCCCTGTGGATGGCAATTGACAGCAAAACAAGTGCTCTCATTCATATCTTTCAATTCTATGAATTTTCTTCATTTTTTCAGGGAAATGGCATAATAATGAATCTGTATTGTACAGCAGTGATCCACAACTTTGGTCCTGGGGACCCACTGTGTATACTGGTTTTTGTTACAGCCAATCTCTTTATCAATGAATGTTGTTGAAAATGTGTGCAAGTTCACTTATTTTAACAGCAGGTTTTGAACTCTTCATTTTCCACAAACTGTTTCCTTTCAGTGACCAGGGGCCTCATTTATAAAAAGTTGCGTAGAAACCATCCTATATTTGATCTAAGATCATTTCTGAAAATGTGTAAGTGTGATTCAGAGAAACTGAACGTATGCCCAAAAAAAAAAAAAAAAAACGTGCGTACGCCAGTCCCCAGATGTGAAATCTATAAATCGCAAATGATCTTGAAATTGTGCGTAGCTGAATGGTTTTAGATCTCCGCCTTGTAAACGCCCCCTAATTAATATCATTAGCATATAAAGGGAGCACGAATCAAAACAGAAATGTTCTACTTGATAATGGCGAGCTGCAAGAAAAAGATTTTAGCGAGGCGGAAATCGAGGTCTTGTTGGCGGAGGTGCAGCTGTGTGCAGGGACGCTGTTTGGGAGCCTTTCCAATGGCTTTACCAGTACAACCAAGTACGTGGCCTGGCAGTCTGTAGCCCAGGCTGTGAACGGGGGGCAGCAAAGGTCCCTGAAGGACGTAAATAATTTTAAAACTGATTTAAAACTGAGGTCAAAATCTCTAATAACTCGTTCCCTTCTTATTGCGCGGTTGGCGATATCTTCGAGAAGCGAAGCCATTCTATTTTATAGCCTACAGATTGACCGAAGTGTTTTACACGCGTGGAACCATAATATGTATTAAATAGGATGTGTCAAGGATGTGTCAATTGTTCTAATTGGGGTAGTTTTGGAAAACCAAATGTGTTTTTGTTTTGTTTTCCACAAGTAGCTTAGCTTATGTTGTTTTAATTTATTAATAAATGTATTGTGCAAACCATTACGTATAGCCTAAGCAATGTGTTCAATCTGGTAATACTACTACTACTACTACTACTAATAATAATAATAATAATAGGCAGCAGACATGTTGGCGCTGTTAGATTTCCGAATACATTTTACATTACATTTACATTTTAAGCATTTAGCAGATGCTCTTATCCAGAGCGACTTACAATATGTACATTAACACATGGTAGGAACAATCATAGTACGCGCAAGAGATCAGTGCAGTAATACAGCAATAAACCATTGCAGGCAGCCGCGTACCATACCTGTAACACTGGGAAGGAAAAGGTTAGTCAATTATTATTTTTTAATGGAGTAAGCAGGGGTATATAGTGTTGAGCAAGTAGGCAGTGGTGATGACAATTAGCTAGATGTACAGAATTCAGTGGTAGTGGAGTCTGAAAAGGTGGGTTTGAGTCTCTCGCGGAAGATCGCAGGTGATTCCGCGGTCCTGACCGATTGCGGAAGATAATTTCACCAGCGAGGGGGTCAGGACAGAGAAGAGACAAGACCGCGAATACCTGCAGTACTCAAACATTGCCACAAGGAAAAGTGCGACGCCAGGTTGAAACCTGACGTGGAGGTAAGTACTTTTCCACGTCAAAGACCGTTTTTATAAATCTGAACTTTGACGTGGATTTGAGCGTACGCACGTTCTAAGATCAAATTTGTGCGTAAGTACGTTTTATAAATGAGGCCCCAGGTGTCCACATTTTCAGCAATTAGATCCCCACTGATTTACATACATTACATTTACATTTCACCTCCCAGTCTATAATGTAATAATTGTAAAAAAATATTTTTAAAGGTAACCTCTTTCTAAAGAGGTCATGCTTTATATAGCACATTACAGTCAATGAGAGCATTAGTTGATCTGACTGATTTAAAGTCATGGGATGTGAATATGGGACATTTATTGCTCATAGCATGCATAGCTATTTCTGACATATGGCCTTAACACATGTCTAAGAACAATTAACAGCTAGTTATGATTCAGTGTTTGCAATTATGGTTGGAACAAAACCCAGCACACACTGTGGGTTCCCAGGACCGAGGTTAAGAGCCACTGTTGTACAGGGTAGTGTTAACCTCTTCCTGTCAGCCCCCTAGCGTTATTCCACCAACGCCATGAGAACTGGTGTAATTCACAATTCATAAATATTATTCATTGTAATTATTTACCTATATAGTTTGCTTGCCGAAGGCAAATTATGGTACTATGGTAACAGAACTCTGACAGCATCCTAAGCCTTATACTCGCTAACAAGATAACTAAAGTTACCAAGGTAATGTCTCTCAGTATATGTAGCTTGAAAATGACTTTACTGTCTGAATTTGACAAACGAACTGTACTTCCAGAATTTATAGTCCTAGGCTAAGTAATGCTACCTACGCTAACATTTGCTTCAAACTCCAGTAACTTTAGTTTACACAATTAGCTAGCTGCTAAGTTAGCTAGCAAACTGACTTTAGCTAAACATATTGCTAGCACAAGCTAAGAACTATTAAGAACTACTAACATTAATGTTGCTGTCTAAATTTGACAAACCAGCTCTACTATATCTTGTCCTAAGTATTGTGTGTTAGTGGTGTTAACACTGCTGTGTTATTAGGTCTACAGGAGCCAGCGCTGTGTTGAGTACATTGATGCACAGAGAGAAACGCACTCCAACTGGATGAGTTTAGTAGTCGCGTCTAGAGAAAGCACTGCATCTTTGCATTATTTTGTCTCTCCATCTCTCTCTCGATTTCAGACCATTAACAATACATATTTATCTAAGGAAAAAAGTACACTTTATCTGAAACCGGACGTTAATTTATCATAATATAATTTTATTGAGAGAAGTCAAACAAAACAATTGATAAAATGTACATATTGTGGCGTCCCCAAGGGTTGGGCAACACTCACGGACCTTGCAGAGGGCGTAGGCAGGTTAGTAATATAAACAAAACAATGATTAATTAAACTAATACTTGACAACACAAAACAAAGGGTGGGGTCTTCAGTGGAATACAAACACAAAGTCCAAAATCCTACTCGTTGTCAATGTCCAAAATCCAGTTCCGTAATCCAGGTCAATTCCGTAATCCAGTCCGTAGTCAATCCAAAGGGGGGTCCTCAAAACAGTCCAATTCCATACACAAACAATCCAAAACACACTTACTCTCTCTAAATCCCGGATGGTCAAAAGACTTCACGGTTCTATCTCCTTTCCACATTTGCAATACTCTCACAAACCCTTTCCTACTCCTTTTCGACATGTGATAGGAATCAGCCCTTTAAATAGGCCTTGAAATGGCCTTCAGCTGGTCATTAGCTCCATTGTCTTCACTCTGTTCAGGTGTTACTGTGGCCTGCTGGGAAATGTAGTGTTTTGGCTCCCATGTGTCAAAGGACCCAGTAGCCATTTCCTTGTGCAGCCCCTTGGGCTGCCACAATATGTACAATGATTACAATATACAATACTAAATATTTACAGCGCTGTAGGGACCAGCAGGTGTAGGGCCAGCTTTCTTCCTCATTTACTGAGCCTGGCTCTTCCTCACTCTGCCCGTTCTCTGTAGGTCTGACATTCAGTGATCCAAAACATTTTACATTTACATTACATTTTAAGCATTTAGCAGACGCTCTTATCCAGAGCGACTTACAAGATGTGCATTAATACAAGGTAAGAACAATCAAAGTTAGCATACAAGATCAGTGCAGTAAAACGGCAAAAGACATCATTGCAGGCGTCTGCGTATCATACCTGTAACATTCTTTTTTTTTTTGTTCACAAGTAAACAGTGGTGAAAAAGAGTTACAAGCAGTTACAAGCAGTTTTGATTAAACATGGATAGGCTTCTACTAAGTATGGCATACATCATGAACAACTTTAAAAATAAAAGGGCAAATGCAATATTATCTCGGGTTCCCAAACTATTTTCCTCACAGAGCCTTCCAGCCCAAAATGCTAGCTAACACAGTTCTATGTAAACTGATGGGAGAGTTAGCGCTAACTCACTCTCTTTCAAGCTGACATTAGCTAGCCTTAATGCTACTGAATACTGTCACTCACTCCCTGTCAGACAGTACCACTGTCAAACATCACTCACTCTGAAGCTAGCTGATAAAATATGTTTATAAAGTATCACTTGCTAGCTATCTCTGTTCACGGAATGAAGGAATAAACTTGGCACAGGACCATTTCACTTGTCACTGGCCAATGTGTATAACCTAAATTGAAACAGACGAGAGCAGGGATGTTGTGAGACTCGAGGGGAGAAAAGAAACCATGTGGGCCGCGCGCTCAGAGCCTGGCAAGTGAGGCTAGTGGCCAAGATCAAGTAGCCTACCTTGGTGAAAACTGAACATCTGGCACCTGACAGGTTGGGAATCATTGAGATAGATGACAAGTTGTATTAGATCCTGAGCTATGATAGTCTGTATCTAAACATATTTACCGTAAATTTCGGACTATTGAACGCACCTGAATATTAGCCGCACCCACTCAATTTAAAAAGAAAAAAGATTTTGTACTATAAGCCGCAGATGTCCGCGTTGTAACATGGGATATTTACACAGAAAATGTTACACGGAAAGATTTATTTTACTTTTAATTAAATGAATGCTTTTTTCCGAACAGTGCCTGTAACACGGCTGGTTAAAAAAAAACACAGTAGCCTACCAGAAAAGTCATTGATGCTATCTTCATCTTCCTCCTGTGCACTAAAACCACTAAAGTCGTCTTCTTCAGTGTCGGAATTGAACAGCCGAACAGAATTACTTCGTCACACACTTTCTCAGCGATTGTTTTGGCTTTCAGTCGGATCTGCACGGTGGAAACACCTCGGCCGTCTGCTCTCTGTGTGTTCACCCAGTCTTCAAGAACGTTTTCAAGTTCGGGCCATCTGCTTTTTCTTGCCTCTGAAAGCTTTTGTCGTCTTTTTGCATTGAGTCAGTTCTTCACGCTGCCGCCTCCAACGTCTCACCATCGATTCATTGATGCCAAGCTACGTGCAGCAGCTCTATTTCCTTCTTTGACAGCCAGGTCGATCGCCTTTAACTTGAAAGCTGCATCATATGCATTTCTTCGTGTGTTTTCCATGATGAGGATATGTGCATGAAGCGCAAAATGACTGATCTGAGGAATTTAGTGTGAGTGCGTTTTGATTTAATTGAACAGTTTCATTGGTCCACTGTGACCTGTTCGGTAATTTCATTGGTCTGATGTGACGAGGCTAAATGTATTGGCGGCATGAGCTCGTTAGCCCGTAAAAATCCATAAATTAGCCGCATCATTGTTTAAGCCGCAGGGTTCAAAGCGTGTGAAAAAGTAGCGGCTTATAGTCCGAAATTACGGTAGTCATTATTAGTCGCCTCTCCTCTTCTATCCTGGGCCTCTTCAGGTTTAGACGCTATACATTTTTTTACCACTGGCCACATGGGCCAGCAGGTCATTGAATTTGTGGCCGAATGATTTTTTGTGGCCTAAATGTAAAGTATTTAAAAACAGAAATAA